>OY757313.1:6865901-7465901 GCA_963583905.1 Stenurella melanura | reverse complement strand
TTCAAAAAACCATCCTGAAATATTTAACATCAACTCGATAAGTCACAAATATGACACAAGAGGAAAAATTAATTACAATTACCCTACACATTCTTTAACTTTAACCGAAAAGGGGAGTTTCTACTCATGTATTTATTTTTATAATCATCTTCCCGAACGAATAAAAAATATAAACAATATTAAATCCTTCAAATCAGAGCTTCTTAAGTATATCCGTGATACTGAGCCATACCCTGTTAGTGAATTTCTTTTAATTAACTAACGCTCATTAATTTTAGCTATTTGTGAACTCTATACTTGTCTACATGTTATATTAAATGTAAAGTAAGCCTGTCCTGTAGCAGATACTTATATATGTTTAATTTTATTTTAAAATTACTAATTTATTATACCTACTATATTTTATATTTTGTCGAGTAAGAAGTTTTTTGACTTGTTTCAAACATTTGTTAAACCAAAATTTGTTTTGAAATAAATTGATTATCTATCTATCTATCAAAAACTCCCTTTTTGACAAGTGCGAGGAAAATAGGCTAAAGGTGCCAAATAGGAAATTTATTGTGAGCTAAAAAATATAGTAGAATAGAGATATGTTATCACTTGTGAGTGAAATAACCGTTAACGATTTTTCGCTCCACCCTATAATTAAACATCGAATTAATTTTGCAACAAAATATTTTTATTTTTATACAGAAGAAACTGGTTCAGCCTTATTTATTTGTTAAATTGATATACTTGATTTGACGCGCAACGGGTATTTCCAGACACACCAGCAGAGTAGAAAATAACCAAAAAAACATATCGTAATGCATAATTTATTAATTAATATTTACGAATATTTACTTATACTGGTGTGTTGGGCTGGAAATATGTTTTTTTAGTCTTCTTTCCTATCAGATGAGATTCATAGAATATTCAAATCAACTTAAACTCTTATTTTTTTTTGTACTGTCATTGAAACATGACGATACTGAGAATATAATATGGGAACCGATATGGGCCACAAAAGAAGTAGACAAACATTTTTTTAATCAAGCCAAATAACATTCAAAATTACTTTCAATTTTAATTCTTCTTAATTCACAAACCAGAGGACAAAAGTACAAGTGATGCAATTACAAAAGATGCTACGATTTTGTTTGCTCTCGAAATGAAAACAAGTCGCAGTTGCAATGAGGCATGGCCGACTGCGGATATCGATTTGATTAACATCTTGCTCCACTCTTAACATGGTGTCACTGAGACTAAGTATATAGCCAATATTTTTTAATTTTTTTAATTTTTATTTCAAATTGGTTTTCGCAATCCTTTATGCTCGACTGCAGCTCTTAATCGTTTGTAATATTAAAAATGTCTTAATAACACAATAAAGAATATTGCAAACAGTGGAAAGAAAAGCTATCTATGAGAACTAAAGACAAAACTATATGGAACATCGTTATGAGTGACTTTAGGCTTTTCTGATGAGTCCACAATAAGAAACTGAATGAGATTTTATGAAAATGTAATTCATTAGAATGAAAAATTTTTTAAAGACAAGGTACGTAAATAAATTAATTTCAGGCCTTTGTTCTCATTTTTAACTGAATTTACATATCGGAGGGGATCATGGAGATACTAGTTTAGCCTGCTTAGCCGTAGGGGACTAGGTTGGATGCTAGTGTTAAAATGAGAATGGCAAATAAGAAGTTTTACTTGTTAGCATAACCAGAAGTCAGGTTATCGAAAGAATGCAAAGATTTCATTAATATTTTTATATATAGTTTTTCCTTTAGTTCTCATAGATAGCTTTTCTTTCCACTGTTTGCAAAATCCTATAAAGAAAATGTTTCATTACTATAAGCAAACAAATAATAAATAATTCACTTTTAAACAATAAAGAATAATTATTGACATATCACCTAATGTACGTGAAATTCGTTAGAACCTAAGAGATACAGTACATTTTTAGTATCGATATCTTGTTTATACAAAACACAACAGTTTGCACGCTTCTGACGCTTACCCTATACGGGGGCCAAGTTGTATTAGAAGACAAGTATTTCATGAGGGGCTACATAAATTTAAAACAGTAGCGGCACCAATGCAGATGTTTGAGGTACACCCGATTTACTCTTAATGGTGTCCACCTATACTATCTTGAGTAATGGCATGAAATCAGCCTCCCTATATTTTGAACTAATACCAATTCTTGTTGACAAAGTTTAAACCATAAAACGAAACGTGACGGACGGACGGACAGACAGACGGACGGACATTTTGAAAGTTGTTCGGAATTCGATCACCAACATAGTGAAATGAAGATTTTTTCATTGCCAACTTGTTGAGTATCATAATTAGAAGAGGTTACATTAAAATTTCTTCTGTAATTTAGACCTATTAGACCTATCGTATCGATAATAAAAATTGAGATCAGTGTCATAATCTTGTTAGCTAGAAATAATAGTTTTCATGAATCACGAACCCTACTGTTAAATATAAATAATAACCATAAATATCTAATAGTACGATTTTGCAGTACGTATACAGGGTGATTCACGTAGGCCATTCATTAGAAGTTTTTCAACTTGCAGTTGGATTAGAAACTTGAAATTTGGTATGCAGTCACAATCCATCATGCCAGTTCTATCTAAAATATTTTCAGTCCTCCAACTATACAGGGTGTGCCAAAAATTGGTACCAACTTTCTTATTTTAAATGGAAACCTATATTTTTCTTTACATGGTTCGATTGGTCTTCTAATTCTGAGTTTAGAGAACCTAAGTTATGTTAACTTACCTCTTACAATTTTTGACATATGTCCAATTTTTTGAAAAAAATTGCCGCTGTAGTAGTTTACGAACAAATTTGCATCTCGCAAACATTTCAAAATTATGAAACCAAATTTGTGAAGCAGTTAGCTGGAAGTCCAGGCTAACTTTTGATGTCCCATCGGTGGTCCCATTTTGTACCATATGGGTGCAGTCGATTTTCAAATGTCGCAATCAAAAATTGTCAAAAAGTCAATTTTTTCAAATGGCACCTACTATTTTTTTTCACAACATTCGAAAGAAAATTGAATTTTATGGTGAGTTGCTTAAGCATTCCCTATACCTAACTTCGCCCCATATCGAGTTATTTAATAAAAATCAAGAAATACCTTATCTTGCCGAGAGATTCCTTACTTCATCAAGTATGCCATGGAAACAAAAGACAGTTGTAATAATTTTTAAAGAAAAATATGGATTCTTATTTAATTACACACAACACCAACAAATTATTATTAACGAACAAGAACAATGTTGACGAAATTCTGACGTAAATGTTCAATGTGACCACCATATTTTTGTTCAAATATTCTATTATTCTACTTTCAACAGATTGCGTATCACATCTTTGCGCCTACCATTTCTGACGCCAGAAATCAATGCAAAATTGAATTTTAGGGCCACTTTTATTAACATTGTGTATGTCTATCTACAGTCGTTTTTGAGTTATTGGCATTTTTTTTTTAAATATTGTTTTTTTTCTCAAGGGTAGTAGGCTTTGGAAACAATCATTTCATTTTAATTTTTATTCAAAAATCGTATTGCAATAATAAATAATAACAACAAATAAACAGATTAACAAAATAATTATTTCAATGCAAATGCTCAATGTGTGCACCATTTTCACTGACAGAATTTCGTCAACATTCTTCTTGTTCGTTTATAATAATTTGTTGGTGTTGTGTGTAATTAAATAAGAATCCATATTTTTCTTTAAAAATTATTACAACTGTCTTTTGTTTCCATGGCATACTTGATGAAGTAAGGAATCTCTCGGCAAGATAAGGTATTTCTTGATTTTTATTGAATAACTCGATATGGGGTGAAGTTAGGTATAGGGAATGCTTAAGTAACTCACCCTAAATTTCAATTTTCTTTCGAATGGTGTGAAAAAAAATAGTAGGTGCCATTTGAAAAAATTGACTTTTTGACAATTTTTGATTGCGACATTTGAAAATCGACTGCGCCCATATGGTACAAAATGGGTCCACCGATGGGACATCAAAAGTTAGCCTGGACTTCCAGCTAACTGCTTCACAAATTTGGTTTCATAACTTTAAAAGGTTTGCGAGATACAAATTTGTTCGTAAACTACTACAGCGGCAATTTTTTTTAAAAAATTGGACATATATCAAAAATTGTAATAGGTAAGTTAACATATCTTAGGTTCTCTAAACTCAGAATTAGAAGACCAATCGAACCATGTAAAGAAAAATATAGGTTTCCATTTAAACTAAGAAAGTTGGTACCAATTTTTGGCACACCCTGTATAGTTGGAGGACTGTAAGTATTTTAGATAGAACGGGCATGATCGATTATGGATGCATACCAAATTTCAAGTTTCTAATCCAACTGCAAGTTGAAAAACTTCTAATGAATGGCCTACGTGAATCACCCTGTATAGTTTGCATGAGATAAATTCCTGCATACACCCCAGATAGCAATTCCATATCTTAAATCTGATCCGCTAAGTGAAAAATATAGTCTTTGCACCCGCGAATCCTAATTCGTTGGACTGTCCTGAATGTATAGTATAGTACAGTTTATTATTTAAACTAACGTAGTTTTTAAACTCTGGTTTCAGCCAATATTTAATTCCAAAAATGTTGAACCTGTCTTGTCCACAAGTATACGATTTTCTAGAAGGATATCTGGCAATCTGAAAGTTATTAACGATCATAAGTTAGAATCATACTAATCTCTAATATTGTTTGTCAGAGCATATAGTTTCCTCAAGGCTATTTATCTTTATTTTTTGTCATACCACAATATCGTGGTATCATCGGCGAATAGAGTGAACTTCCTGTAATATTAATCATAGGTCATTAATATGTAGTAAAAATAGAACTGGGCCAAGACCAGAACCTTGGGGTATCCCACAGGTTTTATTCAATGTATCAGCATTACTTGGATTTCTAAAAATGTGTTAACTGTCAGACAGATAAGATTGAAATCATCAGGCTTTCAAACTTCATATTGCACTGAAAACCGTTCCTCACAAATGTTTACTTAACGAGTATCTATTCTATTCATATTCGTCCACGCCTAAATTAAAACAATTTCTTACACATAATTAATGCACTTATTTTTATTTCAAAATTCTTTCATCTCTACGGTAAACAATTTTAATAGCTGCATTACTTGCACATGTGACATTAAAATTACAACAATAATTCTAGAATAAGTTATCTGGGAATATTTAAAAAGTCCTAGTTATTATTCTATAACAACGCGCGCATGTAAAAATAAATTGTTATTGACCCGTATTGATTACTGACATTGTAAGGATAAAAAAATAGATACGCATAAACAAGATCGCATGTAAAAATTTATACAATAATTATACCTTAAAAGTTACACGTGCGATAAACAACGATTATGTTCAATTGACGTAAAATCTGTACACATGTAAGATTTATCGATAATTTATAACAAAACTTGCAATGTATTCGTACCTTGCATCAGTCGCCTTCTCACACACTTAGCAGTGTGGCGAAGAACCAATTTGACGTTTCAAAAATTTTGGAAAAATGGAGATCTCTCGGTTAATTAAACTTTAATACCCAATATCGGTATTCATGTTCGTTAAAAACACGTTTGACTTGATAAAAATACAATTTCAATTACTATTTTTTGGAATGGCAAGATGTGGTGTGGTACAAGTTATTAAGGTGGCGATTTCCAACAGAGAGACATCCAATACGGAAACATTTATTATTTTTAACTATAATTTTTTTTTCTTAGTACATATATTTAAAAAAAGTATAAGTCTACCTAAATAGAGTATACAGGGTGTGTCACAGGGAACTGAATCGATCGATATAAAGAAAAGTACGCATCAGAAATGTTTGAAAATTTAGATAGTTACTAATGTCGGTGTGGCCAATCCAACTAAAATAATTAGAAGCATGGGGTACTTCCGGTTATACCGAAAGTAGATACCAACTTGCTTATTTTAAATGGAACACCCTATATATTTTCGACTTTTCGAGATGGCAATAAAATTCTGAGTTCAGGCATGTAGCACATTCTATATCTAAACCCAGTAGATATTTGACATTTTATAAAAAATTTGACAGGTGCAACGGTTTGCAAGAACCGTTATAACTTTTTCTGTGTAGGACATCCTCATTTGCTCTTTGGCACGGAGAAAGAACACAAGGAGAACTACGTTCTACAACTGAAATAAATTCAATAATATCATACCAAGTGTTCCGTTTATCGCGTTACATTTTGTCAACTTCAAAACGCGAAAACTTGTTTAGGTCAAATGGAACACCTTGTATTTTTTTACGTCAAGTTGTGTAAAATTAAATTCCCTTTTTTCTGATATTAACATTGAGGGGTTAAAGTTTTCAACTTTTTGAAACATTTGCGATTTTATTAGAAATTCATGAATTGTTGTAATCATTTCATCAAAATTGCCATGATTAGAAACAATCAGTTATTATCTTATGTCAAAAAAATGCCAGCACGTTTAAATTACACCCACGAAGACTTTTTAAATTTGTTTATTATTTATGGAAAATGTGATAAGGTAATATCAAGAACTTGCAGCACATTTGCTACTCGATATCCAGAAAAACGGAAACCGTCCCAAACACTGTAAAACGCATACTGGAAAATTTTTTAAATTATGGCTCTGTCAATGCAAAAATGTAAAGAAGAAAGCCTATTGTTGATGACGAAAACATTGAAATAGTCATTCTGGGATATTTTCATGCCTTTTCAAGGATGTCATTAAGACAAGCTGCTCTGGAATCGGGACTATGCAAGGATTCAGTTCACAGAATCTTATTAAAACATAAGTTTCACCCGTTCTCATTCCATATGGTCCAAGGATTAAAAGAAACAGATTTCCTAAGAAGACAGAATTTTTGCGAGTTTATTCTAATAAGGTCTGAGGGTGACGGTTCTTATTTGGGAAATATTATATGGACAGATGTAGCCAAATTTGCTAAAAATGGACTTTTTAATAGACACAATTCGTATTATTGGAGTGTCTCAAATCCTCATTTGTTCAGAGAGCGAAACTGTCAAGAAAGTTGGCAGTTCAATGTTTACTGTGCCGTAAGAAAGGATAGAGTGTTGGCATTACAATTTCATCAGGAAAATTTAAACGGTAAATTAAATTTTCTTTTCTGCTAATACGTATAGGTATTTTTTTTTTTTTTTTTTTAGGTGAAAGATATCTGAATATCTCACAAAATTTGAATAGTAACTATTCCAAAATTTACCTCTCGCCGAACATAGAAACATTCTTTATCAGCACGACGATGCTCCCCCACATAACGCATATTTAATTAATAATTATTTACAGGAAACTTTTTATGATCAATGGATTGCCAATAATGGACCTTTCTTATGGCCTCCTCGCTCGCCCGACTTATCAGTTCTGGATTATTTTATTTGGGGAACTATTAAAAATAAAGTTTAACAACCATTGAAGATTGTATGCATAGAGCAAGAAATGCATTTCAAAACATATCACAGGATTCAATTAGAAGAGCTACCCATGAGGAACTAATCCGAAGGTGCGAAAAATGTGTTTGAGGTTCGAGGGTGGAATTTTGAGCAATTATTAAATTAAAATGGAATCATGTTTTAAATTGATCCTATCTCTGCTATTTTAGTTCATGCCATATCTTCAATTCGATTAATACGCATGTTACAGTGTTAGTGTTATTTTCCGTTTTTGTGGACATCGAGTAGCATATGTGCTGCAAGTTCTTGATATTACCTTATCACATTCTCCATAAATAATAAACAAATTTAAAAAGTCTTCGTGGGTGTAATTTAAACGTGCTGGCATTTTTTGACATAAGATAATGAGTGATTGTTTCTAATCATGGCTATTTTGATGAAATGATTACAACAATTCATGAATTTCTAATAAAATCGCAAATATTTCAAAAAGTTGAAAACTTTAACCCCTTAACGCTAATATCAGAAAAAAGGAAATTCAATTTTACACAACTTGACGTAAAAAATACATAGAGTACTTATAGAGATGCAGGTTCCATGAAAACTTGAGAATTTTATCTTTAATATAATGGAAATAATTATTGGGAAAAAAATTCTGCCTGACTTTAAGAGAATGTACTTCCCCAGGAAAGTATTGGACTAAGGTAAGTTGGGTTATACGGTCTCAATATGAACCCAGGAATCACAGGTTCCCGTTCGGGAACTCAATTCTGGGACACCCTGTATATGCAAAAGAGACCACTTGCCCCTCATTCAGAGCGAGAGGCGGAGTTTGGGCTTTCTTTTCAATTTTTTTCAACCCACTATTATAGACGAGAAGAACTATACATCATTCTCAATTTTAGTATTTAATAATTTCTTTAAAGAGTTTGTGGGTAAATGTCGAGGAGCTACTAAACTGGACCACCCCGTAGAAACAAGTAAAGATAACGATATCGAGTCTCAGAAGTGAAAGCCGAGTTATATAATTCCCAGTACCTACCACAGCGTTATGACATCGTTCTAAATTTTAGTTTGAAATTACATATAAACAGAAATATGGTTGGTATTTACAATACTTACATATTCCAAACAAAATGTTGGTTTAAATAAAAAGAGCATTTAAAAGTTGCCTAACATTGCACGTCTCGTTCGGGTAGTCAAGTTAAGAAACTGCAACAACAAATTTCCAGTGAGTGTTATAGTAAACTTGTTATATAAGTTGAACTTTTTATAGTATGTAATAACTGTAGATATTTGTAAGTTTTCATAATGCAAGTGCTAATTGTAATACCAATAGTCCAATGGCATATTTTTTTTTAAAGAAAAGCAGGTTGGTTAAATACGTTGCTGAACGACTAGATTGATAGGTCAAACAGAATTAGCCTAGTGTTCGCTAGTAGCTTTCTGCTAATGAGTACATTATTTAGCAATACGAGTAACTGGCTTTGCGAAATAAAGATTATTTCGCTCATTGCCATGGAAGTCAATAAAATCCTATTTTTTGCATCGACTACACCCATCGAGATTTGACATACCAATAAACTCCTTATGCAGTTGCATTGCTGTAAAATGAGATATACCCATAGAAAAAGTAGCCTCGGTGTTTTCACAAATTTTAAATTCACTTTCACTGTGAATATAATGCTTCATTATAGTTAAAAACACTTGAATTTTGAGAATTCAGTTCAATTCAATTTATTCAATTCAAAATTCACTCAATTATAGTTACCGATTTCTTAATGTACAATACTGTCATTAATTTTAGGGATTTTTTCTGATATAGCACCTAGCTGATTAAACAGCTGTATGTGCTCAAAAGATAATTAACTAAGTATAAATGATAACTATATAACATATTTTGTAAAACAATAAACAGTAATTTATTAACATAAATATCTGGGTGATCAATACACCTTAACTAACTAAATAACCTAAAATTAAAATTAAACTAATACTGGTAAATTATTTACATATAAATATATTTATAGAATATTTATGAAGTCATTGTATCTCTCAGTAATATAAGTTCTGCATTTTTTGTTAAACTTTTTGTAATTTTTTATATGTCTAATGTTAACTGGCAGCAAATTGTAAAACTTAGGTCCAAGATAAATAAAAAATCGTTGCTTTATATCTTTATGGCTCATAGGAATTTGAAGATTATTTTGTGTTTTGTTCCTAGTTTCATGCTGATGATTTACATAGTTCTTAATTCTTTTTTTATGAACATATAGACGTTAGAATATATAATGATCTT
The DNA here is from genome assembly GCA_963583905.1 of Stenurella melanura. Classification (NCBI taxonomy): domain Eukaryota; kingdom Metazoa; phylum Arthropoda; class Insecta; order Coleoptera; family Cerambycidae; genus Stenurella; species Stenurella melanura. The sequence continues at coordinate 7,456,151 of OY757313.1, read as the reverse complement.
ACATTAAATATATCTTCATTGCTTTCCTTTATTGTATATTACCTTTAAAATAAAATTTTGTATAACATTTAACTGTCTTAATGCGTAGTTGTACAGACCGCCCCATACCTCTATACCATACCTAATTAAGGATTCCACCAATGTTCTATATACCATTATTAATAGATTTTTCGACATCAAGTAAAATTTGTGAATTAATTTTCTAATATTATTTTTTAACCTAAAAGTATGATCTTCCCATTTTAAGTGCTTATCAATTATTATACCTAAGTATTTTATATTTGAAACTTCTTTAATGCTATTATCAAAATCTTTTATAGAGATGCTGGAAAAACTAGGACGGTTAGCAGATGTAATTGAAAATGCAATGTAGTTAGTTTTAGTTAAATTTAGTGTTAGTTTGTGATGATCCAACCAATTTTTTATTGTAAGCAAGCCTGATTTTACCCGTTCCCTTACTTCATCCCAGCTTTTACCCGAACAGAGCAGTGCTGTATCGTCTGCATACGAAACTATTGTGCCGTTAATATCAAGATTCGTTAGTGAATTTATGTACGCAATGAATAGAATGGGTCCGAGGACTGTTCCGTGGGGAACACCTATTTCGACATTAATAGAATCACCATACTACGAGTTACGAATTTTTACCATTTGTTTCCTATCAGTTAAATATGATTTAAAGACATTCAACACGACACCTCTAACCCCATAGTTTTCAAGTATACTAAGGAGTTTGTTATGAGGTACGGTGTCAAATGCCTTTGCCAGGTCTAAGAACACAGCAATGCTCTTTTCGCCAACATTGAGGTGTGTAGTTATTTGACCCACAAGTTCACACATCGCATCACATGTACTATATCCACCAACAAATCCAAATAGATTTTTTGATAGTATACTATTTTCATTGAAAAATTTTATCAGTCGAAGTTTAAGACATTTCTCAAATATTTTACCAAAGTTGTTCATTACACTTATAGGCCTAAAATTATTAATATCGTGTTTACTTCCTGCTTTGTGGACAGGACTAACAATTGCCGTTTTGAATTGAATTGGAACTGTGCCTGTTTTGAAAATTAGGTTTATAATATGTAGAAGTGGTTTTATAATAAAAATATGCATGTCTTTTATGATTTTTGATGGCACTCCATCAATCCCAGGAGCACTATTATTCTTTAGTGAATGTATATGATTAATAAGTTCATTGTGGTTAACTGGGTAGATAAACATAGACGAATTAGAGATGTGACTTAAGTATACTTCATTTACAGATTTGATTTGGTCTGCCATGTGTTTGCCTATATTTATAAAAAAATTGTTACAATGATTAGCCATTTCTTTATCAGTTTCAGAGAAACGGTCGAATAATACTTTAAAATAAGCCATTTTAATTTTGTATTGAAATTTTTTCACCAGAAAGACTACATCAATTCACTGCACACTCATGACGCCATCAGTTATATTGTCAGTGTCATTTTGTGCTATTTTGCAGATAAATTTCCTAAAGTAGCTTTTACAAATCCCGCATTAGGTAGGCGTTACTTATGTAATCACATGTAAAATGAAATTAAGTGAATAAAATGTTGTGTTTAACAATTTTTAGACGCGATTTAAGAAACGAATATAACCGATGACGTCACCCGGTGTTTTGCATACTCGTTCAATTACTAACACTTTATGTTACTTATTTGTTGAAATTTTAATTTGGACGATAGAATGCTGTTTAAATATCAATAAGTGCTTTAGTCTAACAAGTGCTTCATTTTAATAATATCAAAAAAGCAAATTTGCACATAGCGAAAACACCTAATTAGCATAGCGTTCGTTAGTAGCTTTCTGCTAATGAGTAATACATTATTTAACAATAGAAGTAGCTGGCTTTGCAAAATAATTATTTCGCTCATTGACATAGAAGTCAATAAAATCCTATTTTTTGCATCGACTACACCTATCGGGATTTGACATAACAATAAACTTCTTGTGCAATTCTATTGCTGTAAAATGAGATATACCCATAGACAAAGTAGCCTCTAGACTGGCCCTTCCCTTTCTGTATCTATTTTGCTACTGATATATTTCAAATTCATAAATTGTTAGTTAGGTTTCTAAAATTAAATCATAAGATCCATCAGACATACATGAATAAATGTAACGAATACATGTGGCTCATACAGAGTCAGATTAAACAACCTTCAGCAAAACAGACATACCTGCCAAGCAGGCAGGTACAAATGACAAAACTACATATAGCTCATATAGAGGCAAATTCAGCACACTTGCTCTAAGAAGATATAAAGTAAAAATGTACTTACAGTAATCCATCACTAAATCACAAAACGTTAGTAATGCATTAAATTAAAATAGTGCATTGTACATTATAATTTGTAGCACTCATTCAACATTTCAGAGGGTAGTCTCTATTTAACTAAAACAGCCTTAACTTTTTGAATTGAAAATAAGAATTAAATATTACAGAGAGTGACTTTTTCACGATTACAAAACTTTCCTCCGGTATGAAAGTAAAGTAAAAAGACAGTAAAGTCGGGGACAATTCGATCTGACTAACTCTGTATACAAGAAAACAGCATTATTACGGGGATTTTGTTCGAAAATATTTTGCTTCTAAGTACAGTTACACCCTTAAGGCAAAATCAATCAATATAGTCAAGTCATTAAACTAATAATTTCGTCAACGCAAAACATACACTTAATGATTTTATGGATTCCCCATTCTGTCCATGACGAGCAGAAAATAAATTTAATTTGGACACTAACATAAACGTAGCTGATAGAAAAGGGATACCCAAAGAATATCAGACTATAAGAAACACATGTCAAGGACGAAGCAAAAAGCACTAGGTTACTCTCATCATGATTACAATAAATAATAAATACTATTAAGTGTGTAAGTTATATATTATATAATAATGACATTCGTTTTTCAAAATTATGGCAAAAAACCGCTGATTTTTTATAGCGCGAAACCGCAACGTAAATTTTGCGGTTTTAAAATTAATTTGATTAGATTCTCAGACACGTGAATGTATAAATTATGTCTTAATGTTATAATTTGTTCATAAAACACTTAAAAAACAATAACAGGTGAGTGTTTGGTAATTGAGCAAAATATGCTGATTCGTGATTGATGAGCATAAATGTAACTCTTAATATACTGTGTGACGTTGAAATTGTAACACTCATTGACAAATAAAGAATTATGTAATGAGGCAACAACGTTGGTTCTGAAAAAAATTGTCGAAACGTCGACTTTGGAGAAAATAAAGTTTGATATTTACTAAACTCAAATATACCAAAAAAATATGCAATGACCGTTGGTGAAATCAAGTGTGCATCCCGCAAGTTATGCTAAGTGTATAACATTAGTTAATTGGTCAATTTTTTTCACATGTGATTCTCTCGAAAACTGCTGCTTCTAAAAAAGGTTTGAAATTAGAAAGTTGACTTAATCATGATAAAAATTTAAGTAAATAAGATATTACTGGTGACACACTTATCGATAGAGGATCGCATGGTGCAGAAAATAAATAAATAACAATCAAAGCAATCATATTTTTAGCGCACATAAAAAACTCAAAGCTGCTGACCGAGCCAATATAACGGGAGACCAGGACATGATTAATTTTTTTAGACTGTATCAAATAATAAATAATAGAACCAGGAAGGTAGTCTTGACCGACTAGTTAAGCAGAAAAATTATATTTTCTTGAGGTTAAGGTCAGAAGTGTAAAGTTGTTATGGCCAAACACACAAAGAAAACTCTTCGTTACGGAAATGTTTATTTCCTTTCTCAAGACATTAACATGAGGTTGTTTGTCGAGGGAATGCACAACGGAAGAAATAAAATCCTCCTCGAGAAAAAACATATAAAGTTACCAAAATATTACTATACATACACTATACCATATAAATAATTTAAAAGCATTTTTGTTCGAAATATTTAAAAAAGATATATATCAATGCATTTTGTTAACATTAAGCGTCTATTTAAGAAAAGCTGGACCAACAAATGGTCCTAAGTAGACGCTTAATATTACAAAATGTATTGGTATATATCTAGCGAGAACTTTAACTTAAAAAGAAAGTAAATTTTCGTCCATCTGAAATGGCCTAAAATCTATTTGTTGTTATGAATTATGAATTTGTTATTTAAAATTTGAATTGCCTGCCATGCTATTAAGTCCAAAATGGATTTTTTTTTTTTTCAAAATATAGATCTCGATGCCAGCTTTCCGTTGACATTAGAAACAATTTTTTTTAATAGTCATTTTGGCCATTTTTTGGCATTTATTTATAAACCAAATAACACCCCATGGATTTCTCCCACTTTCAAAAATTTTTATCAGGAAATAAAGAGAATTGCGAGAACTTTAGTAGTAGTAAATTTTAGAAGAATTTTAGAAATACTCAGATTTCTTCAGTTGAATGTGAGGAACACGTCATTTGGTCGACTGCAGACTGCAACAGAACACTCTTTATCGACAAATCTAGGTTCCTATTGTTAAACAATAGTAGACGAGAACGAGTGCGGAGAATCTTTGGAGCAATATTTTACCAGTGCTTATAGAGCTATGAACGCTGAAGAATTTACAGCATACAAGCCACTAAGCCATCCCTTTTAGTCAATTTACTGGTGCTGAACATATCTTAACACGCGAAACGCTCGTCCTCACCAAGCAAGTATTGTTAGACGGTATGTAGAGAAACTGATGTGGACGCAATAGATAGGCCAAATGGAACACCCGACCTCAATCCAACTGAAAATATTTATAATGCAGTTGGATGAGTAATTAGAGAAAGTTAAACCTCTCACAAATCCTACAATCATTGAATTTTTTACAAGTGTTTGTATTGTTCAAAAAATTACTATTACCTTTTCCCCCGTATTTTATTGTAATTATTAATAGATGATGGAAATGTGAGTACACACATTTTCATCTTTCCCAGGGCTTGCAATCTTCGGACGTCTATGTTCAAGCAATAAAAATCCCATTAAAGCAATTTTAATTCTGTGTAATAGCATTAATATAATTAAATTTGCATGATTTGTAACTTTATGCGTACTTTCATTATATTTGTAAAAAATCATGTCGGGATCGTACCACGAGTCCAAAGTACAACCTCATACAGAATAACACTAATCACTATCTATTAGTTACTTAGTTTTTTTCTCTGAGTAATTTGCATTTCTAAAGAGGTTGATTTAATTGATCCGTTTTTTAGAATAGGACTTTTTACCAACGGTAAAATATCGTTAAAATAAGAACAATCAAGAAATTATTACCTATTATTTTATTGTTTACCATTGTAATTCGTAGGAGTATCCATTGTTATTGGAAACTTACATTTTCCAAGTTGGAATAAAATACCTGATATGATGTAATTTTCTACAAAGCGGTTTTATGCATTTTGAGACCTTTTACTTGACTGGTCTAGGCAAGAGGGGTAATCTATTATCAGACTTTATGTATATATAGTTCGGACGAAAAGTGTAGTCAGTAGCCCATCTGAAGAGGATACAAGCCGTGGATAACGTCGCACTTCGGAGCGCCGTGGATGCACCATGGTTTGTCAGAAACGCCGACATCTTCAGTCATCCGGGACAGAGCGAAGAATCTATACGCCCGTGCAGCAGAGCATGGGAATCCGCTGGTCAGACAGGCGACTGACTATGACCCCAACGACGCACAAGAGGCCGAAGCTACAGATCCTGGATAATGGGTAAGTATAACTAACCCTTTATCTGTTTCAGCCCGATCTGCAAGCCACATCGCAAGGAGACAATGACCAAAACCAGGCAAACAATCAGCTCGGTATCCTTACCCTAGCCCGTGCCGGCCTCTGACGCTAAGAAAGCGTCTCTGGCCGAACACAATCCTGAACTACACAGTTCACACTTCCTTCCGACGAAATCGGAGCACATGATGCCAATTGGCACCCTGGGCTTCCGAGTAGTCAACACCCCCAAATCCCTTTCAAACTCCGAGAGGGCTCGGTAACAGCCGTTCTCTCTCACGTCAGACGAAAGACGCTCCCGGGAGCCTATACATGCCAGCGAAGAAAGAAGACCAAGACAGAAGAGCGCCAGAAGAAACGACCCAGCTGGCAGGGTCCAACAGCCAGGACCAGGGGAAGTTTGCTGACATCGCCAATACCGTTCGCATTTGCATTTGGGGGGGGGGGGGGGGGGGTAGGCGAAAAATCAGGCCCACCACTTACGAGGCCGGTCCAGGTCTATAGGGGCAGATTGGGGCAGAGCTCAAGCTCGACCCCTAATCATCCGAGACCGTCATTTTAGTCAAGAATATTGGCGCGTAGTCAGTAGAGCAAGCGCGTGCAAATTTACGAATTTCGTACTGAACTGAAACATTTCTCTTAAATAACCGTTAACAAGATAACATAATGTTGAGCCTTTGATTTTATACTTAAAATCAAAGGTTGAGCCTACTGCTGGGCATTTATTCACAAGACTAAACACGCAGTAAGACAGATGAACCGTTAGATCGACACGCCTTCTGACATGGACGACAGACTAGAGATGGGTCGTTATTTCTGTAACGTTGTTTTGTCGCGTTATTTTTAGGTAACGTACCGCCGCGCTACGAAATGCCAAAATAACTAGTTACTCGCAACGAGCATCATCACTCTCACCAAGTAACGACTGCACGTTGTACGATTGACCTGTCGTGTCGCTGCAACGGGCTAAAGTAATCGGTTACTCTAACATCTGAAGGTTGGATTATATGTATTTTGGCTGGCAGGATCGAAATTTACAAAGATATACAAGTTACCCCACTTGAAAATCGGGTTTTCATGTAAATTACATTGTAACCGGAAGTCGGCAATTTTTGTTTTCTTACATCACATAATTAGATTCTTTTTTTATATTACTGCACCAGAGTTTAAAATAATCCATTGACCAAGTCAAAAATTACAAGTGTCCTTTATTGGCTAAATCACTCGGCATATGTACCACACTCAAACCCAAGTTGCGGTTTTATAAATATATAACCAAGTTCAAAATATTTATATATTATAACCTTATAACATAATACTAGTCTTATTATAACATATACATATATCATTGGTGTCTACCATTTAGTACAAAAATGTAAGAACCCATATATAAATAGAAACTAACAAGCGTTCTATGCATTGCTAACGCGACTAAGCGACTAGAGAACTGAATAGGTTACGTATGCTCTGAAATAAATGAATTTGGACAACGCTACGTGACAAACCCGATCGCGTTCCTTTTGACGGAGCTAATCGAATCATTTCGCTTGTCGTTCCAAATCGCGTTGTTTTGTCGCGGTATTTTTCTGGAGCGATCGCGTGTGTAACGCTACATAAGTGGAACCGCTTTTCCCAACTCTACGACAGACAAGCGTTGAGTGAATGCGCGGACGCGCTGTAAGTACAACCATTATGATAAATGTATTACTTTCCATAAGAGATAATATTCTGTATGTATGTCCTTGATATTAATAAAGATACAGTAATGTAATGATAATATTTGAAAAATCTGTTCCTTTCTTTTCTAATTAAGAAACTAATTTTCCCAATACATCTTTGAAAGGGCAATTAAAATAACTATCAGACACACAAACAATTTAATATGGCGTCCATATGAAAACAAAAGTTGTGGTCAATATCATAAAAACAAAAAACAATTTTCTTCGCTTATCCTCAGTGCAAAGATTTAAAAAAAGTGTCTACATAACGTGTAAGATAAAATGACGAAACAATTTAAATTAACGGAACATGACATGTTTCAAAAATGAACAATAGGGATGTTTTCTATTTTTTAATTGTAATAAAAAATGATAGTTCTAAGGCTACAGAAACACGCAATAACCATTAAAGCGCCTAAAAACTTTTTTTCTTGAAAATAAACTAAAAATAAAAACTTAACGAGGCTAGTAAACGATCCCTGCAGTGAGAGTAGCGAGCGTGATGTCATAATGCTCTAGCGGAACTCGTATACCAACATTATATGGATTGTTTGTTTCAGTATTGTTTTATCTGTTTTTTTAATGATGGGAGACTTAAAAAGTGTGAAAGTTAATAGAAACAAGTGTTGTTTTGTTCCTGGATGTACAAATACATCAATAAATAACCCAGAAAATGTTTTTATGTCTGTGTCACAAAATGTAAAAAGAAAGAAGCTTTGGTCCTTTTTTAAACCAATGACATTTTTTAAAAACTTTTGTTACCTTAAACACATTTATCAAAATCGGTCTCCGATTATTAGGGATGGCAACGATGTATCGATATATTAATCTTATACCATGAATATATTCATATCATTTTTTTGTTGCAATATATCGGGTTGAAATATCAATATCTTTATTTTAATCGAGATAAATATCGTACTGTAAAGAATGCCACCCCCCGCTTTCCGAAGTTATACCTTAAGCAATATTCATTAATTTTTACATTAAATGTTAATCTACAAAATGTATCGATGCATAGAAATATCGATAATTTTTGTTGATATATCGATTATATTGATCTGAGTCTTGTGATGTATCAAATGATTCATATATCGATATATTACTTTTTTTGCCATCCCCAATTCTCATAAGAAACATGCATGAAAGCCTAGCCACTATATTCGCTAGCGTTTAACTATGAGCAACATGACGTCACACCAGTCAAGGAGCGTTTCGCGCATTCAAATGAATATTCATATTTCTTTAGGGATTTTCCCATAGAACGGATTTGTTGATTTTTGTAAAACTTTGTGGACATTATTATAAGACTATTTTTAACCATTTTATGATGTTTAAACAGGATTTAATTTCTTTGTGAACATCCCTATTGTATTTGTTTTTCAATTATTTCAAAACTGGAAAAGTGAAATCAAAACGAAAAGCGCAACTGAAATGTTCAGGAAATTCTAAACTTGAAATGACTTTTTGCCATTTATAATAAAGAACATAGAAACACATGCCGCTTCAATTTGAGACATACTGTATGTGTATCCAAAATTGTATTGCTTCTGAAACTATTTTGAACTTAAGGTGGCCATTCCCTAGAAAGAGACATCCGATAGGGAAATATTTATTATTTTTAGCTATAACTTTTTTATCTTAGTACGTATATTTAAAAAAAATATAAGAGTACCTAATTAGAACTATAACAAGACTATTGCTATGAATTTTCACTCAATAATTTCAGTGGTTTGCAAAATAGCTCTATTTAAAAGTACGAAATAGGAAGATTAACACAATTTTTAAATTTAAATCGAGCTATTTTGCAAACCGCTAAAATTATTGAGTGAAAATTCATAGTCTTTTTATGGTTCTACTTAGGCACTCTTATAGTTTTTTTAAATATACGTACTAAGAAAAAAAAGTTATAGCTAAAAATAAATATTTCCCTATCGGATGTCTCTTTCTAGGGAATGGCCACCTTAAGGCTCGATCCGTTCGATTTGGTCAGACAGAGATATGACATTTAGATTTTGTGTATTTTTTTGACGTTCGACTGTCAATGAAAATAAAATTACCCCGCGATCCAGACTACGATTAATGTTTGTAAAATTAAAAAAAATCGCCAGAATCATACGAGTCCAAAGTACAACTACATGCAAAGCGAGAGCAATTATTTATGCCATATTACTATTAACGTTTTTTATTAATAATTTGCATTTCTAAACGCATTAATTGATTCATTTATTACAACAACTAAATGTTCATTATTCATCAACGGTAACGCGTGTGCAAAATGATACCAGAGATGTCTAACAATAATTATAATGTATTGTTAATGTTAATTATTGAGGGAGTTTCCCATTTGTATGGTGAAAAACATAATTTTCCCACACCTGCCGATTATCACGAAATATTACAAAGCAAGTTTTCGCTAATATTTCAGCAGAATATTTTTTATTAAAAAGATTTATAGATATATAAGTATTGTTCAATGTACGACTACATAAAAAAAATGTAAGTTCAACTTCTATTTATATAATTTATAAGCTAATTATAAGTGTAACTCTTACAAAGTTTCTAGTACTTTCTGATAAGAAACCGAGTGACTAAATTACCATTCTTTGTTTTAATTAATAAGACTAAAACCTTCCTCCTAAGTTTTTGATTGAAATATAGTAGTTTTGGAATCAAATTAATACTTCTCCCAAGCCCATATTAGAAAAAAAAACCGCTGCCTAAGGAATCATTACTTTTCACATCCAGATTTTCCGTCCAAGCCTCCCCTTAAAGGAAAACATCTTGGCTATATTTGCACTCTAATATGTGCAAATAATAATTGGTCATAGAATGTTAATAATACTTGAGGCAGGAAAAAAATTCAAGACATGAAAATGAAGCTTATGTAGCTTGCTCTCTTATCTTCTCCAGTTTACACCCCCCCCCCCCCCCCCCCTTCAACGGAGTGAATATCTTAATTTTATTTTATCAACTTAATAACGGAGTGGAAGTGGTGGTGAGGCTTCTAGTATATACACCAAATCTCAAGTTTCTGTACTCTTGCCAGCTTGCTTTACTCATTTTCTCCTATTTGCCTCTAGTTACCCCACACCCCTTAACGGAATCATCTCTTTTGTCAAAATTGGAAAATGATTTCTCTCAGCAGGATTTCGGTATGGATTCTCCATTGTCACCGATTTTAAGCAATATATTTATGGAGGATTTTGAGACTAGACATGTTCAAAATTGTGCATGTAGATGATTTGCAATCTGGCCTCACGGTATTGAGTTACTAGACTAAACAATGAGAAGCAGTTTATAAAAGAAGTTCTTATAAATAACCAATACCCTGGGGGTTTTGTCGATAAAACCTTCATAAATATTGAAAATAGCAATCAGGTACGACAAAAACCTGAAAAACGTTACACAGCGTTAATTCCTTATGTATGCGGATTATCCGAAAAGTTGCGCCGCATCGGTGATAGATTTGATATTAGGACGGTATTTCAAACAAACAACACTTTAAGATCTATTCTGACAAAGACGAAACCTAAGAACCACGAGCAAAATTCAAAAAACTGCATTTACAGTATGCCGTGTGAGTGCAACAAACAATACGTGGGCGAGTCATCCAGACTATTTAGTGTAAGACTGGGCGAACATCAAAATTATATAAGAAAAAATGAAATTCAGAGGTCCAAGATCTGCGAACACGCTTGGGAGAACGGACATGGAATAAACTGGGACTCGGCAAAAATTTTAACAAAAGAGGCAGATAGCAAAAAAAGAAAAATTAAACAATCCGCGATAATATTATTGAATGAGGATAGATGCGTGTCGAATTGTTCCGTAGATGTCTGTATAACTTGGTTGCCAATGTTAAAAGAAGAACTTCACAAACTTAACACTGTATAAAAACTAAAAAAATTGGCAACTATATCAACAGTTCTATGTAAATAGTAAGTATCTATGGATATTGAATATAACAAACATTCTTAGAGCTGTGTATTTGTCATACACAGCAAAAAAAATTTTAAAAAAAAGCCTTCAAAAAGGAAACAGATTAGTTTTCCGAAACGTCGACGAAATATTTAATTTCAAGTTTTTATACTTATTTGTGTTATTTATTTAAAAAAAGCAACCTCTAACTGATCCTTTGACGTAAAAGAGACAGGCGTAGAGGTTATTTACCAGTAACATACTGGTTAATTGTGATATTTTGTAGATTCCCCGAGCACCGCTTAGAAAGAAAAAAGACCAAAAGAATTGAAGAAGAAAAGAACTAGAAGGGTTTCTATGCAACCCTAAAAAGCAAATAAAAGTACTGCATTCAGTGAAATAATAAATTTTCAAGACTTTATCTTAAAAAAATTATTTCTAGGGACTTTACCGGCTTGCTGGACGCTCTACCGATTGAGCCCAGAAGTTCCATTCGTAGGGCTGCACGGTTGATTAAAGTTCAACGACATGGCCATCATTATTACATTATTAGGTACCCCAAAAGAATTAAATTATGGTGCAATGTCATTTTAATTAAATAAAAGTCACGGAAACTTGTTCCTGCTAGGTCTTGGTTAATACCCCTTTTTAACAGCATTAATCTGCTCCAAATATAATTTCTGCAGATTACATGTTGATTACATTTATAGAAACAAATCTAAGTTACTTACTTTGTTCTAGATATGCAGTAAAGATTAATCGAGTCCACTCACCTGCAAAGAAAAAAACCATTATTTTTATCGCAAACTTTGAATATAACACCAAATTCAATTAGCATACGAACGGCATGATAAAATCTCTGAAATATTTTCCTGTTTACCTTTACGAAGCATGCCCTAATTTAAGTATAATATACCCTAAAACAAATGGCACCCATTTCCGTTCAACAGTTTTAATTAATGACCCGACGCTTGACCTTAAAATAATTCATAATAAAAATTTTGATACAATGGGGAACTGTATAATTTAAAATATATTATTTTCTTATCTGGAACTTCTTATTCATACAGTGTGGAATGTGAATAAATAAAATACGCAACAAATTATTTGCGCTGTATTTGACATCATCTCTCAGTGTATCTAAATGTTGCGACTCATGAAATAAGTGAGGATAAATTAAAACAAAGTAAATACCGCTGTATTTAAATTTAAGTTATGATAAAAAATGTCTATCAAGTAGGTATAAAAATTTGAAGTGTAGGGAAAAACAATCGAAGTCAGTAAAAATAATTATGTTCAGTATATAGTGTTTACGAAGTCAATTGAAACTGGTCAGTGTTAGCACAGGACCGTATGCACTTAACTTGATATTTTGTTCTATGTATTTAACAATGGTATCGAGAATCGAATAGTAGTTGAAACTGTGCAGGCGAATCCGAGACTGGCAATGTAATCAGCCTGGAGGAATCATCTACGACTGCACTGGTTTAAAGATAATAAAACGGACAGGTCCACTAGCATAAACAAAAACTTGTAAATCGTTTCTCAGCAGTCAATGTGGACTTGTGAGATGTGCTGTCATTGGCCTGGGTTTGAGGACGGGTGGCGACGATTGGGTGGCACCCGGGTATCCCTCAGACCGATTGGTCGATCAGTGTTTGAGTTATATCAGTCATTAGTCAACGTGGACTCGATATTTCTCCAGTGCAGTGCGAAAAATGGTTTTCAGAACAGCTTTATACCAAATATTCCGCCTAATTCGGTAATTGTATTAGATAATGCTTCTTATCACACGCGAATATTAAATAAAAAATCAAACACCAGTACAAGGAAGACATTTTAAAACTCATGAGAGAAAAAAATATGGAAATTCCTGTAAAAGTTCCAACAAAGCGCGAATTACTGAAATGAATAAAAGAACAGAATTTCAAAAGGGAATATGTTATTTATAACTTATTCAATATACACGGTCATACACTTTTGCGGTTACCTGCGTACTATGCATATTTAATCCTATCGAGATGGTTTGAGTAACTTTAAAAGATCGTTTGCGAAAATGCAATGACTCTTCAACGTTAAGCGCGATAGTAGTTGATCATATAAGAGAAGTAATAAATGACCTCGACAATACTGATTTATGAAAAAATTGCGTTAAGCATGTAATTAAAACAGAAAATCAATATCCAACACTACCCACCATTGCGCCGATTATAATTCAACCGGATAATGATTTCTCTTCAGAAAGTTAAGATTCGGACGAGTCAACTTTTAGCATTTAACTTTTAATACATATTTTCAGAACAAAATATTTAGCTATTATATTAGGTATGAACTTTACTTTTTTATTGTTACATTTCTTGGAATATATTTTATTTAGTTGACAAGAAATTTTAATTTAAGTTACTTTATTCTAGAGACATATTTTAATTTTGTTTTTATTTATGTTCTATCTCTACAAATATTTATTTTTGTTGTACTAATTCTTTGCCTTGGTTAAGAAACTTACATTTTTATTTTTCTTTTAGAAGAAACTTAAATTTTGTTATTACTATTTAACATCCTTGCCCCTCGCCAATCTAACCTGTCCCATTCCCTCATCCCGGCAAGGATATGTTCATATCTTCTCGTTGTTCCTTGCTGAGCAATAACATGTTTCAATATAGTATGGGATAACTTTAAAACTAAACCCAATAAATTTAAATATTTAGACTTTATATCTAAAACTGATACAATACTTCAAAAATATGTTATTGGATAAATGAACAAAAATAGCCTATCTAATAAACAAAAGATAATAAAAATTAATACAATTTTCAAAAAATGATAACATTTTCTTATGACAAGCATTTCTATTTGCCTCCGCCCATGTACAATAAAGAGTTGCCGACTGTTTTTGCGGGCTTTTAGTTTTTACACGATTTCAATTGTGCTCCTATACATTTAACAATTAAAATACTTCGGTGTTTGCGTTATATGAAGGCTCCTGCAGGACTATTAATGAAAACGAATGAATTTTTAAACAAATTTTGTGAAATATATAGAAGCAGTAGCTGTAAAAATACCCAACCCAGTTAGTCTATTAAGAAAGATGTCAGAATTAATAAAATGTGATACGCTGTTTTGTTGAAAAATAGGGTAGCTAATCTGAATTAATTACTTCGTTATCAAGGCTCGTTTCATTAAAATGTCTTTTACCCTGAAAATTATTTTCCGGCTATCGCATGGTTGGCACTCATTACCGAATGTCAACTCGTGTAGAAATGACGAAGTTGAAAAGATCGATGTAGAGTATTGGGATTATAAGAAACACATGCACATAAAACACTAACATTGACCTCCAGGACGAAATTTGCAATGGATACACTTTTAAAGGATATCTAGTTTTTGTCCTTCTGGTTATTTGGCACTCAGTATGCTTCGAAGGTTACAGGAAAAAGACAAGTACTCTTATTCTCTTCTGATGATTTTGATAAAACATGACCCCAAAAACATTTACTCAGTTACTGCCACAGTATTCAGATAAAGTGTTCTAGACGTCATACCTTTTAATGAGATGATGATCAGTAGGATTTCCATCTCGCTCTATTGGGTAAATCTAGTATAGACGTTTTGTATCCGTAAGTTTAATTGTGCTTGCATTCTACTGAATTATAGCGGTACATTCGCCTTTAATCGTTTAATTAGCAAAGTCATGGCGATTATGTCATAATTTATATACATTAAGTTTTGCATACGAGTAATTTACAAATGCAAACGTTTTTTCAACATTTTTTGTAAGGATAATCCAAACATGATGATGAGTACACCATAAACGCGGAATTACCTAATTTATAGTTTTTATGAAAAAATGATTAGATAATAATAATGAGGATATGAGCCAAGTTGGGAAAATGTATTACATATGTTGTTATTTTTCCGGTTTCGCTTGTTACTCACAATAAATCCGTGGGAGATTTAATGGTCCCTATTTGTTTGTGTGAATTTTCGGAGAACCTCATTCGCAGCATAAAATATACAGGGCGATCTTTGAAAGACTGATCGCTCCCATCAAAAGCAGACAGAGTCCATGTTAACACGGCTCGCAAGTCTTCGTGAAAGAGATACGGCCCCTGTAAGATGAAAACCGCGAAAGAATAATGCCAGCCGACATTATGATGTCATAACTAAGAGACCTTCAAAGAAGCTGATGTGAATGTTCTTCGATAGCCAACAAGCTCACCTGAATTTTGACCAATCGAACATATAAAGAAACATAATAATATCGTACGACATTTTTCCATATGATAAATATTGTTTTTCTACAAACTGTTTCTAAAGTAAATTATTTTTATTAGAACAAGATTACTGGAAATGACTGATTGGTCTCATTTGAGGCCATTAATGTGACACATGAGATATGAAAGTGCAAACTTAAGTTTGGGCTGTAATTTAATAAAAACACCAATTTACGATTTAGCATTATGTGTTTAAATCACGAGAGTGCAAGCCAAACTAACTAAAAATATTCTATATTATTAATATTTCCTTTTGAAGTACTTGAGACTTGAGTTTGTTATTCTTAACAAGGGTCTGTTCCCTGAACCATAAATTTAAACTAATAATGTGAACTTTGACGCTTAGTAATCGTATGGTTTTTGTAAACATAATCTATCAATACGTAATTTCAACAGTCTTGTTACTAGTGTATAAAAATTTACGGTACCCTGATGAGGAGCAATGTCCGAAACACAGAACCTTAGCTGCATCATAGACTTACGATTAATTAGACTGATTATGAACCCTCTGCAAATGTATTCAGTCACGGTAACAATTTTATCTACTAGAAAGTCAGAATTTTTTCCACGATTAAGACCGATCACTGATACTAGAAGACGAGCTACACCCAACCTGGAAATTTTACAACTTCTCGTAAGAAGAAAGCAGGGATCTTTTACTTACTTAATATCTAATAAATCTCAATTCTCGCCTAATATTGCATAGTTTCTGTTTAAATGATCAAATTAAGCCGATGTGAAGATTTCAATGGTTAAAATATCATTTTTTTACACTTATAAATGGGTTTTATTCACAATGTATGGAATCAGATTCCCTTAAATATTCGCCATCACGTTAAGTTCTTTGCACACGAAATAAGTACCATGTAAAAACGTTCTTACAAACAAAATTGCTTGCCAAGATACGGACTCTGCCTTTATAAACAAAGAACAGATAAAAATGGCCGATACTCAATGTTTGCAAAACCGCTCAGTCCAATTATTTGAAAGTCTGTGAGCTAAATCATTGTTTTTTATTAAGGTGTGTAGCAAGAACTAGGTACTATTTTTAACCCTTTTTATAAAAGAAAATCTTGCATCTCAATCTTCACCCACGTCTAGATGTCGTATTGACTTGAAATTATGCATGTGTACATATATGAACCATGACAATACAATTATTTATAAAAAATCCAAGACGGAGGAGAGTTTATTGTCATTTAATATTCGAATCCATTGAAAATTGGTATCGGGGAATTTTTGAGGTTGCAGTCTATGAATATGATTGATTGATTTGCCAACGTAAGGTGGGCATTGCTGCCGATTCCGGGCATCCATGGAGGTTCGGTCTAACACGCAGCTTGGTCGTCAGTTGAACACGCCCAACGGGCGGCCAAACCGCGTGCCAGAACCAAATCTCGGATGTTTTATATACCGCCGGACCGGCTGCATACGCCGGGTTGGACATTGGACGGACATGCTTGTTGTCAGCAGCGAGAGCCGCATGACGCATGGGGTGGGAATACAAGATGGGAAGTGTAGGTGTTTGTGAGATGCTTATTTTACGTTTCCATGCTTCTATTAAGTTTCCATGCTTCTTTTAAGTTTCCATCTATCGTCATCTCCTTATTTTAATTCTTCTAAGTTTTCTGTTTCTAAATCTGGCAGCTTTTTTGTTTTTATTTATTAACCGTTCCACAGGTAAATAACCATTTACGGTAGAGTTGCTGGAAACGGTTCTATCTCGCGGTAACAATATTTTTTGCGCGTTATGAGAAAATAGGTCCAAAGGGATAGCTTGCTCACCCTGTAGGTATGTAGTTTCTTTGAATCATTCGGTTTCAATTTTCAACTGATGTCTTCCAACTCCGGGTATTTTCTATTTCATACCTAAATTTTTGTTCTCTGTTGTTTAATAAACTGTCCTGTGACAAGAATTAATAAACCAATACAACAACTTATCTGTTTCATTCACATCCACATCTGGCTGGCTGTTGCTTTACTTGAAAAAGGGACCGCATCCATCCAGGTATAGATTTTACAGTCAAGCAGTGCACTTTCTCGGGTTGTTTATATACACTCTTTTGTGTTGATTTATTCAACCAACATAATTTAATCAAATGTCAACTATATAAAATAGCCAAACTCGTGCTAATTTATATCAGTCAATGAAGAATTGTTTACACTTTAATTCAATACAATTTCGGCGTTTTGTTGCGGCCTTATCCGCATTCATCTCGAGATCTTGTAGGAGTCACGAAACACGCGTCTGTCACCCAATTCGACACACTTTGAACCAGTTCGCAGTCTATGAATATGAAACTGAAAAATTCAAAATGGCGGCGTCAATATGGCGGATAAATTTTTTTCATCTGATTCGACGAGTCGGTGTGTTTTTATTAATTGTTTTACTACTACTCACTAAATATTGGAAATGTATGATATCAGTGGATCCCGAATCAGTAGTGATGAAATATACCATAAAAATTCGGAGACTACAAAAACGGTTGACATTGATTAACGAAGTTATTCACGGTGAAAACGCTGCACAATTGTATAATTTTCTGGGTAGTACGCTAACAAAAAATATATAATTAACTATGTCTGTAACAAAGAGTTATCAATTCCTATTTCAAAATGACAAAAAAAAGTCGCATTGCAATCTTTATAAAAATACAGTTTCAATTATTCAATGTCATCGTGACAATAGGAAAATCGTTTGTAGTTTAAACCTACTTTCTGCTCGTCACCCTGACATTACGAAAGCTGACAATTCCATTGTTGGGACTTTCACTCCAAATTCCCAATCTAGTCGATCATGCTTGTGCTGCCAGCCTACGTTTAGTGGAACCGATAATGCAGGTGGATTATATAGAAAATATTCTCTAATATTGATGATTACCACACGTATAATAATAATAATAATAATAATAATAAACGGCTTTATTCAAAGATGTACATTTACAAGTACATTACAAATAGCAATTTACAAGGCGAAGTTTAGCCATGTGGCTATTCTTACACTTAACCTTATAAATCACTTACCTAACTAATTAAGTTAAAAATAAAACATTAAAATACAAAAATACAATACAATATTACAATAGTCCAATGTAATAGGCGGACGGTATACACTTTATAAAATATATTTATGGAAATACTAAAAAATTAATTACTCAAAATTACTAAATAAAAAATCGATCATAAACACAGTGCAAAATGATGCCCAAGAATATATTCTAGTTTTTGTTGGAATTAATGAACCAGGCTTTGATTTTTTTACGGAAGATATTAACTGTCGATAGATTTTTGTATATGGGATCAATAGAGTTATATAAGGCTGCGGATGTGTAAGAAAAGCTACGTTGGAAGAGGGCTGTACGATGTTGTGGCACTGTTAGCACGTACCGATGTCTGATGTTTACAGTATGTACTGACGATCTGAAAATTAACTTGTCTCTTAAGTAACTTGGAATAGAATATTTTATTAAAGAAAATAAGAAAACTGCATAGTGGAATTTAACGAGTTGTTCCATTTTTAACCAACGCAACTCAACATATTTGCTTGAAACATGATCAAATTTTCTTAAGTTGTAAATAAAACGACAACAACAGTTTTGCAAAACTTGTAGTCGATTTTTTGTAGCTTGATCCAGGCAGTAAAAATACATAAAATTGCAATAATTGAATACAGGCATGACTAAAGTTTCACAAAGTTTTTTACGTTGTTTAAAGTTCAAGATATGCCTGTTTGCATACAGTACTTTTAGCCGGGAGTAAAATTTTTGTAAAAGAATTTTTATGTGCTGCATAAAACGTAATTTTTCGTCTATTATTATCCCAAGATTTTTGGCATGAGTAGAAAATGACAAATTTTCTTGATTAATATTTAGTTGAATAGAAGCCTTTAAGTGATCTCGAGTATGTTCTGAGCAGAATAGAATAACAACTGATTTGGTAGGGTTAATTTTAAGGTTATGTTGATGCGAATATTGATAGATGTTGTCTAAATCTTGGTTGATCAAATTAGTGGCAATAGCTGCATTAGATGGCTCAAAGCAGTGAAGAAGTTGGGTGTCGTCAGCATATGCTTGCACATGCGAACTAGTTACAACATTAAATATATCTGCTGTATATACAAGAAACAAAAGAGGACCAAGAATGGACCCTTGAGGAACACCTGACGAGATAATTTTAAAATCAGATATATTTCCTGCGACTGATACGCATTGGCGACGTTCGCTCAAATAAGAATTGAAAAACCGCAGGGATATCACGTCGAAACCATAGTAATTTAGTTTTGCACAAAGAAGCGTGTGATCAATGGTGTCAAATGCCTTAGAGTAGTCTAGGGATACAAGAATAGCTGCCATACGTTTGTCTAGTGCGCTGATGATATTATCACTAAGGTTCAACAAAGCAGTAGTGGTGCTATGTGCTTTACGAAATCCCGATTGATGTAATGGGTATAAGTTATGCAGTAAAAGATATTCAGTAATCTGGTCGTGAACTATTCTTTCTAGTATTTTGGAAAGAATTGGCAACAAGCTGATAGGCCTCAGATCCTCCACAGTTGTAGGATTTGCTGTTTTTGGTATTGGACAGATAATTGCATCTTTCCATTCTGTAGGAAAGTAACCCTGTTCAAGACAGCAGTTAATAATATGAGTGATATGCTTTATGATTATTGGGATGCATAATTTTAACATGTTTAGAGTTATTTTATCTTTTCCGGCAGTGTTCGACTTTATACTCTTGATAGCATTATAAACGGTATCGGTAGTAACAAGTGTGAAGGTGAACAGTAAATTATCTTTAAATTTGGTGTTAGCATAGAAGTTTATCGTCCTATTGCAGTTATCGTTCTTGCAGTATACACTAAGAAAGAAGTCGTTAATATCTGCAGCATTCTGTAAATTAGGAGGTATGATGTTATCACGTTTAAATCGAATATTTAGTTGTTGTAGCCGTTTCCAAAACTCGCGATTAGAAGTTTGATTTTGTAACGAACTTAAATACGCGGCTTTTTCTCTCCGCACCGATGCTAAGGCGAAATTACGAATATTTTTATAAGCTTCCCAGTTTTCTTGCGTCTTATTTTTGTTGTAAGCAGATAGTGCTCTGCCCTTTTCTTTTAAGATTAGCTTTAAGGGGTAGGTTAGCCAAGGCGCCGGGGGTTTGTTTACTCTCACTGTTTTTATCGGTGCATGAATATTAAATATTTCTGTGATATAGTTTGTTAACAGAGATACTTTGTACTCAATATTATTGACATAGAATAAGTTATCCCAGGGCACTTGGTTTAGATCATAATAAAAGAGCTCTTGGTCAAATTGCTTGAAATTTCTATAAGTAATAAATTTCTGAGTATTTTTAAAATGAGGAATAGTTATAAAACAGTAAGATAGTCTGTGATCGCTGAGAAAGTCAGCATTTAATATTGCATATAAAATAGTATTCTATACAACAAGTGGCTAAAATGGTGTTTTTTTACAAGTGGGGCGTTTATAGTACGAGCCGAAGGCTATTCAACCGTAGGACGACATATTAGCTTGTATAATTTGCTTTCAGTTGGTATGTTTATTCCATTCCTCCTGTATGAGAAACTTTGAAAGTGTTTAGCACTTGAAATCATGTTCTCCTTTTTCAGTTCTCTATGCGCATCGAAGTTAATTTTAAATAAAAGCAGGCCCACCCCTTACAAGGCCGGTCCAGGTCTACAGCGATGGTTGGGGCAAAGAGCTCAAATTCGACCCCTAATCATCCGAGACCGTCATATTTAGTCAAGAATGTTGGCTCGGTGTGTTGATACATGTCGATAGTTGGAGAATCTGGTGATATTATGGATGGTTGAATATGAAAAAGTACGACTTTAATGGATTGGGTTTAAGCCTCCAAGTAATAAACCCAGTGCACGTCGAGTTAATTAAGCTCTGTAGGTTCTGAATTATCTTGTTTATGGTGACGTCATGTGAAGTCAGGGTCGTGCCTTCGGCAAATTGCAGAATGTATTCCATGTGAGTGAAAAACTCAGGATCTTCGTATGTCGGCACAATACAGATTATATGATATAGGTGACAATGGAGAATCTTGTGGGAGTCCCTGTTCTGGAGCAAATTCGTATGAATTGGCATTTAGGATTTTAACTTTAATTTCTCTATCGCTTAGCGTGTTATTGAGGGGAAAAGGATATATTTAGGGCACTCCAGTATATTAAGTTTAAATAATAGACCCTCGTGCCATACGCTATGGCTATCGAAAGCTTTGCTAATGTCGAGAAATACAGCGGCAGAATACTTCCCGAGTTTGCTGGTTTCTATATTATTACAAGGTATTGTTAGTGGATGAAGTATGTTGAATGTCCACTCAGGAATTTTGTTTCCTATAGTTTGCAGTCTGTTTTTAATAATCTTTTCAAACTTTTTTCCCAGGACTGGTTCCATTGTAATCTGCCTGCAGTTAGTCATTTTAGTGTGGTGGAATTCATATAACATAATAATATACAGATGAATTCTGGCATCTAATTTTCTCAATATACTTTTTGTAATATAGCCATGTCCCGAGCTTGTGCTTTTTCCTTGTTTACCAGATCATAAATTTAGAGAAGTAGAAAACTGAATTTTTCAAATAATTATGATACAAAATTAACAAAAAAAAATATTTTTCAATTTTCTTAATGCTAAACGTCTCAATTAGATCTGTTCGGAACCGGATATTGATAATCAGACAAAAACCTGTGTTAAGTAATTTACAAATTTAATTACCCTTGACATGCTTGTGATTGCGGGGATTTAGTTAAGCAACAGTTGACAATACTTTTCGTAGGAAAACAATGGTGGCAACAAGCAATTTCACAATTTCTTTTTCACACAGGTCAAGACCATTCTAACGCGATCGGAACATTTTTTTATGCAGCACATGAGTCGGTGAATACGTGACATGGTGCATTTATTCATATTTCAAATTACTATTGATCGAAAGGTATTGCTGAAAGGATCAATTGTGTTCGTTTCCACAAATATCTATATATAGAAGTCACATTTAAATGCAATGACTGTGCAGAATCTGAAACTGGCATTGCAAACAAATATCTCGAAAGGTAATTTAATAGCCAATAACATTTAACGCTACTCGGCTAATGTATGCATTTTAAAACTAATTTTTTAATAATTAATGCAGTAAGTAATGTTTAATAAATTAAACTGAAGAAAACAAAAATGAAAACTAACGCCCTTTAAATCACCGGGAAGGATGACGTTTTTCCTGCCCCGTTTCAACAGGGACATCTGAGAAGCATCCTTTAAGCAAGCTATTCTCTTAGATATAATCCTGGAGTTTGGAGTAAAGTCAAAGTGGCGCTTAATAGATTGATTAGCCAGCGTACGGTAGACATTGCTGCCATTCCCGGATATACTATCGGGCAGGCTACGTCTACCCCAAAATCTGGTATTAATGTCAAAACCAAAGTGCACTCGCTTTTATAACGTCAATGTAGGCAATACTTAAACGTATTATGACAACGAAAATTCGGAATGAACAACCGCACCGTCTTGCTTCCACCCTTCAGTTGAGTTCAACTACCTGTAGAAATTCTCAGGCACGTGTATTAAGGCGGAAAATAATACAACATTGTTGAATGAAAACATTTATAAATCATAATTGTAAATTTCATCCATAAATACTATTGTTCGTAGAAATAGATAAACGTTTAGTTGTGTATCGAGCCATATCGAGCACTTTCGCTTACACGGTCAAAATGTGTAATTATCACAGAGTTCGGGCACATTTAAGTTTGTTGCGATTTTTTGCGATTTTCGTTACAAATGAAAATTTTTACTGTGCTGTGTAGTCCTAGACTGAGGTATCTATACCGCAAATAATGATCAAAATATTAAATTTTTCAACAAAGGTACCTAATTAGTCGTAAAGAAATAAATACGACTCTCAATGTCCAATTTTAAGTTTTTTATACAGGGTACTCAAGAACTGATGATTTCTTATTTAAATTTAAATCATTTGAAACAATTTATAAAGTATGTGGTCTACAGAAACTTACCCAAAAAGAAATTCCAACACTTAACAAAGAACGCTTTAGATTTGTTGGTGCCACCTCCAGCCTCCGAATGCCAAGGCGGCGTTGATGATGACGATAATTATGGTGACGAGTAATCGTGACATTCTGATTCTGATGACAGCTTTTAATTAATTAAATATGTGTACTATTTAATTTTGTTCAGCGTACTGAATATATTTCTTATTTCTTTGCCTATTTCAGAATTTTAGTCAGTTATTTCGATTCAAAATATCTCAATTTGTCAGTAATATTTTGTTGTTTACTCTCACCCCATTGTGAGCGGGATTGGATTTGGGACATGCCTATATATTATTGCATTTTTGAATTCTGCATAATTTTCTGAATCCAACGATGCCAAATAAGTGACATTTCAAACATCAAATTTTTTTAAAATATAATTTTTAGTTTTCCATTTAAATGTGCCATGACGGTTCCGATTTATTCTAAATGGCCCGTGTAATGCTACAAAAATCGAAATCCCGTTAAAAACACGAACATTGTTTTTGGGGTAAAACTCAATTTTTTCAAATGGAACCATATCGGTATCGTGGTATCATTTATTAGTACTATTAATAAGGAATTTATTCATATGTCGTATTAAAATGTGCGATAAATACAAACAAAATGACAGCTAAAAGAAAATAAGAAAATACAAATTTGTTCTAATTAAATGTTAAGAAGTAACTAAGATGGCTTTGAAAACAATGAAATATTTAGCTTGTCAAATATTTGGTTGGTTTAACGGTGTTTTATTGTGTCTTTAAAAATTGTTTAAAATTTTTGTTAATTGTGTTCAAAATGCCGCAAATTTATCAAGAGATGAAAAAGTGGACATGTTAATTATTTACAGAGAAACTAAAAACAATGCAATTGCAACTATGGACCTTTATTTCGACGATATCCTGATAGACAATGTCCAGCGAAAAATTATTTTATACGTGTTGAAAACCAATTCCGAAGAGAGCCCAACAATGATCCCGAAGAAAACTTAATTATTGACGAAGGAACGGAAATTAATGTTTTGGCTCGAATAGAAGTTGTTAAGACTGTTTCTTTAAGGCAAGTTGGGTTTGAATTGAACATTAGTCACCAAAAAGTAAGCCGAATTTTGCACAAATACCATTATAAATCTTTTAAATACCAATTGCACCAGCATTTGTACGAAAGTGACTACGAACGTAGGATGGAATATTGCAATTGGACTTTGTATAATAATGTGCAGCCAAACAATGATTTTTTGGGACTGATTTTATTTTCGGACGAGTCAGGGTTTAAAAATTTGGGATTATTTAACCGACAAAGTACAAAATATTGGCCACAAGAAAATCCAAATTTATTACGGGAGGGTAACTTTCAAGTGCGGTTCGGTTTCGATGTTTGGCTTGGAATAATCGATAGTAGAATCATTGATCCAATAATATTTGAAGGACCTCTGACTGGTGCCAGATACTTGATATTCCTGGAAAATCAGATTGGGGATATATTAGATGAGTTACCTTTAGATTTAGGGCAGGGAATGTATTTAAAACAAAATGGCGCTCCTCCCCATAATTCAAGGAGAGTAAATGATTACCTTCAACGGAGATTCGGAGAAGACGTAATTTCGACGAATGGGCCTGTGAGGTGGCGTCCAAGGTCACCTGATTTAACGTCCCTTAATTTCTTTGTTTGGGGTCATTTTAAAAATATTGTCTATGCAACCGCCGTTACAACCCGTGAAGACCTGGAGCTACGAGTAAGATGAGCAATTAATATCATAACGGCCCAGCAATCCGCTAACACTCAGTATAAATAAATTGACGAGTTTGAAATTTCAACCTTTTTGTTTGATTATTGCAATTTTTGTAAAATCGGTTTCCTAATGATAAAAAAATGAGGTTATTGGTTAACTATACTTATTTAATAATGAATGGAATGACTGATAACAGATGATTTATTAATACTAATTATTAAAGCTATTGAAATAACTCATTGTTAATTGTTGTGTCAAAAGTAATAATAGTGAAAAAAATGGGAAAAGTGCTATATATTAGCTATTCATAACTATACTACTAACGTAATTTAATTATTTTATAACACAATGTAAATAAATATCAAACAATGAGTTACTGTATTATTGATAATATACTGTATAATTTATGGTTGATTAACATCTAAATAAAAACAAACAAAAATAAAATTCTGATTGGGGACCAATCCAGAGACGAGGTTGTTTATTAATTTCTTCATTTAAAGATACACAACTGTATATATATTATTTTAATTTGAACATTTGAACGCTGATCGCATAACGTACAGGAGAGCAATAGAACCTTGTGGATAAGAGAGTCCTTCATCGAAAAAGGCACTTTGAGATAAACAAAATTCCAAACAATTAATTATCTACTAAACGAGTAGAAATATATCGGGAAACTTTCACAATTTGAAACTATCATATTCTTAAACAGCCCTACGTAGAATTAATGCTCTACAACGTACAAGTATCGACTCAAGTGTTTTTTCTTTCTAAAGTGTGCGATTCCACTGTCTTCTTTTATATATGGAGCTCCAATCATTGGGTCACCATGTCTACCAAATAGCTGGAAAATACTGCCTCCTGCGACTTTCTGTACGAACTGGACAATTTTCTATGGTAACTTTTAAATTTTCAGTTCATAACGGTTAGAGTCCATGATCAAACCCATTAAGTCTATGCCAACCAATGATCTATTATGCTTCTGATGTGGTACTTTCGTTATAGAAACTCTCACTTATCTGGTACACTTATCTGGATGAATCGAAGATGGCCGAAGAAGCTGGTGTGGGCGTAGCGGGGTCTAATCGCAGGTTAACCAGAGTCCAACCAACTTCCAGACAAATATCTATACTGTATGTCTGAAGCAACTGATAAAAAACCACAAGGTTTGGTGTGGGTACAAGGGCACGAGGGAATTAAGGCAAGGAATCGCTGTGTTGCTTATCTAAGGGACACATATCGGAAAGGATCGTAACATGGGAAAAATGACAGAAGAAGTCCTAATGAAGAAATGCTAAAAGCAAGAGAAAGAGTTCATAACTAAGTCGACAAAGAATACCACAAAGCTTCTAGAACTCGATAAGTCCGACTTAAGGCTGATGAAAGGCATTCTAACGGACCATTGCCTCTTGAGATATCATCTTAAGAGGCAAGAATATGGACAAGGTAGAAAATGATAATGCAGATACTGCGGAATATTAACTTTGGGATGCAAGATATCATTCCTGATGAGTCTAAAGTATTTAGAGTAGACGGAATTAACGCTTGAAGATAGAGAAATAATCTTCCAGGAAAATCACATGCTTTACAAAAATTTGGGAGTTGGGCAACAACTAATTGTAGGGTAATTAACAAAAGATCCCTCAGGTCGAGGCGAGGAAGTGATCAGCGACCCCTTAAACAGTCTACAACTCACCCACCATCCTCCAAGGAACGAACAATCAACTTCTATTACCAAAAACCTAGAAGAGTGCTCCATTATTAAATACGCAAAAATAAATTCCTCGCTCAGGGAACTGTCCTTGCATTTTCTAAAATACACTTCCTCTTTGATTTCCCGATTAAAAATCGTGAAATCATCGTGAAAATATTCCACCACGTCGTTTTATGAGGCTGTTTACAAATGCCCGGCTAGTTTTTAAAAGATACGTCCTTGTCTTGTCAGCGACATTGTGTGTGGTTATTTTTATCTTTCATGTCATTTGTCTCTCCCATCGTTTTATACGAGTCTAAAAATACCGTACGTTTCGTTTTAAGTATAGCCAACGCTGCAGTTTTTGTTGTAGGTCATTTGAACAATTAGAAATCTTTAGAGATTTCTTATGTTATTGGGATCAAATACCTCTTATAATAAAAGATAAAATATGTGTACTCGAATAGTGAATTATACAATTTTTCATGTTATTTCAGGATAGTTGGTTTGGTTAACCTATTGGAAATCACATCGACTACTTAGGTAAATGGAAGAATATGTAAACTGATCTACAAATTTTATAAACTGAAAGGTATACTGAACAACAAAACTCTCTTAACCACTTATAACAGCTTAGTTGAATCCCTTATTAGATATGGTATCACAGTATGGGGTTTCGCCTATAAAGTAACTTTACGACCGTTGCAGATAACCCAGAACTATATCTTAAGAATAATCTTTAATAAGAAAAGCAGAGAAAGCTGCAGAAGCATCTTTACCGAGAATGAATTACTCGAAGGTGGGTCTGTACATGCATGCGGCTGTAGTATAGGTATGCTTATAGCAAAAAAGAGACTATTGGTTCCATCGTTGAACACCAATATGAAACGAGGGCTAGGATAAACAGCGCGTACAAAGTACCATTTTTTAGTAAAAATGTCTCGCAGAAAATGTATCAAATACAAGGGGATCGAATTATTTAATGAACTTCCACTACACATAAAAATAATAAGGAAAAAGCGATTCAAACGAGAAACAAAAAAATATCTGATTGACAACTACACTACACTTCTACCCAGCTTAGCGTAATTTAACACAAATTATCGATATTATTTGCTCACTATAGATAGAAATTTATATTTAAATATACAATATTAATATTGTCTAATTAATCTACCGCTCACCAATACATTTTTATTATTTTATAACATTTTTCTAATATTTTCATGACTCGCCTCTGTATATAAATCACTACATTGAACCTAGACCGCCTTAAATTGTTTGTATTTTTTTTCTCTTTTTCTTTTTTTCTTAACATATTCACTCGTATTTCTATACTCACTCTACTAGCTATTAATTATAGGCTTTATATTTTTTTATTATGTTACAAACCACATAGATATTAGGTTAGAGACTTAATAGATAAATAGTAGAATATATATAATATAATTAGATAGTATAATAAAATAAGATACTTACTACAGCAATTCATTTTGTTACTATTGTTATATTAATGAAACATACTCTTACGAGAATGTAAATAATGCTTGATACAATATGAGGTCTCCTCAGGTGTCATTTCTTTTTCATTGTAAACTAGGTTAAAACTCTTTGTTTTGTTAATCTTGTTGCAGTAATAAATAAATAAATAAAAACAATAAATACAAATTTAAGATTAACATTCCTTATGTACTGCCTGTAGGAGATCAATTGAAAACATTCGCGGTCGAGATCAAAACAACGTAAGAAGTTTTTGGGGTCACTGACTACGAATGCATTATTATTAACGGGATTTTCAAGCTTACAAGAAAATTTCCAAAAATGTTTACAAACTAGGAGTCTCTTAACATATCAAGTTCATTTTTTAAAAATATTTTATAGAAATAAGTATTCGAGGTGTCTCTATTAAACGATCACAAATACAGTTAAGTTATGCAAGAAAATTCCGGAAATTTTCCTGAAATTTCAAAATTGCGAACATTTTTTCCAAAAAAAATTATGTCTAGGTTTCATCCCACCACCATCCACAACAGAAGAGGTCGTTAATCAGAGCATTGTTCTACAGAGCCAATATATGTGACGAGGAAAGCAAACTAGAACTCAGGAACGCCCAACAAGCTGTAGATTAAAATGGGTACGAACAAAGGGATATACAACGACGATCAGTAACTGAAGAAGAACGACAGAAGAACAGGTACAACCTACAAATTACGCGCACTTCCCTTCCCTATGTGGCTGGAGTCACCGATAAAATGAAGACTTTATTGAAGAATAAAACAGGTCTACGTTTCCCAACAGTAAAGAATATTCAACAAGTGTTTCCTCCAACAAGGACCCCATCCCTAAACTACTAGCCAAGGGTGGTTACCAATTGAAGCGCTCATAAGGTAAGAGTTATATCGGACAAACAAAGCGTAGTATCCAGTGTAGAATCAAGGAACACAAGACTTGGGTACATAGATAAATCGGCAGTGGCAGAACATGTTCATCACAATGAGAGCTATAAAATCAACTACAAGAAAATCAAAATATTGAATAGAAATATGCGCTATGCGAATTATCCATGTATTTGCGTAGATTATTTCCATTTTCCTCTTTTCAATGCCGCACATAATTTTCTTTTTGGCATTCTCGTTACTGGTTTCGGTTCTTGGAATCTTCTTATTATTATTATTATTATTAAACCGTACCTAATTACCTTTTCGATCGTTAATTGAACTTAATATTTCTTAATGAAAATGTTGTTGCCATTTTACTTAAATACTACTTCTTATACTAAATTCTCAAAAAGAATCAGTGTCGAAATATCATCGAAAACAATATAAATTCTGCCGACCACCGGAATGTTTCTGATCTCATCTCATCTAACGGACCGCAGAAGACACAAATTATATTTTAATAGTTCTTTTTTGCAACATTGTTCATAAAATATTATTACTTTGTTTTGTTAAATGACATTCCTAATTCACACGGTATCCTCAAGGATACACACATCATAAAATCTTGTCGTTAATTGTCTACTGTTTCCATTATATTAGATGCTCATGCGAGTCTGTTACAAGTTTCATTTACAGATCTCTAAATAGGTTATACAAACAACTTTCACCTCCCACCGGCAAGTATTTAAGTATTTTAAGTAATAAAGTGTGTTGGATATTTTGCACGCTACCGAGATCGCTGCGAGGTCCCCAGATGAGACGAGCACAACCAGATTTTCTTATAGTACCGAGATATTTAAGAAAAACTGCGAAAAACACAATTTTGCACAATCTGTTGTTTAAACAAAAGTTTTCCACCACACAGACTTAATCAAATTTTTTTTACTACACTTTTTTGTGTCTTGAAATGTTTCCAAAAATTGCTATAGTAAGACAGTTTCCCAGAAATTTTAGTTTTTCTCCACTTCAATAATAGCAGAGCGAATCTGGATGTGGAAGTAAGCAATGGAATTTGAAAACATTTCTTTGCGATTCTTTAAGTTTGTATCAAGCAATTGATTAATTAGAGAGGGGGGGGGGGGGAGGGGGAGATACTTGCACACAAAAACTACTTTTTCGGTGATAACTCGGAAAATAATGCCTGTATGAAAAAAAGTCTAATTCAAACCTAAAGAGAATTTGAAAATACGTGAACTGAGCCAAGGTCAGTCCAAAAATATTAATTAGACCTAATTAGGAAAAAGTCCCTCCATGTGCAAAACAAATTATTTAAATGTAACCTTTTTTTCATGCAAAAAATACGATTTGAAAAAAATGCAAAATCGTTTTTTCCGATGTGTAGCTTCGCAATTTTTTTCAAAAATCAACAACCGTTCTCACCTATGGAAGCTGATAGGATTATGTACAGATTCAGCAAATTTAGTTTTAGGTACGTAAACTTGTTTCTGCGCAGATAAACCACGCCTTGTCGTAGAACAATGCAAGGCATTGGTCCATCGCTTGACCGCGACGAGTTGAGAACAGCGCGAGCGCACAGCACAAAATTTCGGGTGTGTCATGAAGTATTGTAAAAAATGCTGTCAACCCGACCCCGTCATCAACAAATGAGCGAAGAACGTGAAATTCGCGAAATTAATGTCTGTGCACTTGTTGAAACTAGTGAACCTTGTTCTAGCTGGCAAATTGCTGATGAAGTTGACATGAAGGAAAGAACTGTAAGAAATATTTTGAAAAGAAATAGGTACAGTTAATTTAAAGTTCAAACAACGCAAGAAATATTTCCCGAGGACAATTTCAAACGGATGGAATTTTGTGAAATCATGATAAATAAAGTGAATGAGAATGAACACTTCTTAAAGAATATATTGTTTACAGATGACTCATCCTTTTCATTAAATAGGAAACACAATCCATTCCTAGTACGATATTGGTCTCGAAAAAATAAACATTTGAGTGTTGCTGTGCGAACTCAATATCCTCAAAAGTTGAACGTTTGGACGGGAATTTTAGACAATCATATTATAGGCCAACTGCTAATCGATGGCAATTCAAATGGCAATAAATGTTTAGAGCTTTTACAAAACCAAATAATTCCTGCAGTTCAAAATCTTCCTGTCAACTTTGACGACATTTGGTTTCAACAAGACGGCTGCCCAAGTCACAATACCTTAACTGTTATCAATTTTCTGGAAATATCATTTCCCAATCGTTTAATAGCTACGAGGGGAATGATAAAATGGCCCTCCAGGTCACCTGATCTAGCACCCCATGATTTCTTTCTGTGGGGCTTTGTAAAGGAAACCGCGTACAAACATGCGTTTGAACGAGTCAATAATTTAGTTCAATTACGGGAAAAACTTATCCAACTTTGTGCAAGTATTACTCCAAATCAACTCAATGATATGAGAGGTTATTGTATAATCGGTTTGGCTATTGTTTCTCACAAGAAGGTGGTTTGTTTGAATCCTTACTTAATTTATTGTTTGATAATTATTAGTTGATTTTAGTTTCTGAGGGTTATTTAATTTTATTTTAATGTTCTATTTTTGTAATTTAATAAGAATAATTTATTTTTTGATAATTATTAGTTGATTTTAGTTTCCGAGTTATTTATTTTTATTTTAATGTTCTATTTTCATTTCTGTTTGAATAAGAATGATTATTTTATTCCCATAGCATTTACGGCTAAAAAAGAAACTGCAGAGATGCTTTCAATAGAAGAAATTATTTGTCAACAATGTGACAAACAACTTCTTCGTTTTTGACGAAGAGATATTTTCTCGTTTCGTATAGAAATTATTACCTACGTCCGCATCCATCCTTAGTTCATGCCGTACTAAATTCAATTCATTGTGTGTCTCTATTTTCACGATTTATGGAACTAGCGGGGCGTGGTCAATTACATCGTTATTCCTATACCCTAAACTGCATTTTCCGAATCTGTATAGAATGAGCAAAGACCCATCAATTTGTCGAGATTTCCTCCCTAATTCCCCCACCAACTCTCCACCTTGATCGTAATTAAGTTTTACAAAATTACTCCATATTCAGATGTAATTCGTTCTTTCGTTTCAGAGTTAGATAGCATTTAATGAATATTTTAACATTGGATGTATGTAGTTAATTATATAACAACATTAATGAATGTTTTAACATTGACGGAAGCCTGCTTCTCCACAACAAACCAACTTCCTGCCCAATCGAAAGCCTTGAACTTCCCTTAAAGTAGCGAAATCATAAAAATGCGTCTAAAAACGCTGCGAAAATAGCAAGAGCTCTCTCGTTATTAACTCCGTGAAATAAACAACTGTAATTGAGAAAGACCGCTGACAAAACAGTCGTCGGTTTTATTAAATATTTTTCTAACGAGGTCGCCCTACTTTTGTCATATTGATCACTGTTTCATGAAAATCGTGATACGGGTTTACTTGAATGCGAATTTTACAATGAACGGTTTCACTTCAATAACTGTATGCTTTCGATTCTTTACGAAATTTTATTTATTTCTATCAAGAATGATTAATGACAAAGGTTTAAAAGGCAGAAAAGAATAACCAACATTATCAGGGTGAAATAGAGTGTGAATAATAAAAAAATTCATACGATTGTCACTGAGGATAAAATAAGGGTTTCTCCAAGCCAGAAAATGAGTTGCTGTGGTTAATTATTGCAACAGTGAGCGGTACTTATTGTATACATAAGCTATGGGAATATAGCAGCATTGCGATCCTTTCCTACATATAAGACATTATATAAGCAGCAAAAAGTTAAACAGCGAGATCATATTTCGGAATCACATCCTTTTAGACCAACCGCAGTTACGCCTCTGGCGGTGGAGGAACTAAGATTGAACTTCCTACAGGTAAGTCGTTTAATCTCTAATTATAATGTATTCACTACGTATCCAACACGTTAGAGGTTAAGACCAATAAAGGCTATAACGTAAATGTCAGATGTTCTGATGATAAAAGGGCAGTATATTACACTGGTGACGAGGAAAAAGTGATTTGGAAAAAACAAAGCAATTTAATTTAGAATAATTTTTTGACAAATAATTTCAGACTTAGTAACATTACACAGAGTACTAGGGTTGTCGAAAGGGGAAAGAAGGGTAAGGTTAACATATAAGACTGGAAAAATTCTTCAAGTTTTGCTACCGCCACTCTTATTCGTTCTTTTGAATCTTCTACATTCTCTTGTATATTTACATAAACTTTGCTTTTTGTACATCCCTATAGAAAATAATCGAGAAGAGTTACATCTGGAGACCTAGGTGGCCATTCAATTGACCCTCTTCGACCTATCCATCGATCACGAAAACAAGCATTTTTGTAATTCCGTATCGCAATAACATAATGAGGTGGCGCCCCATTTTGCTGAAACCATGTCATTTCTATTTGGAAACAGTCTGTTTAGAGTTGGTAATTGAAATTACAGCTATTTTCAAAATGTGTATAAAGATAAAGACGAAGGATATCAGAATTCTAATGCAACCAGCAAAAAAACAAAGACCATGGCTTACAGAATATAATGTGTTCAGTATGTATCCAGCACGAGGAAGGTTAAGGACTAGGTAAAGGTCATAATTTGAACCTCAGGTGTTTTATAGACGAAAGGGCAGTATATTACAGGAATCATAGTTAGTTTACATATTTGAAGATGACGTTACAATTTTGAATTATTTGTACCATAAAGTCAATACAACTTACATTAGATAATGAATCTATATATTAAATCTAAAATTGGTGAAGTAATATTAATCTGATTATGATATACAAAAAAAATAACTCGAATCCTTTTCGGATTTTACTAAAATAGCATCGTATTGTTTAATTTCATGGATTGAATGGAAAAACTAATAGCAGCAACTTTAAAGGAACATTCTATTACTAATTAAATCATGTTGGAATGTTTAAATATATGTTCTTTTTTCCCGTTCACAATATGGTGAACTTGAGAAAGAAATTAATTCTGTTCCACGCATATTTATTTGAAACGCAATGAACACTTATTAATGACTATTTAGTTAACATTTGCCCAAGTTTCCTGCATTCCCATGTATCTAAAAAGTCGACACACTTTAGCCGCTATAAGATTTGGTAGAGTGGTTTTATTATAAATAATATTTGATATGATATTTAAACGTCCAATTACTTCAAAGACCACAATAATATAAATTGTTGATCCACTTCTTTATTGAATAACAAATCCGCGTTCTTCAAATGAAAGTTGGTATAATACTTTCATGAATTTATGATCCATCTCTTATTCTACTTTGACAGGAAAAAATATGTAATTTTATATGTTCATTTGTAGATGTTTGTATTTTCTTGGTCGTTGTTATCAAATTAACTTGATGTGTAGCTGAGATTTTTCGGTCATTTTAAATGAGAATTACTGTATTTTCCTACGTTTCGTATTATTACCTACCGTCAAAAAAAATTAAGTATTATTATTATTATTCGACTTTTCTGCACCATTTAAACATTTTAGATTTATTTCGGCTGAATGTCTTGACGCAATTAGTTACTTTCAAATATGAATCCTTTTCTGTGACGATGGTTAGTAAGCAGAAACGTAAGAAAATAGTCTGCATTTAAACTTACCGAAAAATCCCAGGAAACACATCTAGTCCTTCTTATCAACTCAGTCTATTAAAATCATTTCAATTAGATGTACAGTTAAAAAAGCCTATATTCGTCTGATGAGGACTAAGGAGCTCGAAACGGCTTATACAACTTGACGAAGGATACTAATAACTTTTTTTTCTAAACCAGTTGTGATGTATTGTAAGTTTATTTGTGAAACACATGATATTACCGTGGTCATGACAAGCGTCATAAATTTCAAAAGTATGTTTACTACCGACTATATTAAACCCAGGATTTCTCAATTCCTGTGGAATAAAAAACCCCGGCTTTTCTTAGAAGGAAGAAAATAGAACAGTTGACCCAGTTTCATTTTACTACGGAAATGAGAAGTGTTTATGATAATTTAAAAATAAATTTTCATACCTTTTTCCAGAATATAAATCAAGAAATATGGCTTTTAGACGCTTTCATGTAATAATAACTTATTTACTTACTTTCATTTGATAATGGTTTTCTTGTACACAAACAAATTATATCAATTTGCCCTCGTTTTCTAATGATATAGTAAATATTTTTTGGGTGAAAAAAATAATTACACACAGGACAAGTGAAAAATCAGTTTGTTGACAACACTTAAAGCCCTTAAAATGGAGGCGGAAATAATGGTTGCTGAAAAAGATGATCTCGTATTTCGTCGATTCTCCTACGTCTCTCGTTCGCGTCCCTAAACTAATTGAAACAATTTTTTATGGGCTTTTAGAATAGTAAGAATTCTGTTCTACAAACCCGTGAAAAAAAATATATGAAATATTATTTAATTTAAGTAACAATCAATTTTATTTGCTTGGACATGTGAAATGTGAACACATGTTCTCAAGTGAGCTACCTATTGACATGGGGGTGCCTCAGGGGAGCATACTTGGGCCATTGCTATTTATACTATACATCAATGATATGTCTAAAATCTTTAAACATTGTAAATACCACTTTTTTGCTGATGACACTATAATCTACATCGATGAGAATGATCCTAGAGAGTTAGTGGACAAAATAAACTGCGATTTAGAACTGGTCTCTAAATGGATGGAAATAAATAAATTAAAATTAAATATTATAAAAACGAAAGGTATGCTCATAAGTAATCAGCAGAAATTCAGATTATTCAAAGATGTAAATTTACCAATCAAGATCCAAGAGGTAAACTTGTCATTGGTCTCAGAAATCAAATATCTAGGAGTTATTGTTGATTGCAACTTGAATTTTAAAAACCATGTGGACTATATCTGTAAAAAAATATCTAAAAAAATCGGTGTTCTAAAACGCGTCAGTTGGTACCTATCTATAAATGTAAGAAAAACTGTCTATAACTCTATAATATTACCTCATTTTAATTATTGTAGTACGATACTATATATGGCCAATCAGACCGATCTAGAACGATTACAAATATTGCAAAATAGAGCAATGAGAGTTATACTAAAATGCAATATCTATACTAGAATAAACGATATGCTAAATTGTTTAAATTGGATGAATATAGAAAATTTTCTTAAGTACAACGTTTTAGTTTTTATACATAAAATTAATAAAGGCATAGTTCCCGATTACCTAAAAAATATTTCAACCAAATCACGAGATTTGCATAATTACAATACCCGAGGCATTAATAATTTTGTAATAAAAAAAGCTAATAATGCATCTATGCACCGTTCAATTTTCTATAAGGGAGTGGTTGAGTACAATCGTTTGGGTATTGATTTACGTGAAAGTAATTTACATACTTTTAAGAGACTATTAAAAGATGGCCTGTTATGAATTACATACTATAATATACATATTTCTGTTTACATTATATTTTTTAGTTGGTTCTGGGTAGTTTTAATTACATATTTTTGTACCGTTAGCTTTAGGTAGTTTTTTAGTTTAGTTCTAATTAATGTAAAACAGCAATATAAATTATGTATTTTAATGTATAGCCAAGGGCTAAATAAACGTAATACTTACTTACTTACATGCATATTCTTATGATGCAGTTTATTTTTATTTTTCTAAAGCGTTGCTATCAAGATGTCATTACAAAGCCTATTTGTGATAGAATAACACCCGAGAGCCCGTACTTGAATAATTGCAAACGATACTCGTATAAGAATATAGTTAATGTTATGCGCTTACTTCAAACGAAAGTAGTCAATTGTTTACCTGGCTGGCCATTACAAGTCCTTTGTTATAGCTTATAAGCTCTTGGTTCATTCTTAATATTGCCGGTAGCATAGCTGTAGGTTTAATGATATTTACTTATTTTTATCGAATCATTTATGGAGTTGTTCATTAAAGTAACATTATTTGTTATAAATAAATAATGCATTATAAGTAAATACTTTACATCATTTAATATAAAGTAGTAAAACGATATTTACAATAATTAAAAAGCGGTTATAAAAATTGTTGGTCGGTGCTTATGCACTGGATAAGTTATAACAGCGAATTGCTATTGTAATTTCGCGAAATCAAATTTAAACTGTTGCAACTTCCGCAATTTTGGCCACATATCGCCCAGCAAACGCGACATTGTGTATCAATGTTCCTACCTCAACTCCTTATCATTTGTTTATACTTTTCGGCATAAATAAAGAAATGGTTTCGGAAAAAAAAGATGTTTTTTTTTTAGAAAAGCCATTTTTCGCCAGGAAGGAAAGGGGTGGGGCAAGAAATTCTTTCGCCATCGCATGCGGTATTTTTTTTCTCTTTGATTTAAGCCCAGCCATATGGCGATCCGATGATTAGTAGGGGAGGGAGGGGAACGCACAGTTTTTAACCCACACAAGGGCAAGGGAAAGGATTGGGGGCTTCAGGCCGGGCTAATTTTCAAGGGCAATCAATTCTCTTTCAGAACTTTTTACCACGAAGCTCTAATTGCATTAGGGCCTGCACGCGCGCGTGATATATTTATAAAATATAATAATATGTATTTAACAGTGTGGGACATGACGAATCAACTCTGACGGGGCCTATAAATTACGGACCAATAAATAATAGAATGCCAAGACTACGTTTTTATAAATATATATTATTAATATATTATATATAAATATATAATAAATAAAAGTTAGAGCTTCGTGATAAAAAAGTTCTGAAAGAGAATTGACTGCCCTTGAAAATTAGCCCGGCCCGGAGTCCCCAATCCTTTCGCTTGCCCTTCTATGGGTTAAAAATTTTGCGCTCCCCTCCCTCCCCTTCGAATCATCCCATCGCAATATGGCCGGGCTCAAATCAAAGAGAAACAAATTCCCCATCCGATGGCGAAAAAATTTCTTACGTCGCCCGTTTCCTTTCTGGCGAAAAATGACTTTTTCTAAAAAAAAATTCACAGATTTTGCAATTCTTGCGACCATCGGAGTGCATTGAAAATGATTTATGGATTTTTTGAAGTATAGAAAGTTTGCAAATATTCAACTTTTTGAAAACATTAAATTTAAAAACCTATAAATTAATATTGTAAGCATATATTTATTTTCTATGTTGTTTTATCAATCTTAGTTTATTTCAAGTGTTTAACAATAACATAAACCTAGTTGCTTCGCTCTCGCTTGCTCTTATTTGGGCAATACCAAAACGAACACTTTCTGAATCTGTACGTTGTGCATTCAAATCAAACTACCTTACTCTAAATTATAAATATCGCATGGGAACCATTTAGATTCTAAAAACTAGTCACCTTGTGTGTATAATCTCCAAACGGTAACAAATTATAATTTATTTCCTCTACTCGACAATTTTAGGTCGAAGTTCAGTTCGGTCGTCGACGAAGGCAGACGCGTTTTTAAGTGGATCCCATGAAAAACTCGAAGAAAAACGGTGTGAAACCGCGCAAAAAAATGTGTTGAATTAAAGAGTGAACAATCCTACATTAGTTGATATAAATTAGCATAAATTTGGCTATTTCATATAGCTGATATCTGATATTTGATTATGACATCACTAAAGGCGTATATGGGCACCTCAACAAAAAACTCTGATGAAAGAAAATAAACACGTTCAATGGGACCATGTCATAAACTCGTAAATTATCCACAAGTGCATGTACCTAAGACGACCGAGACTAGTGCGAACTGAAATGCAACGGACTGGCTTCTAACGAGTGGAAGTAGTAACATAAGAAAAGGATGAAAGATAAGTGTAACTTTTATTTTATTTATTTCTAAAATATTGGTTTACAGATCGGAAATCCATTGTATCATATATAGGCGAATGAATGAATTCTTCACGTGGAACGGGTACTTTTGTTTAAGAAATAATTTATTTATTATAAACTTTTTGTTTCTTGCTGCAGAGTTATTAGTTTCATATGGGGAATTTGTTTACTTGCTTACCGGTTGAGGCAGCGGATTCTTGATTCAGAATATTGTTTTTTTATGCCTTCTTCAAGTGGGTAATATAAAATAAGCAACAGCCAGCCAGCTGGATGTGAAGGAGACAGATAAGTTTGTTTACTTTATTCTAATTCAGCTTGGCTCATTAATGAAGTCTGCTTCCTTGTTTAAATTGAGAAGTTATTAATGAAAATTAAAAATATATTTATTTATTGGTTTGTTAATCCTTGTCACAGGACAGTTTAATACACAAAAGAGAGATAAGGCCCTTCCCAACAACTCCACTGTAAATGGATATTTACCTGTGGAGCGGTTAATAAATACAAACCAAACAAAAATTACATAAAAAACAAAAGTTCCCAGATTCAGAAACAGAAAACTTAGAAGAAAGATAAGGAGCTGACGATGGATGGAAACTTAAAACAAGCATGGAAACTGAAAAGAAGTATCTCGCAAACATCTGCGCACCCCAGCGGATGATGACAGATGGAAACTAAATAGAAGCATGGAAACTTAAAAGACGCATCTCACAAACACCTACGGCGGCTTTCGCTGCTGACAACAAGCATGTCCAATGTCCAACCCGGCGTATGCAGCCGGTCCGGCGGTATATAAACATCCGAGATTCGGTTCCGGCACGCGGTTTGGCCGCCCGTTGGGCATGTTCGACGGACGACCAAGCTGCGTGTTGGAACGAACCTCCATGGATGCCCGGAAGCGGCAGCAATGCCCACCTTACGCCGGGAAATCAATCGATCAATCTATTCGACAATTTTAGGTCTAATTTGAATGGACATATTAAGATTAACTGTTTGAAAGTTTACCGTTCTTTGTGAGCAGAAGTAGAGAATGTGACAAAACTTTACACTAGCCATATAATTAACACGAACTAACTCGTTTTGAACCAGTCACGTCGGCAGTATCTTTAAAAAGCGCAGATAGTCCTATACAAGCATTATTATAAAATTCGATTTACTTACTTGAAATCAAAGAACAATCCTGGCGCACCAGAGCGTTACGATAACTTCACCTTTCACAATATGAAACATAAATAACTAACCGAAAATAAAACAAGCCAATTTGATCCAACAACGCGATGCAAGTAAAATTTCACTAGCCGCAACAAAATATAAAACGAAACTAAAGTGTACGTTGTAAATTTAAAAGTACGCCCGATAATATTTTCACTTCCTACTTTTAGGAACTTGTATCTCACGTAATTTATTTATTCTACATTCCCAAACGGTGGGTTATGTAAGGACTTTAGTATCTTTCCGCTATGAAAGTCTAGATCGTACGAAACATGACACATGGCGTTTGGTTTATTTGCCCCATTAGTCCGGCGTAAGTCAAATAGAAATTTTTTTTAAAGACCGGCTGATTTGAGTTTAATGACTGGGTACTTTCACGCGTGTTGTTATTAACATGCATCGTGCAATATTCTGCGGATAAGAGTTTATAATAACTGTTATTATAAGTTTTATATTGTACTATTGCGGTCAGAAAATTGGAACGACATGATGTTACAATGTTTTGTAT
This sequence comes from Stenurella melanura, assembly GCA_963583905.1. Classification (NCBI taxonomy): domain Eukaryota; kingdom Metazoa; phylum Arthropoda; class Insecta; order Coleoptera; family Cerambycidae; genus Stenurella; species Stenurella melanura. The sequence goes on along the minus strand of OY757313.1, from coordinate 7,415,068 downwards.
GTTGATTACATAGTCCAGGAGCTAGGTGTCTTTTTCGGGGCTTCGCCGTTTTATGCTCATAAGTTATTTTATTCATTTATTTACTTACAGAACTCAAAGGGAGACAAAATGTCTCAATTACAGAGTGGGAATACTGACAATAAAGATTCTGCAATAACAGAAGTATTACAAATTATGTTCATATATACTTTGTGGCTTTGGAAAATTAGGGTTTAGTTTGCCCAAGTTGTTCAGGTGTGGGCCACCCTACGAGCGACGTGGTTCGCGCCACTGCACAGTGGGACAGAAAGTAGGTAAATAGCGACAAAAAGGCGAAAACTGAAATCCCTTTTGCGGATTATGTATTGTTATTTTGTAACTCTTAAGATGTGAATGCATTTGTATTTACAACAGTTTTTCGGAAAGGGACCTTCGTTTGCCTGGTAGGTTGACAGAAATTAGTGTGTAGTTGAGCGCGTGTGAGAACAGATTATTTAGAACATTTTAAAGTAAAAGTTAGGTGTATATTTGGACGTCGAAAAGTGCAATATTTAACTGTTACAAATGGGGCATGGTACTACCAGTAAGTAGGCTTTTTTTTACTTGGATTGATTTTTTAATCAGTGCTCAAAATACAATATATCGTTGATATAAAGCAAATGAAACAATCGTTGTTTGATTGTACCTAAGATGAACTTTGTGATGAAATATTTCAAAAAGTACATTTAGTAGCAATGTGTTTCTTTGCATAAATAAATTACAAAATCTTTTAGATTTCAAGCATAGGAGCGATATTTGCCAGAAATTGCCTAAACTTTTTTAATTCGAGTTTTAAATACAACCTACTTATGCAATGGAATATTTAATCAGTCATAATTGTATCTCTATGGCTTAAATATCTGTTTTTTTTTTTCAACAAATAGGTTACTAATTTCTATTTTTCTTAATCGTTAAAAATTAGAAATATTCATTTAAATGCAGATTTTCTAATTTTTCTTTATGCTCCACTTATACCGGGTGAGGCATATAAGTTGACAAACGTGAATAACTTGAAAACGAAGAATTTTGGAGAAAATGTTTCAGACAAAAGTCACCATTTAAAAAGTGGGATCATTGGCTAAATTTTTGAAGGTTTGGTGGATGAATTCAAGGTCATCTAAAGGCCCACTTTGGTTTTTTAAATACAAACCCCCATTTTCTTTACAGATTCATATTCTGTTCAAAAAAAATAAACAACTTCTAGAAAGAATGGGTCTTTTAGTAGATGTACCTAAGGCAGGAGGAAGTGGTACCACACACAATGGAAATACTGCGAGGCGTATCTTCAGAAATCCTTCTCTGACTTCTTAAATAACAGAAATAAACACAGGGTTAATAGAAAGATTTTCCATCATTCTGCATACAATTTCATTGAAATTAACTCAGAATCCTTTGATGCTTATACACTTGACACTGCAAAATTATTTATAAGTCTGTATAAGTGGTTTTACATGCCAATATCAGTCCATAAGATTCTTATTCACGGCCACCCGATAATATCACATGCTCGCATTGCTATAGGACAATTATCTGATGAAGCTCTAGAAGAGAGGTTTTGAGGATATTAAAAGATACAGAGCACATCATTCTAGAAAAGTATCTCGTATGATGACCAATGCTCTCCTAATAACTTCAGATCCTCCGATAACAGGTTTAAGGTGGCCATTCCCTAGAAAGAGACATCCGATAGGGAAATATTTATTGTCTTTGCAAATAACTTTTTTTTCTTAGTACGTGTATTAAAAAAATATATAAGAGTACCTAAGTAGAACTACAACAAGACTATTACTATGAATTTTCACTCAATAATTTCAGTGGTTTGCAAAATAGCTCGATTTAAAACTACGAAATAGGAAGATTAACACAATTTTCAAATTTAAATCGAGCTATTTTGCAAACCACTAAAATTATTGAGCGAAAATTCATAGTAATAGTCTTGTTATGGTTCTACTTAGGTATTCTTATAGTTTTTTTAAATATACGTACTGAGAAAAAAAAGTTATAGCTAAAAATAATAAATATTTCCCTATCGGATGTCTCTTTCTAGGGAATGGCCACCTTAAGGAAACTTCCCGTAAAAACATCAAAATCACTACCAAAGGAGGTCCTGTCACTTTTACTTTCAGCCACTACAGCTACACCTGGTATATCCTGAACAGAAAGAATATCATAGAGAAATTGAATCAGAAACTGAACCAGAAAGTGACCAAGAAACAAGTTCTAGTGAGGAAGATTTTTAATAGTTAATGTTTAATAAGTAAGTTATATCTCTACGTTATTAAATCATTAATGATGTCTAAATAAAACATTACTATTATCCTGTTATTTTATTTAATGATAAACCAGACACTACTTTAGAACGATATCTCTGATTTTCTTTCATTATACCACTCTATTGTATTTGAAACTTAACTATATTTGAACAATATGATGATCCAAATGTTAAAATAAAAGGAAAAAACTAAGTATCAATTATTTCTACAATGCGGTTGGCCTCAGCCAATTCTATATTATAATAGGGTATCCAAGGATAATTTTGAGCTTATTTTGTTATAATACTTTAAGAAATATAGTTTCTTAACAAAAGAAGCAAATCTAGAGCTTTACAATAATGCCTACATATTTTGTCGCATATTTTGGGTATTTGTTCCCACTGTGCACTGGTTTAACCTGGCTAGCACAGCAAAGATACGGAGAGCAATAGGGCAGTGAGTTCAAGGTTTGGGCGCCATGATTACTTAACATAATCAAGGAAAAGAAAGATAAAGAGAAACAAAAGATACTGAGTTAAGCATAATAAATCTGTAGGCGAAGACCTACCTGTCACGAACCCATGTTGATGGTTTGATATTTTATTTTCTATATTAGGAAAAATATGGTCGTAGACAACGAATTCAAATAGTTTAGAGAAATTATTAATTATGGTGAATGGACTGTAATTTTTTATATCGTCTTTAGAATTCATTTGTGTACAGGGCATATTTTGGATATTTTTCAGACTGGGAAAAATGTCATTAGGTAAGAATAAATTAAACATATATTTTGCCGTTTTATGGATGACAAAAAATAAGAAAATCGATTTCTGGCTGGGCACTACCCCCCAGGTATGTGAAAAGCGCTGTTTAAAAATCATTCGAATTTTATATTACTTATTATTAATTATATATTTATTTATATGATTCTTGAGTGAACATAAACAAAAACAGGTGAAATTAAGAAGCTTCTTTATTTCTGCATTTCTTCTGGATGTTTGAAGTTGGACGTTTTCCAGTCAAGGCGTTGTTCTGCTGTGCAACAACTTAACAGATTTCTAACTACTTATTGTGATAAAACATATCAGCTCTATTATGTAAACATACTTAAGTAAATTGCGTTATTAATATTGATTTAGCATATCTGTTGTCAAAAATAAATTCATATATTTGTTCCTTGATCTTTAACCCATTTAACAGTTGTTTACTGTTTTCGCATTCATTGTGTCTAGAATTTAAGATTTTGACATTTGATATGTATGAACGAAGCTTTTCTTTTAATATTTATAAACTGTATATGTTACCAATTCCACTTAAGAACACTACCGGATATAAAAAGAATGGTGTTAAAAATTTAATTTTAAAAAATTACTTCCAAACATTTTTATTTACATCTTTACTGATTAATTTTTTTGTACTTATTTTATTATTTCTTTTTTTTCCTATGTAAATTTCACTATTTTAAGCAATTTCGTAAAGTCTATAACTACTTCCATATCCACGCAGTGGAGTGGAAGCGTGCTAATGAACTTTTTTCCATTGAAGTGTTTAATGTATTTTATATACAGATTCGGCAAATTTAGTTTAAGGTACGTAACTTGTTTCTGCCCAGATAAACCACGCCTTGTCGTAGAACAATGCAGGACATTGGTATAAAACAATAGCGCCGAGTTGAGAACAGCGCACCCATTCTGCTTTTAATAGCGCAGCTGTTTAGACGCGTGGGAATAAAATATATTAATCTCAATTCCGTTATTAAAATGTCGTGTGTTTATACAACTGCAGAAAAAGTGCAAATTGTGAAGTGGTACTTCGAGGGCCATTCCACTGAAGATACAATAAATTTATTTACTGTGGCATATCAAGACAGACCAATCCCCTCAGCTACCATAACTTCATACATTATTAAAAAATTTGAGAATTTCGGGTGTCGTGAATTATTGTAAAAAATGCTGTCAACCCGAACCCCGTCATCAACAAATGAACGAAGAACGTGAAATTCGCGAAACTAATGTCTGTGCACTTGTTGAAACTGGTGAACCTTGTTCTATCAGGCAAATTGCTGATGAAGTTGACATGAAGGAAAGAACTGTAAGAAATATTTTGAAAAGAAATGGGTACTTACAGTTGTTTTAAAGTTCAAACAACGCAAGAAACATTTCCCGAGGACAATTTCAAACGGATGGAATTTTGTGAAATCATGATAAATAAAGTGAATGAGAATGAAAACTTCTTAAAGAATATATTGTTTACAGATGAATCATCCTTTTCATTACATAGGAAACACAATCCATCCGTATTACGATATTGGTCTCGGAAAAATAAACATTTGAGTGTTGCTGTGCGAACTCATATTATAACATATTATAGGCCCACTGCTTATCGATGGCAATTTAAATGGCAATAAATATTTAGAGCTTTTACAAAACCAAATAATTCCTGCAGTTCAAAATCTTCCTGTCAACTTTGACGACATTTGGTTTCAACAAGACGGCTGCCCAAGTCGCAATGCCTTAGCTGTTATTAATTTTCTGGAAAGAACATTTCCCAATCGTTTAATAGCTACGAGGGCAATGATAAAATGGCCCCCAGGTCACCTGATCTAGTACCCCTTGATTTCTTTCTGTGGAGCTTTTTAAAGGAAACCGCGTACAAACATACGTTTGAACGAGCCAATAATTTAGTTGAATTACGGGAAAAACTTATCCAACTTTGTGCAAGCATTACTCCAAATCAACTCAATGATATGAGAGGTTCATTGTATAATCGGTTTGGCTATTATTTGGAACAAGAAGGTGGTTTGTTTTGAATCCTTACTTCATTAATTTATTGTTTGATAATTATTAGTTGATTTTAGTTTATGAGGGTTATTTTATTTTATTTTAATGTTCTATTTTTGTATTTAATAAGAATAATTTATTTTTTGATAATTATTAATTGATTTTAGTTTCCGATTTATTTAATTTTATTTTAATGTTCTATTCTCATTTCGGTTTTAATAAGAAATATTATTTGATTCCCATGGCATTTACGGCTAAAAAAGAAACTGCAGAAATGCTTTCAATAGAAGAAGTTATTTGTCAAAAATCGCTTTTGACGAAGAGATATTGTCTCGTTTCGTATATAAATTATTACCTACGTCCGCACCCATCCTTAGTTCATGCCGTGCTAAATTCAATTCATTGTGTGCCTCTGCTTTCACGATTTATGGAACTAGCGGGGCGTGGTCAATTACATCGTTATTCCTATACCCTAAACTGCATTTTCCGAATCTGTAGGTATAAGTATTCTAATTCTAGGTTAGTCACGGTTAAGTAGCAGAGTAGGTGGTATGTCACCTGAATTTCGCTTATGTAAACAAACACTGTTTGTTTAATAAAGTCTTCATTATTATTATTCCTAGTCTCTTTCTCGGTTCTTTTTTTAACCGGCAAATGATGGTTCGGTTATGCAAAACAGAGAAGAAATTCATCTTATTCTGTCATGCATTTAGGAACTTGCGCACAATGTGGCAAGTTTGTAGAATAGCCACTTTCTGAATCAGAGTGATGAGAGCTTTTGGAAGATGAAATTGATCCAGATGTTTACAGAGTTGCTTTGTTACTACTCCTGTTACCGATATTATGATTGGTATTATCCGATATGTTGGATCTCTATTGCCAGATTTTGATACTTATCGATCTTTCCCTTTTCTGTTTTTATTATTATTATTATTATATTTGTAACTTTTCGCATTCATTATGTAGAGAATTTAAGATTTTGGCAATTCATATTTGTAACTAGTTTCGGAACAACAGATTTTGTGACTTCCAGAGATTGTAGAAGTCACGGAAATATAGTTAGAGCTTTGTGCCCATGGAGACTTCCGTTTGTAAAGGTTCAAAGAATAACATACTAAAATTTTAAAAAATTCAGTTTCTAAAAGTGAAAGTTTCTTAAAATATTGGATATCCATCGACTGCATTGTGATTAAGACCTGAAGGTACGTACACTTCCCCTTCTCTCAAGGACAGTTCGATAGTCGGCAAAAAGTTAAGCCTCTAGATATTTCTGCAGTTTTTATAAAAAACATTTCTTCTACTTTTGATTTTCTTCGTGCAATGTATATCTTCATTTCTAAATATCGTTTGAGAAATCTACAAAATAATACAATTATCCAGTACATTACTGGGAAATAACCATTACGTCTGTGCCCTTACGTCAAGTGAACAGTTAGAGGGTGTTTTTTTGACAAATGATACGAATAAAAATATAAAAATAAGGTATTTCTTTGTGAAAAGGGGTGGACGGGGTAAACTTTACGGAGTTTAAGTTTTCCATTTTGGAGTATGGAGTCTTAAACGACACTACTGTATTATAAAGCTATATCGGCTATTTTGCAATGTTTATAAGATCATAAATTTATCATCGTCATTCGGAAATCTACCTCACAATTATACACATTGTGCAATATGGGAACAAAAACAAAATAATTTTATATTATTAAGCTTTGTCTCGAATATGGGTCACTTTCACAGGCTTAGTTTATATTTGTCATAAATAAAAATAGACTACTCGTCATGAGACAAAAAAGAACTGTCCTGCAAAAACCTAGCATAAATCTGTTATTTAATTTGAATTATATAAACAACAATTTGTTTTTGTGATAAACAGTATTGTTGTTGTTATTTGTGAATTTTTTAATAGTCATGTACACCACTATAGATTCTAAATTAATACGACGTAATATAAACGCATGTTGTAGTTAGGTAGGATCCTATACTATGTGTTATAAAAAATACTTAATTCCCGAAATACAGGTGCTCAAGTCAAAATCCTGGTTTTTATGAATATCTTCGAAACGTCTAGAAATAAACAAATGATAATTTCCACAGTTTTGAACTTTTAGTAAAATGACAACTATGTATGAAAATCATTTAGAAGCGGCCAAAAGTAGGGGGAGGATGGATCCCGAACTTTTTCTCTAAGGATATCGGTTTGTAAGTAAAGCTTATTTTTTGAGCTTTAAAAATTAGTAACCATTATTACCTGCATTCCTGTTATGCGGTAATAGTATGCATAATTGTAATGTTTTTATATAACAAATGAAAAATATTTCGGTATTCAATGCTAAAATGACAATTGTTTTTTGTGTTGTGCAAGGTTAAATTCAAGAGATAAAAAATTGTTATATTTAGTAATGTGCAGTACGCGGATATTCATTACCATTATCCGTGGCTTCCAGTATATACTCAAATTTAACATTTTTGTTCCTTCGAAACTGATTTGATATTAATATTTTTGCCATGTTACATGACCGATAAAGTCCTTGAACATATGGAATAGGCAGACCTTGTGTGTTGTGTACTAGTGTTAGCAGCATATTATTGCTTTATAATTTTCAATATCAATTTTCTGGAACAAAAATCGAGTATACATTCATAATGGTATTATCAGACTTCAACTTGCCCTAACAATGGAAATTTCTACTGGTATATCTTCACATAATATACGAGATAACAGATATTAATGGAAATTAATATATGAATATAATACACAATATGTATTGAAAATATGTCGTCGTTATTAACACCTAAGTATCCACAGATTTCAAGAAACAGGGTCAATAATGACCTAAGTTGCTTTATAATCATTTTAAATATTTCTAATTAAACATTTGCCTCTAAAAACGGGTTGCCTATCTCTATCTATAAGTGACATCATAGCTCATATAAACAAAACTTTCTGTGTGTATAAATTGTTAATATTAACTATTGTTGTAATTGTTATTATTATTATGTTAGAGACATGTATAGACAGCGTAGTGTGACGCTATTAGAACAAAGTAAAAGTCCATCGTTTCTAACTATGAAATAAAAAACTATTTTTTTGTGGCTTATACTTATAGATCTGGTTTCGCTAGAAATTAATACAGCTTCTAGCTTCTTCAGCTTCTAACTGAATTATAGTGTAATCATAACGAAGTTCCACAAGGTAGCGAATTAGGGCCTTTGCTCCATACGCTATTTATTAATGATAATCGATTCAGAGGAGTGCAAAATATACCTCTCTTTGTAGAGTATACTATAGGTAATATATTCATCTGAATCTGATGTGAAGCCTCTGTAGCACCTGAAAGCATTCTTCATAATCTGTAGCATAAGAAAAACCAAAAGTTGTTACCGTTAATATCATAAGCAGTTGAACAATATTATTTTAGTGTATGCCATGATGTGAAAACATGGTCTGGGAACAGAAACGACGCTTAAGAGTGGAGATGACAGGTGACATTTGTTTGAATTTATACATGGAGACATTGCGGAGGATTTTGGCAATCTGAATAGTGATGATGCCTTTGAGTTCGGAGACGCTGTGTTCGGAGCCAGATGTTCTTGAGCTTGATTAATTTTTCACTAATTTTGGTACACAATGAATAAATTTAATTATAAATAGTGTTTTAGTAGAAATATATAAATTAATATGTCATTATTTTTTGTTTCAGACCATTCTAATAATCGTGTGATAAAATGAGATAGAAAACCATCTTAAATTTTTGAAAATTCATATTTTTTACAAGTTATTAATAATTTATAAAATTAATAAAATATGCAAATAATGTGTGAAATAAAGTTGAATAAGATATGCTGTATATATTTATGTTCAATTTGCATGAATGAAATCAGAATTTTTAAATTATATAACGTAGAATCTATTTGGTTTCATCTACTCCTTTCATAACACTTAACCATCACTACTATACTTTGGAATAAACAATTATGGTTTTTAAAAGGTAAGTACAAGTTATATAATTTCATTTATATGAAAGAATATTTAATCATTAAATGTTTCGTTTTATATTTTTATATATTTGTTGACACTTTTAACAAATTTTCGCTACTCTAGAAATGCATCGTTATATGAAAATTACTGGAAGAACAGTTTACACGTCTTCTTATTTAATTTACAAGCAAAACGAAAATTTGACATTAAATGTCAAATTTTTTAAAACAATGTCAATAGTAGGAAATTTACATTTTAAAAATAAATTGTAAAAAATAAAGAAAAACTCAAATTTTATAACAGTTTGTTACGCGCTTACGCCGCGGGCCGGTGCTAATAGCTCATGAGAAATAGCTGAAATTAAATAGCAGTTATGGTTAGGAAACTTAACTAAATTGATAAAAGCCCGTAGTGTGCGCAATATCATCTGTGACACTGGTAGTACGTTTTCTAGAAAGTTATAGAAGAGGATCGAGATTTATACATTATTCTAGATTGCCGCAGAAAGTTCTGGTCTTTGCTCTAGACGGTTCTAGAGACGTTTTTAGAGTATATACGGCAAGATTGAAGGTTAGAAAATACGAAGTGAATACAAAGTGTAAATGTCAAGCAATAAACATTGTTAAAGGTTATTTTAGTAAGTAAAAGTGTATTTTAGTTAATATAAGTATTGTAAAAAGTGTATTTTAGTTAATACAAGTATTGTAAAGTCTTCAGTAAGTTATTCAATAGTTATAATTTTTGAAACCCACGAATTTTGATGGGTGCTTCCTAAGGGGAGGAAACAATAAATTATAAACAATACCGTGTGTCTCAGTCCTACTATAGTATTTCGTACTTGTTCACCTCACTCTCGTGCTCCAGGCGTCTGCTGGGCTCATTGCCGCAACCCGGGCCAAAAATCGAGAAAATTTGTCAAACTATGACAATTCTAACGTTTTTAACGTGTTTTTTGGGTCGTCGATATCAAATTTGTATTTTTAATTAAAAAAAAAAACAAATGCGGACCGAAAGTGACCACTTTTTGAGAAAAAAGCTAGGTACTTTTAAAAATCAAACTTAGAGTATTTATATTTTCTGTAAATAAGATCTCAAACTCTCCTCCAAAGAGAAACAAAATTGCGGACTGGCAGCAACCCCATGTAAAAAATAAAAAATATATATTTCACGAAAAATTGAGACATCCTATAATTTCCCTCCCACTGGTCAATAGTGTACACCAGGTATATACATTTTCCCCCTTGGTTGGCACTTACTATTGTATCGAGAATGAGTACCTGCTGTGATGCAGGCACAATTAGAATTGCTCCGAGAACGCTCTATTGGACGCGCCTTTCCATTTTTTGCATATTTCCCTGACAAGCAGTTTCTAGCAGCTGATTTTTACGAGTTTCTTATTCCACAAACATTTCCCACATGTTAAATTGTGAATTAGAGTTACATCTCTGTAGATACAAACTATTTTCATACTTTTGTTTTGCTACCTTAACACGCCCGTTTGTATTACAAGCGTATAGTTAACATTTATTTTCCATAACAAGACATAAAAAAAAAATTGAATTTCAATGCATAGATAATATTTTACATACTTTCAGGAGTAGCCTCCATTTTTTCAGTAAAAAAACATACCCTGTACTAATAAAAATTCCCAACACACGAACGTTGAGTATTTCAGGACCGATTCTCGTACCGTTACGCACTTGAAGGTGGCCAAGTAGACCAAGGTAGAACGGCAGGTATAAAACCTAGGTAGCTGTCGGTTCAGTCTTATACTCAGGGAACCCTGCTTTACAAAACTATGTGAATTAAAACAGAGTATAGATAGATAGATATTTTATTTAACCAAATTACATAATACAACATTTTTGGCAAGTCAAAGAAAGACAATAAAATAAGTATAACAATATAGAGTTATCGAATGCATACTGCGAAGGCATGCAGTTGTAAACACATTAAAATATGAAAAGACACACTAAAAATAAGTAACTACAAGAACAATTTACAAACAATTTGTAAAAACTCAAACAATTATCAATTTATAAAAGTGTGATGACGGTAAGCATTTCTCAGTATATAATTATGTATAAATATATAATTAATTAACAGGGGATATAATTTCAAAGGGGGTTTGCATATATTCCTCAACTGAATAAAAACAATGTATAAGCAAATGCTTTTTGATTATCCCCTTAAATGTATTCGAATTAGGCAAGAATTTTAAATAATTCGGTAGATAATTGAACAATTTAAAATTCAAAGAATGTTTTGTTGTTTTCGAAAGTCGGAAGCGTGGTGTTCTAAAATCATTTCTATTTCTAGTATCATACTTATGAACTTCAGCGTTTGTTGTAAATTGAATCTTATTTTTATAAATTTCTAATAACGTGACATAAATATATAAAGACGGAAGAGGCATTATTTTAAGATTTTTGAAAATAGGTTTGCAGTGGTCTCTGAAGCCAGCACCGGCCACTATTCTGACTGCTCGTTTTTGTAGCCGGAAAACTTTATCTGCGTAAGAAGAATTACCCCACAGCAATGTACCATAACTAATGTTTGAATGGAATAGCGCAAAATAGCTCATTTTTAGAGTCTCCATTGATAACGTTATTGTTAGATTACGTAGAACAAATACCGATCTCGATAGTTTCTGACTTAGTTGTGCGACGTGGGACGACCAATTTAGTCTGTCGTCAATAGTGACACCGAGCAGTTTCGCGCTATTTCCCTTAGTTATATTATGACTAGTAGAAAATACTAGGTTTTGAGTCTTTTCTTCATTGAGTTTCAAATTGTTAGATGTAAACCATTGTTTGGCTTGTGAAACAGAGTCGGTACTTTTTAGCATGAGATCATTCATGTCTGGACTTGAATTTATTATGGTTGTATCATCAGCAAATGCAACACAGGTATTAGGGATCATGTTATGGAATAAGTCATTGATATATATATAATAAACAACATAATGAACTTGGTTTTTCAATTTTTGGTCAGGATTATGGGATTCTACCCACTGTGCGTCGTGGCAAATTCAAACAGCCAAATCGATTGGGGTCCTGATATTTCTTTATTTTGCAGTTCGGATAAAGGTAATTTTTTGTCAAATTCATTCGCCACTGCCCAGGTTAACCTGCCGCTAAAAACAACGCTTTCTCTGTCAAATGGTGTGGATAGTTTTTGTATACCTTTTAGTTCGGAATAAGTTAATTTAACGCTGCCATTTATATTTAGCAGACGGGAGTTTCAGTAGCCTTGGTAATTTTATTAGGTATATAAGTAGTTTTTCGTGAGCAAAGTCAAACCTTTTATACCCTATGGTTCTGGTTACATATTATTTGGAATAATATTCAAGCAGAACGAAAACATAATGTAAGTTGTTCAGGTTAGAAAGCTTATTGTGACCACGACTGTACACAATCCCGGCCCTTGTAACACAAAAATACAAACGTCCCACTTTCCAATAACCCTGTTCCATTGTTTGCTAAACATCGTTTTGAAGTAAACATCCGTAATGTAGTGGCAATCGATAGACTATGCGTCAATCTCAAGCAGCGAACGTAATAATTATTGTCATTAACAAAGGTCGGTGAGATGTGATGGAATTATTGAAATGCATTTTTTTTTTCAGCAAAAGCTGTAACTAACGCGTTTAAATCGAGATTTGTATTGTGCGTGATGTGGGATCGAGGTTATTTGTCGCATAGACTAGTTTATAAGGTCATCTGCCATATACGCGACGTGGAAGTTGAATATTTCGTTGGACTATAAAAATCGGTGATCGTGCTTTTGTTTAAAATTTTTCATTTGGAATAGTATTTAAAAAATGGACCGATAAATTTAATTATAAATGAATGTGCACCGAATGAAAGTATTGTGGATTTTATACCACACCATTAAATTAAAAACCTAATTTACAAAATCGACCTCATATTGTATCGTTGGATCATGTAGTATCTAGTCATCAACTAATAGCCTTGAGAGTACCTCAAGGCTAGGTTCTTGGGCCTTTATTATTCCTTATCTCTTAAGTATTGTATAATTCAAGCATTCAGTGTTATGCAGATGAAACAGGTCTTACACTACTCTGCATCAGACCTAAGATTGCAGGCTAATGAACAAATAAATAGAGATTTAGATGGAAATTTTCTTTAACCATAATTTGAATATATTCAAATCAAATAATAAACTTCGGCAGAGGCCGCAGCTATTTCACATGCTATAAAATGGGCAATTTCTGAACAGTTCACCCAAGTTGTTATATGCTCAGATTCGCAATCAGTTTTAGAAAAATTATGTAATTTTCCTGGTCTTAACTGTTTTTGTCCCAACTCGTTCATAGTAAAAATTATGGAACAATTATCCATTGCTTCCCTAGTGAATATAAACTTCCATTTTATTTGGGTAAAAGCCCATGCTAATATACCTGGAAATAATAAAGTTGATACGATCGCAAGGAACACTAATATCGGTACTACTGAAATGGACTTTACTACAGTCACCGCCGATTTTTATCCTGTTGTCCAAAAATACCTCTGGCATAAATGGAATCAACATTGGCAAGCATATGGTGTACAAACTAATACCTATTATTACAACATTCACCCAAATATTCCTACGTCACAATGGTATCATAATTGTCAACTTAGTAGAAAAACCATATCTACCATAAGTAGAATTAAACTTAATCATGGTAAATTTCCCGCTCACCTGTATAAAATTGGAGTACGTGAAGATCCACACTGCCCCTGTGGCGCAATCGGTGATATTAATCATATTATATTTAATTGTCCATTAACAGAACCTAAAGCAAAACATTTTCTTAAATTCCTGCATGATAATGATTTTATTTCACCCATATGGTTACCATATTTTCTAAGTCTAAAAAATCCTGATTTAATGAAAGAACTTGTCTCTTTCTTTTTTGACGCCAACATTGACATTTAGGTAGTATCTTACCCAAAACCCTTGTTTCATTCCCTTTGTTTATTAAGTCCTTCCAACCGTGGCCCACCTGTGTTTGTCTTATTAAATGCCCTGAAAGGCCCCTGGGCAAGAAGTGAGTCGTCCTTGTTTGAATTCCTTACAAACCTTCCTTATAAATGAGTAGCGCAAGAGTTTTTTTATTGCTGTTATTTTTTTTTTTTTTATCTTATTTTATTGTTGAATTTTAAAATTTGCTAGAGCTGTTATTTCAAGTAATTTTCTATTTTTAATAAATTTATAATATATATTTAGGTCTCGGTAACGGGTACCTTGGTATTTCTACATTTACGGTGTAATATTTTATATCCTCTAATCCGGTTTATTTTTGTCTCATAGTAGGTAGTTATATGTTCGTGGCCAAAACACTTTGCTTGTAAGGCCAGTAATCGGAAGAAAAAAAAAAAATAATAATAAACGTCATTTTTTAAACAGTGAGTTAAATACCCGAATTAACACTGAATTTTTAACATTTTCTAATCCTGATTGAAACTTAACTTACAATATTTTAATTGATGCAATATTAAAATCTGATAGCTCTGTAAAAAAATTCATATAAAAAGTGTATATCCACTTAAAGATACTTTATACAAATAAATGTATATTTTTAAAGGTATGAAAAACACTCGCTGAGTCGTTAGTGACTCCTATATTTAACCAGGTACCGCAATATTGTACATTATGCCTGTTCAAATCAGACTATCAAAAATCTGTACAACGTGTTCGTAACCGGAGAAAATTTGATCATATTTCTCTTCACATAATTGAGCTTAGATTATCAAAATAAAAGAAATTACATAACTTCATCGTATGGACTTCTTCAGTCATCTACCCCAAGATGTCTATGTGAAAAATTATTTAAGCGAAAAAATTATATTTCTGAGTTACGTTCGTACCAAAGTATCTAATATATGTTAGCAATACATCCCTTCACCCTCCAGGGGCCTCTGTCTTAGTGACATCACTTAACTATTGGACGATCGTGCCTCTCCCGAACGAAACCGAGCCAGTGGCGTCAGCCAAGATGCGCGTCAGGCAGAATATAATATACCCTTGTCAATGAAGTACGCATGGCAATAAATTCATACTAAATAGTGGTTTTTAGTCTTATTTGGGGTAGAAACCCTACAAACGCTAACATATATACTTCATATATAAGTATATAATGAGTCTTATATATGTTTTATTAAACTAGAGCATGAATAAAGATAGAAATTCTGAACTTTGAAAGAGGTAGTAGCGTTTATTCTTATGTATCAAGCATAAAAAGATAGTGGCTCTAAAAGAAAACCCGGTGGTACACTTTATTTATTATTAACACATAAATTCAATAACTTGGGTGTTCTTGACAGAAAATTTTATCCGTAAAGGAACATTTATCGTAGATATCAACTTACAAAAGAAGAGTGACAACTTTTCTTAGCAATATTTGTGAAAATACTTAGTGTGGCATGTGATAATGGGAACTTGTGTTTGTACAACATAGAAATTCCAAAAAATGTGCGACATTCAAACAGGTTTTACGTTAATAGAGAAGATTAGGGACACATTCCCAGACACAGCCTTACACATTTTCAATTATACAATGACTGCATAATTTTACATAATTAAACACTTTATTAATGTTTGCTTGTGTAGAAGCTGAGGTCAGAATAATAAAGTGAAATAAACAAAAACAGATCTATTCATCAAAACCGTCAAACCTCATTGTACCTGTCTCAACATTAACAAAGTTTGTGGCGATATTCGATATGTGAAATGCATGTTCGGTAGAATCAAGCGTAGAGTTGACTAGGTGATGATTCTACGTGCAAAACTTCCTATGAACATGTGTACGAAAATGCTTCGTAAAGGAGCTACGGCCCATCGGCCCTCTGAATATCGCACCTGATTATCTCGAAAAAAGACACACATTTTTAAACTTGATTCTCGACTTTGTGTTATTAAGGGTGATCTTTGTACGTACTAATTAAAACTAATTGTGTCCATAGATCATAACAATTTTATTAGATACCTAAATGTAAAACCAGGTGTAAGTGGGTTCCTCCTTCACTGGCTTCGTAGTTATTTAAACGATAGAACTCTCAGTTAAAACAGAAATTCATAAGTTGCTGCCATTTTGCCTATCATCTGGTGTCCCCCACGGATCCCACTTAGGCCAGATTTTGGTAATGCACTATTATTTGCGGACAATTTAAATGTCTATTTTAAAATTATATAAATCTCTGGTGGTCTCGAGTATTGTTCGGTCATTTGGAATCCGAAGTATATGAATAATATCAGCAAGCTTGAAATTGTTCAAAATAAATTTACCAAATTCATTTTACATAAGCTAAACTTTAACTAGGCAGTTACGATGAAGGAATACAAATAATAGGTTTAGATTCTCTACAGAAACGGAAAATGACATATTTTTGTTTTAAAATAATAAAGCTAACCACTATATTCTTGTTTACATAATTGTTGCACATTCTATAGAATACTCTGTATTTTTTGTAAATAATATTAGTAGTTTCAGACATTTTTTGTTTAATTACAAAACAGAAAATATATTACCTTAAATTTAAATATTTATAACTTTTTTAGTTATTCATCAATTTTGTTCAACAATATCTATTTAACACTGACTTATTGTTCGAATTTCAATACAATCGGCCTTTCCGTTCTTAAGTAAGTTATCGTGCTTACAAGCAACGGGACAGACGGACGGACGGTGGGACGGACAGGCAGACGGACAGACAGAATTTGATCACCAACACAGTGATATGAAATTTTTTTGTCTACGAGCGACACTGCTTTTAGAAATGTACCGATCGAATGCAATATACTCTTCGTTTTGTATTTGTGAAGAGTATAATAATGGGCTTGTTCCATGATATTCTTTCTATATGGTATTTATACTTTTTCATATAGTAGGTACTAGATATTCTTATTATGCACTTAAAATTTCGTATTATTAACTTTTTCCGTTCTGGAGATATAAGGAATTGAAATTAGTAATAGTTCCAAAAACCGAGCGCTCATTTGTGACGTCTCTATACGCAAGTGACGTAAGAAAAGTGGCTTTCTGGGACTTCAAATTTATACTGAAAAGTCGTAAAACGTGGAATTTTCAAACGCTGGTAACTAAATAAATACGTCGAGTGGAAGTTCGTTCTATGTCTCTATGGAAAGGAGAAGGTCGGCGATGAATCCTAATCGTAAATTGCAGGGTCAAAATCGAAACAAACAATACTTCGAAAACACTTATAATTATAACAACTAAGGAGCATCAAGTCTATTGAGATCGCCGAGTCTATGCGTATAGTGACGTAGCGCCTGGCCACGCCCCATTTTCCCTAGGTGGAGATTTGTAATAGATTTTAAGATATTAAACGTGCGAATAAGATTCTGATTTTTTTGCAGATCCATTATTTTATACTTGAACTTTCGATTTATGAAATAAAAAAAAAATCCGAACAAGCCCCATTATATGTGGTAGGTGCAAGTTTGTGATACAACTTTATACCCATCGGTACTTACATTGCATCCAAAATTGTTGAAGAGCAGTATAGAAAAGAACCTTGTGTATATTTTTAAAAATATCTACTTATTACGAAACACATTGCACATTATTTACACGCTTACTCACTTCCCAGAACAGAGCATATTGCGTAGAAAATTATAAACAAATTCCTGGAAGACTATGTGCCAAGAAAACGAAACACAATGCAGATCGGTGCCTGGTAGAAACACTACACATAAGCAGTCTTGTCACGTAAATAACATAAAAATATCAAAAATAGTATCGCGGTGGCTTGGTAAGTTGGCAAGATTCATTCGGATTCATTTACCTCGTCGTAATCAACGTCGACAACTCCACCGATAATTGATAAAATGACTTCACTAATGTAACCACATTTTATTCTATATAAATGAAAAACGTACATTTGTCAAGAGGACGTAGATTTGGGTAAATCGTGTCTTAAATTCCATTTGAACTGGATCTGCAAAATTTGAGAAATCGAGTCAAATACTTAATAATTTTATTACCTGGAGCAACGGTTTCCATTTTCACAACATGGAGTTATTGAAACTATTTTTAATAGTCTATCTGCCGTTTTGACTATCCCGAAATCATTTTAGCAAGACTACAATAACTGAGATAACAACATAAACGCTTTTATACATACAGTGAGGCCCACAAAATAAACTCTGTTCCGATCCTGACAATGCAGGTCTCTTGTTAATCAACTGGGATGTCCTTTCAACCGTTTTAATCTGAGTAGTTCTTCTTGGGTCACGCTCTATATGATGCAGAAAATTGTATACCTAGTAAAAATATTTTAATGATTTTTTTGCTGAACAATTTGACTAAGAGGTGGTTCTTACACATTCTTCAGTTTCCTGAGACTGTTTCGAATCAAGTTACAGTTAGGTATGAATAGCTTGAATAGCGGAATTTTAAGATTTTCACAGAGCATTTGAAACCGTGCCGGATTATTCCTAAAAAAACTGAAAAAGGCGTGTATTTTTGATACAGTTGAAACTATGAAGAGTCAAAGGAAACTCTTGGAGTAAGATTGTCTGAGATCCCTTGCTAGGACCTAGGCTCTAAGTTGTTGAAGTGTCACCAACGTCGACAAAGGGCCCAAAAACCTGAAACAGGCTCAAACAGAGCTGGATACCTTGTGTAAGAAACTAGTACAAATTCCTCTTTAAATGACTATACTTCCACTCCACTACGTGAATTTGGAAGTAAAAGAAGTCCCCAAAATTCATAATAACATATATTATTGCTCATCAGAAGACCCATTTACCATCCGTGTTGGTAATTTGACTCCTACTTTTACGACATTTTTTATATTTCTATATTACATTTGATGGTATTTTATTCGTTGAATACGACTCTTAATTAGTGACAAATTCATTCATTCTTCATACAACTAGTGAAGTCCGGCATTAAATCAACTGTACCTATAAATAATAATAATAAAAGCTTTACTTTTCTCCATTTGTCTGTAGGTCTC
Organism: Stenurella melanura; assembly: GCA_963583905.1. Taxonomy (NCBI): domain Eukaryota; kingdom Metazoa; phylum Arthropoda; class Insecta; order Coleoptera; family Cerambycidae; genus Stenurella; species Stenurella melanura. The sequence continues at coordinate 7,396,050 of OY757313.1, read as the reverse complement.
TCGAGACAAGGGCTATTAGGGAGTTAGATAGACATACTAATGCGATTCAGATAGGACTGCACATCTTTGTTACCAATTCAGGAAGGTACCAAAAATATGATGCTTCAAGAATATATAGATAAATAGATAAATAAGGAACGGTTGAAAGTAAGACAACCTGGTGGGAAAGAGCTTTGGTGAAACCGTGCGCATAACAGGCAACCACGACAACTGGCGTGATGCTGTTAGACGTGTCATATAGCAAAGGGAGGTCAAGTAGTTTAATACAAGGAGCACAGTTTTGTGCTCCTTGTATTATTACTATTGTCATAATTTTTTGGTTGCGTAAATTTTGCGCATTAGGTAAAATGGCATTTCAGAGTTCTCTAATACAATATCCATCAAAACATATTCTAAACAGTAATAAATAACTGTTTGAAATTACGATAGATCTTAAAACCTAATAGGTCTTAAATGTGTCATCTGTTATTAATGGTTGCTTTGTTGTTAGTATCTAAATAATTCAACAAGTGACTTGCACTTTTCGAATTCTGCTTATTTAATTTGTGTGAAAATTACAAAAACACTCTCCTTAATTTCAATCAGTTTCGATAGACGTACCTACTTATTTTTATTTACTGCTGCTTGTTAGTCCTAATTCGGCAAAAAATGAAGGTTAACTGCCCATAAAAATATGTGACAAATCGGTTTGAGAGTAAATAAATAACAACATTTAAAAACAGGAATTACATTTTTAAATTTTAATGCTTAATCTCTTTCCCCTTTTTGGAGTTGGCGGTAAAATTTTGGTATCAAAGTTACAAACAATGGGAATTGGAGGGACTGTACTTGAATGGATCGAATCCTACCTAACTGACAGAAGACAAAACACAAAATATATAAATAGTGAGTCGAACGTAATAGACAATGAATTTGGAGCACCGCAAGGATCGGCGCTAGGACCTTTATTATTTGTGCTATTTATAAACGACATAGTGAAATCTATAAAAAATTGTAAGGTACATTTATTTGCAGATGACACGTTAATATATTTGTATGGAGACAATATAAATGAACTTATTAATGTTATTAATCAAGATTTAAAAGATATATTTGTGTGGTTGTGTAATAATAGCTTAAAAGTAAACATCGACAAATGTAAATATATGATTCTCGGCAACAAACATATACTAAGCAGGCTACAAATTGGGGAAAGTATTGTATTAAATAATAAAAAGTTAGAAAAAGTTTCGGAAATTAAATACCTTGGTTTTATAATAGATGAGTCATTGACTTTCAAAAGCAATAGTGATTATATTAATAAAAAAGTTGCAAAAAAGATTTATTTTTTACGTAGAATTTCAAATTATTTATTTTTCAAGAATATGAGTATATAAATCTATAATAGCTCCACATTTTGAATATTTTGCAATATCTAAATAACAATGAGATACAACAATTACAAAAGCTGCAAAACAAAGCTATGAGGATAATATTAAAGTGTATGAGATATACTCCCATTGACACAATGTTAAATGTTTTAAATGTTAGACAACGTATAGTATTAAAATCACTGCAATTTATATTTAAAATAAAGCATAATATGGCTCCAAGGTATTTATGTGATAAATTGAGTTTCGTCCGCGATACTCATGGTTATAACACTCGAAGTGTAAATGATCAGAGGCGCGTTTAGGCCTAGGCGCACTAGGCACGCGCCTAGGGCCCCACTTTTCCAGGGGCCCCCATTTGTCGATTTATTGAGGTAAAAAAGCGACGTAAAAATTATATTTCTTTGTTATGTCGTTATTTATTTTCGCTTTTCCGATAGCGATAATGATAATTAAAACTATCATGAAATACATTTCTTCTCTTTTCCATATCATCCTCATCAGATCTCAATTGCAACAAAAATAACAAAATAAGAATGGTTCATGCGAGTATGTGTTCACGAACATTTGTCGTTTATTTACATTTTATATCATTTGAATTTGAAATCATTTTAGTTCTTCCTTTAGATTTCAATTTTTTTCATATTTCAATGTAGAAGTCTATAGGAATTTATTGTTTGTGTTTATCGTGTATGAATATTCTTGAATATTCATTTTTACTTCCACATCCACGTAGTGGATTAGTATAGTAATCGCAAAAAAATTTTCAAAAATTTTTATTCGTGAAATAGGTTTAGAATGTCATGAAACGTCGAGATTTTAAATTTGAGCGAAAAAAAATTTTCTGTCTGTCTGTCGGTCTGTCTGTAACTTTTTTTGTCCGCACGCTTTCTCCGGAACGGTTTAAGATATTGACCTGAAATTTTGTACACGTATATATTATAACGAGATCTGGAACTGGATTGTTTTTTGAGGAAATCCAGTGAAGGGTTGGGGGTTAAATAGGGTAAATAGGGGGAAATAAGTAAAGCAAGCTTGTAAGAGTACAGAAACTTGAAATTCGGTGTATGTACTAGAAGTTAAGGCCTCAGATTTTTTTATAATATTTTTCAACCCCCCGCCACCCCTACCCCATTAATGGGGTTGATAAAATCAAATTGAGATATTCATTTGAAATTTCGTACACGTATGTATTATAACGATGTCTAGAATTAGATTATATTTTGGTATGATTCCGTTGAAGGGTTGGGGGTTAATTTGGGGTAAATAGAGAAATATAAGTAAAACAAGTTGGTAAGAGTACAGAAACTTGAAATTCGGTGTATGTACTAGAAGCCAAAGCGTCAGATTTTTTAATAATATTTTTCAACCCCCACCACCCCTACTCCAATTTGAAAAGGGTTGATAAAATAAAATTGAGATATTCATTTGAAATTTTCTACACGTATGTATTATAACGACATCTGGAACTAGATTATATTTTGAGATAATTCCGTTGAAGGGTTGGGGGTTAAATAGGGGTAAATAGGGGAAAATAAGTAAAGCAAGCTGGTAAGACTACAGAAACTTGAAATTCGGTGTATGTACTAGAAGCCAAGGTCTCAGATTATTTATAATATTTTTCAACCCCCACCAACCCTACTTCATTATTAAAAGGGTTGATAAAATAAAATCGAGATATTCATTTGAAATTTGGTACACGTATGAATTATAACGACATCTGGAACTAGATTATACTTTGAGATGATCCGTTGAAGGATTGGGGGTTATTTAGGGGTCAATAGGGGGAAAGTAAAGCAAGCTGGTATGAGTGCAGAAACTTGAAATTCGGTGTATGTACAAGAAGTTAAGGCCTCAGATTTTTTTATAATATTTTTCAACCCCCCCACCACCCCTACCCCATTAATGGGGTTGACAAAATAAAGTTGAGATATTCATTTGAAATTTCGTACACGTATGTATTATAACGACGTCTGGAATTAGTTTATATTTTGAGATGATTCCGTTGAAGGATTGGGGGTTAATTTGGGGTAAATAGAGGAATATAAGTAAAACGTTGGTAAGACTCCAGAAACTTGAAATTCGGTGTATGTACTAGAAGCCACAGCGTCAGATTTTCTTATAATATTTTTCAACCAAACCACCCCTACTCCAATATATGAAAAGGGTTGATAAAATAAAATTGAGATATTCATTTGAAATTTGGTACACGTATGTATTATAACGACGTCTGAAACTAGATCATAATTTGAGATGATGCCGTTGAAGGGTTGGGGGTTAAATAGGGGCAAATAGGGGAAAATAAGTAAAGCAAGCTGCTAAGACTACAGAATTTGAGATTCGGTGTATATACTAGAAATCAAGGCCTCAGATTTCTTTCTAATATTTTTCAAACTCTACCACCTCCGCTTCATTATTAATGGGATTGATCATCACATCAAATTGAGATATTCACTTGAAAGTTAGTACACGTATGTATTGTAGTGACATCTGATTGAGATGACTCCATTGAGGTGGTAGGTTGTAAATAGTGGAAATAAGTACGGTAAACTAGAAACTTCATTTTTAACGTATATGGTAGAAACCAACTCCTCAAACTTTTCTGTGACAGCTACCCCAAATATTATTAAAATTCTATGACCAATAATTTCCACATACTAGAGTGCAAATATAGTCAAGATGTTTCCTTTAAAGTGACTTGGACGAATAATCTGGATGTGGAAGTAGTGATTTCTTAGGCAGCGGTTTTTTAATTTTTATTCACTGTATTACACTGAAAAAAATATGTTCGTAATACTAATGAATCGGTTCATCGACTGAAAAGTGATGAATCCGTTTATTAATATAATGTACGTTTACATAGTAACAATAAATGTGTACATTGTCTTAATGAAATATACATTATATCAATAAACAGATTCATAAATTCTCAATGAACTTTCATTCATTGATTTCTCGAACATATTTTTTTCAGTGTATTAAAAAAAGATGCAATCAATTAACAGACCAATTTGGCAATTCCTCAGACGTTACTATTTAAGTTTCGGCAGCCGGCACGTGCCAGATGACGAATCAGCTTTTCAGTATATTTCACATTAATGAAAATAAATCTACTGATAATGATGATGATGCGAAAATTCAAGAACCGAGAAAATTTTGATTTTGAAACCAGTGATGAGGACTGCGAAAAGAAAGAACCATCAGGAAACGATTCTAGTGAGTCTGGCGATGATGAACAAATAGAAAAAGAATCTGAAAATAAAGAAAATTTGGAAAAAGCGTATGACGATGCAAAACAAGCTAATAATCAGTGTACTACAATAATCAATGCATTAGTATCAACCTATAGAGGCGACATAGATTCCGAGCTATCTCCAGATAAATTGCATCAATTTTTGATATATGCCGGCTTAAGTCGCCTACTGAAATGTATAAAGGACCCCGCAGTTTTTTACAGTAAACATGTGTTTCAGTCGATAGTTCTGAAACTTGGGGAAAATGTTGTCCTGGGTCCCCTGATTAAAATTCATTTTGACCACCAGTTCGACCGAATTCGATTTTTTGATTCAGAGACGATTGAAACTGTGAACATCTGCGAAGGTCTGCTTAAATGTTCCATAAAAATTCTAAAAATATTCATACTCATTTCTTGGAGAAAGATAAACATCTTTTGTTTCTTGTTTTTTTTTCAAAATGCTTCCTTCTCCCAGAAAAAAATAACAAAGAAAAAAATAATATTTTTTTTGCAATTTTTTTACGGGAAAAGGAAGCACTTTGAAGAAAAAGTTGAAGGGGCATAAGCTGATTATTTTTACCTAAAGAACGTGCCTGAATATTTTGGGATCTTTTTGAAGTAGAAAAAAATATAATTTTAGGGAAATTCTTGGTCGAAATTATTTTTGTCTAAGAAATTCTGAAAACCGGTAGGCGTGTTCTTTGAACAAAAATAAGCATCTCTTGTCTCTTGGTGTTTATCTTCAAAGTGCTTCCTTTTCCCGTCAAAAAAAATTACAAAAAATATTTTTGTTTGTTTGTTATTTTTTTTCCGGGAGAAGAAAGCACTTTGAAAAAAAATGCCAAGAGACAAAAGATGCTTATTTTTCTTCAAGAAATGAGCATGAATATTTTCAGAATTTTTATGGAACATTTACGCGGACCTTCGAAGATGTTCACAGTTTCAGTCGCCTCTAGATCAAAAAATCGAATTCGGTCGGACTGGTGGTCAGAGAGAATTTTAATCAGGGGATCCAGGAAAATAGTTTCCCCAAGTTTCAGAACAATCGACCGAAACCTATTCTTACTATAAAAAACTGCGGAGTCCTTTATTCTCAATGTGTTGCAGGAGACATTTTTTAATGTTGAAACCCTTTTGTGTATTTACTTGACCATTCCGGTCAGTAATCCCTCATGTAAACGCACTTTTTCGGCGCCCAAAAGAATGAATAACTACCTACGGGGCAACAGCGACTTCAAAATTTATCTATTCTGTATACTGTATCAGAGGAAACACAAAACTGTGATATCAAACGTTCAAATTGACAAGTTTGCTAACATATAAAGCCGGAAAAAAATAATATGATAATATGCATTTGTAAAAATATACTTGCCTTCAAATCTTTAGATCTAATATTTTTTTAATCGAGGGGCCCTCAAATCTCACAGCGCCTAGGGGCCCAATTTATCTAAACGCGCCCCTGTAAATGATATGGTGGTAGAGAGGTATGACAATTTAAAAGAATCGAAATCTTTGTTTTGTAAGGGTATTCAATTATTTAACGGTTTGCCAAAGGAAATAAAATATTGTGAAAAAGATAATATTTTCATCAAATTATGTGTTAGTTACATTAAAAAAGAATTTATCTTGTAATTAGGTTAGGTAATTTTACAAGTTATGTTAATATACAAATAGATTTGTAATAATTTTACAGTTACTGTTATATGCATAGAATTAAGATAAATTAATGAAAAGTTAATGTGATTATGATCTGTATATTGTTATGATCAAATTGTAGCTTTTTGAGCTAATAAAGATACATTATTATTATTATTATTATTAATTTGTGTGTACGTCCGTCCGCCTGTCACAGCGACTTGTCACCAAAAAATTCATCTGGATAAAAATGTCAGTTAAACATTTTCAATATAACTGATCCGGTTTCGCCGGAAGTGACACTAACTTTCGATTTTTAAATATGTATATTATTGCATTTTTGAATTCTGCATAATTTTCTGAATCCAACGATGCCAAATAAGTGACATTTCTAACATCAATTTTTTTTATAAGATAATTTTTAGTTTTCCATTTAAGTGTGCCATTACGGTTCCGATTTATTCTCAATGACCTGTGTAATGCTACAAAAATCGAAATCCCGTTAACCCCTGTTACAACCAGTATATATCGCATTTGGAGTAAAGAAAACAATCATTTTAAAAATAGTTCTCGCTTTTATGTTGATAGTGATTGAGACTATATATTTTATCTTAAACAAAACCTAATTGTCACATTATGTATGTATATTACCTCCAACGGCGACTCTAAAACTGGCTACTAAACAAACAAATAACATTAAGTTAATTCCATGCCTCATTAAAATAAATGGCATTTACATTATTAATATTAAACATTACGTGGTGGCCGTTTCAATATTTGCTTTGGAAATATTTAGAGGACAACTTCGACTGCTTGTCACCCATCGGTTTTGAGATATTCTAAAATTAACATTCTCAGCCGAGACCAAACTGCGTAGTTCGACTATGTTAGTTAATTCATGGTTTATCTACATTTTTATACATTGTGGTCGGGTCCATGACGTACACAACTGTGTTTTTAGGATATTCCTTGCCATATCTACTCTCTACTCTTATTTACTTTAACACGCCTGTCGAAAAGTTGACGTTAAACGTAAGCACATTGAGTAACACTTCTCGAAAGAGTGTAAACAAATTATGGCAAAATGTTAATGCTTTTTTAATTTGTACTAAATTATTATAATATTGTTAGCACAAGCCGAATTTAGTTTATATAGTCACGCATCACGCAATCAATATTTCTACAATATCTATACAAGTATGTTGGACAAACCCAACATTTAATCGTTACTAGAATTAAGAACCACACGGATCAGATATGTTCTAATTATTTATCTATACAATTTTCCACTAGGGTGTAAATCAGCAGAATTATTATGGAAGCTCTAAATAATACTTTATAGAAAGGGTAATGAGATGTGATAAAACCAGGGTTGGCTTTGGGTGGTTATGTGTCAGCGCTTAAAGATATGCATGCATGTGTGAAACAATACCTTACCTTGAAATTTTTTTAGCCAATTCCATATTGTCCAAAGCTGATAAAGTCAATTGATTATAAAAACTCACTCGAAAAGAACTGTACTTAACACTGAATTAACGTACACAAGTATTTTCCAATGCCGATTAAAAGAATAAAAGTATATTACGAATATCTGTTCTAAATGTTTTGGAGTTAAACTACGGTGTCTTTCGTTGAAAATCCATTTAAATCGCGAGAAGGACCGCTCAACGTCGACAGATGTAACTGGGGTGTACTTAAAACATCTAAACTGGCTCAAAGTCATGACATTCATGACTGGTGTAGCAGTATACTCCTCTGCCATTTAAAAGATCTATTACGCCTGTTGTCGTAACAAATCCGTTTTTTTTAAACAGTCTGGAATTGTCTTTGTACCCTCGCAGCAATGTCTCCTTGTAATTGAAAAATATATTGACGAAGATTGAACACAACGTTTATTGCATCCACTGTAGTAAATTCTAATGTTGGCTGATACTGAAGGTCTTCGCGTGTATGGTCTCCAGATTTTCTTAACGTAAACTTGACTTTACTGCATCCGCTATAGTGCAAGACTTTGTGCTTCTAAAACTTTAGAGGCATCAAGTGTCCGCTCCATGTGCAATTTTCCGCCAATGTACCCACTAAAATATTCCCTACCTTAAACTCGCAAGCATTAATTGTTTCGTCCACGCTGAGCCAGATGTACTTCCCATTGAAGACATTTTTTGTCTAATATTTTCGTACTCCGTACGGTATGTTACATCCTATCATAAATTCCACTAACTCTAAATTAAAATTACGATCCGTGTCACTGTAAGTAAAGACACCTACGCTCCGTTTATGGACTTCTGAAGAAATATATGCATTAAAATTTGTTTAGTATGGCCATGAAATTGCACTGCCACATCTAGTGCAATACAGTTGTTTACCATCAAAATGTAAATCGGCAATACCGGAATCCAAAAATTTACTGTAGCTTGCGTCGGTTCAGGACGATGCGACATTTTAACTCCACATATTTAGTACCTATGTCCGAATTAATATACAGTAAAGGAGACACTGAGTAAACCTATTAAATTACTCCCTTCCACGCCTGGGATTGGGCTTCAGGTATTGCCAGTAGGTATACCTGTAGACGAGTAAAATTGGGAAGCAAAGACGCTTAGTTTCCGAGAAAAAAAAACTGGCGTAGAACCAAACCAGACTTGGTGCGATTCTTTAATTAGGTGATCGAGTACATGAAACCACTTTTCACGACATTTTCTGGTGGTCTGGAACTTTTTTATTTCGAAAAAACTGTAAAAAAATGAATTTTCCATGAAACATGTTTTTTAACGTCCCCATCGTTATATCTTTAAAAATAATTGTGCTATGGAACTGATTTTTTTTTAAATTGAAGTAGACACAATAGCGCTTCTAACTATGTACAATATGATTGTAAAATATATTTTTTTTAATTGTTAAAATAATAGCAAACTTAAAGTTGTTATTTTCGTGAATGTATTTTTCAGCAATCGAGAAAAATTTTTATTTATGAAAATATGTATATACATGCTGTGAACAAATTGAAGCCAATATATGAAAAAAGTTTTTAGAATTATAATTTTTGATGTGCAGGTTAGTATGTAGTCAGCGATTTTTTTTAAACGGGCTAAATCATATTCTTGCACGCCCGGCTCTCATTATACTGCTTACCGCCTGCGGACTACGGTTGTTGGATTCATGTGTACTAATCGGGCTTTTATTAACAGCTCCAAAATAGGTACGAACCTACATTTTGTTGTTTTAAGGTAAAAAATATTTAAAAGCAGGTAAATATAAATCATTGTTATAAAGTAAGTACCCACCTAATAAGTAGGTTATTACACATTTTTGATTGAATTAAACCAAGACGCAGGAATAAAACAACTTTATTTTTTTGCAACTATTTTTCTATTGAAAAATGAGTATTTAGTTACGTAGGCCATGCGTTAAAAGCATTCTAGTTCGTCTGTACATTCATCGAAACCTTTAAATAACAGTATTTCAAGTACGGCATTTACACTCGTTACAACATTTTATGCCTTCTTGTTTTCGATTTTCACAATTTTTATCTGAACAATAAATACTTAATGAAAATATTGTCCAAACATCGTCACTTAAATTCCGTCCTGAACCATGTGCATTTATAAGTGTAGTTGGCATATTGCTTCTGTACGATATTCTAAGTTGATGCATAAACCTGCAATAGTTAACTAAATGTATTAGATAGGAAATCTATGATTTAAATATATATGTTTACCTTAAGAATGGGTGGTAAAAGGTGCCTTCGGTTGAAGGAAGCTCCGTTTGTTGTTGTTGCTAATTTGATCCTTAGGTCGTTTAATATCTGAATTTGTTTACTTTTGTTTTTGTGCAGTACTAGAATCAATTTTGTAAAGATTTTTAAAGCTTCGTCTTTAGACAGCAATGGCAATTCCGATAATTTTTTAAATGCAACAATATTCTTTAAGAACATCAAACGCAGATTTTTTAAATATTTAAAAAAAACCATTAGTGGTGTCGCAACCAGTAAAACAATGAAGACAAGAACAAACTGTAGTTCATAAACTTTGCACTACCTTCTATATTTACAAAAATTGTCTGCTAGTGAAAAAAGGAGAGTAAGTAAAATTAATACATCTATATCAACTAATTTCACCAATGTTTGTTTGCTAAATTTAGTTTCGTACATTGCATGCAAAATCATCCTGGTATATCTTGCTGTTTGCTAAATAGATTTTTGGTCATTTCTGAATGACGTTTATGTAGTGAAACTACTTTTTCTGTTAATTTAAATCCTCCATCTATTATTAATATTTCGTATTCGATTAAGTACTGTGCAGCATCTGTTGCAAATCGGCGCGGCGCGGCGGCACTGTATGATTGCAAAAAACGTTCATGTTTTCAAAACTTGTCTACCTATACGACAGTCTATATGATATTTTAATTAAATTTCGTTATTTAAAATATCTTTTCTGACACAATATTTCCGCGATGTCGTCTTTTTTCAGCACTAGATATTAGTGACAACAAACCTTGTATCCTAGGTCTTGGTACCACATATTTGTCATCATCCCGCGCAATTTTCTTACAAATAATGCACTCCATTATTTTAGAAAACTAAATTGCGAATACTCTACAGCATCGCATTTATTTAAAACTATTTATACGTATACTCTAAATCCCGCAAACTACTAATATACGATTCAAATCTATTGACCCCTTATTTTAACCGCGAAGTCTCAAAAATGGCGGACCAGAGAAAATTTGAGAAAATATGTGTTCATTATGTGTCTATTGTAAATTATTCACTGAAGTTTGAATAATGTACATTGGACGGTTTTGAAGTTCTGCTAAGTTATATTGAAAATACCCTACTTTTTAAGGAAATTTTGACCATACCAGTTTTAAATTCATTATATCTTGAAAAATATGCCTACTATATGAATAATATTTTAGATACCGATAAAGCGCGGCATTTTTTGTACGAAGAAATTCTTTCATCATTTTTTATTCTAAAATTTGGCAGTTATTGTCAAAAACGTGACTTCATGTTTATTCGGCTATTTATCAAGGTATTTAAAAGATTTTTAATAAAATAGTTAATCATATAAAATGTAAGGATTTTCAGAAAAAAGAATTGGTATATATCAAATATTAATTTAGTTATCAAGTGCAACAGATAATATTGCAGAACCCGGGCAATAATATTATCTATTGTACTTGATAACTAAATTAATATTTGATATATACCAATTCTTTTTTCTGAAAATGCTTACATTTTATATAATTAACCATTTTATCAAAATTTTTGTAAATACCTCGATATAACCAAATAAACATGATGTGTTTTTTAGAATAACTGCAAAATTTTAGAATAAAAAATTATGAAAAAATTTCCTCGTACAAAAAATACCACGCCTTATCGGCATCTAAAAGATTATTTATATAGTAGGCATATTTTCAAATATATAATGGATTTAAAACTGGTATTGTCAAAATTTCCTTAAAAAGTGGGACATTTTTCAATATAACTTAGCAGCACTTCAAAACTGTCCAATGTACATTATTCAAATTTCAGTGAATGATTTACAATAGACACATAATTTTTTCAATTTTTTCCGTTCCTCCGTTTTTGAGATATTCGCGGTTAAGGTGAGGGGTCAATAAATTTGAATAGTCTATTAGTTAGACGCATCTTATCCTACCTTCCATACGCGGTGTACAATAATACATATGACTAATTTAGCGCGCTTTAAAAAAAATCGCTGTTGCCAAACGATACACATTGGGAAAAAAATAATTATATCAAAAACTTTTCTAATGTTTGGGCTACATTTGCTTCACTGTATGTGTACATTTACACGTATGTATTATAACGAGATCTGAAACTCGTTTACATTTTAAGCTTATTTCCGTTGAAGGGTTCGGGGGTAAGTAGGGGTAAATGGGGGAAAATAACCAAGCTAGTTAAGAGTCCAGAAGCTTTCCATGTAAAAGTACGGAGTTCTTTGGAGCGTATGTAAAACAACATGGTAAAACATCCGTCATTTCAACGTGATCGCTATGTGAAAATTATAATGTTCTAGATAAAGCATGTTTTAAAATAATTTTGGAACAAAATGTTACTCAGGTTTTTAGTTAATTATATAAACACGATGAAAAACATAACAAACTCCTAACATTTAATAATAAAAATGTTTAGATTTCGAAAAGCCGAATCCGTTTTGACCTTATTACGTGGATTCGAAAGATCAGACGTTAGAAAAACGCAGTTTTCTTTCTTCCAAGGTCAATCACTCGTCAATTTCAAGTAGGTGCACATATTTTATAATTCCATCGAGCTGATGAATGACTAGCGAAATTAACAGTTACCTAAAAGTTATTGACTTGTCTGGTTCGATTAATCGATGAGAATGATCAGGAGAATACGATGACTCTGTCACGGATAATAAGCACAAATTTTACAATATTTTGTCGATAAAACTAATGGAAACTAAAATAAGCATAGTTCATTGCCCCTCTACAAAGAAAACGCGATACTTGGGAAAGATATTCCTTCCGGATCGTCATGGGTGGCTTTTAGTGACAGGATGCTATTTTAAACAGTTACTGGAAGGCTCATTGTGGTGCGACCTTACTTTTGTGTAGAAAGTTTCTAGAAAGATTCAAAGCTCCATAGTACAGGCAAATTAACAGTTTAGGGTAATAACCTGGAGAATGAGATGATGCATTCTTTGCACTTCACAGTTCCGGGTAAATTCAATTTTTTTTTGATTTTCGGTTTTTTTGCTCTAGCGGCCAAAATAATGAAAATAGAGAAAGAAGTTCCCAACAAAAGTTGTAGCTCGTCTTTTTCTCTACAAAAAACTTCTTTACAAATTTTTGTCTTACTTAAGCCGTTTAGAAGATAAATCGTTTTTCACTTATAGGTTTAAGCCGCTTCGAAATGCGCGAAAATTGAGAATTCTCCAGGAGTTTCGTACGACCGGGCCCAACGATCGATAATTCTTACTATTCAGAGCCCCTAAAAAATGAAAATACCATAAAATGTAGAGAAAAGTTTCAGCTTTGATGTGCAACTAATCACAAAATTCATAAAAAAATTATCAAAGAGAGAAAGTGCCAGAAGACGGCTTAATGAACTTTGTACAGTTCATCCACAGATTCATTCATATCTTTACCGGGAGTCGTTAGAATGATAATTCATTTTGATTGATTGATTGATTTGCCAGCGTAAGGTGGGCATTGCTGCCAATTCCGGTGCAGGGAGATTTGTTCCACCACGCAGCCCGATCACCCACCGATCATCCCACCGTGTGCCAGAACAAACCCCCAGTGCTTTTATATACCGCCGGACCAGCTGCATACGCTGGATTGGACATTGGACATGCTTGTTGTCAGCAGCGAGAGCCGCATGACGCATGGGGTAGGAGTATAGGATGGAGCGTGTAGGTGTTTGTGAGATGTTTCTTCTTGTTTTCCTTCTGTCTTCATCGGATGGAAAGTGTAGTCGTTTGTGAGATGCTTCTTTTAGGTTTTCGTGCTTCTTTTTACTTTCAGGTTTTTGTGATATGCTTCTTCTTAGTTTCTGTCTGTGATCATCTTCTCTCCTATTCTACTTCTGAGTTTTCTGTTTCTTCTGTTTCTGAGTCTGGCAGTGTGTATATCCTTGATATTTCTTTATTGTATTCCATTTTTTGTTGTGCCAGCTTTTCCCAGTGTGTATAATCCTTTCCTAGCTTATTCATAATCCTCTCGATTGTTGTTATCCATGTGTAGCATGGTCTCCCTATTTTCAGTTTGTTGCTGTTCATTCGCAGCGCTTTCTTTAGTAGGTGTGTCGAGTCCCGTCTTTGGACGTGTCCCCAGTATTTCATTGCGTATGATTGTATTCTTTTGATTATTGTTCTTCCCTCTAGTAATGTTGACGTTTTCTGTCGTTTTTGTGGTTTTCCTGTTTTTGCTAGCAGTTGGATAATGTCCCTTTCAGCTCTTCTCAGGTTTCTTCTGTTGGCCATTGTCGTTGCTGCGTTTTTAACTCCATATATCATCGTAGGCATTATGATGGTCGTGTATATCTTTTTGGTTAGGCACCATGGTGGTTTGTTGTCCTCAATGAAGGGTAGTAGAGCTCTTGTGACTCTGTAGGCTGTTTTGATTCTTTCCCTTACTGTTTCCCTCCTTTTTAGTTGATTCGTTAGGTATGTTCCTAGGTATTTCATTCTATTCGTGGTTCTCAGGGTGTAGTCTCCTATTTTGTATTCTTCCCCACTTGTTGGACTTATTTTTGTCAATGGGTCTCGGACCATTATAAGGCTCTTCTTGAAGTTTATTTTCATTCCAGAGGAATCCAGATGTGGTGTCATGTTTCTTAGAAATTTAACGATGTCTTGTTCTTCCTCGGTGATGATGAGTATATCGTCGGCGTATGCAAGTACGATGGGGGGCTTTATCGTTCCATCGTTTCCATTGAAATTCTGATTCTCCTTTATTGTGCTTTCTATCACTTGGTCCAGGACTGTGGTGAATAGTCGGGGGGATAGGGGACATCCTTGTTTGACTCCTATATTCTTCATTTTTGATTCCGTCGTCTGTCCAAACCATTGTATTGCAGTGTTTTCGTGTAGGCATGCTTTTATTATTCTGTTTATTAAGTAGTGCGGTACTCCTCTGTTGAGCAAAGTGTTGACTATAGCCTCATGCCTGATGGTATCAAATGCCTTTTGGAGGTCAATTGAGACTATAGTTTTGTTCCTTCTTTCCACTTTTCTTCCAGGATCCGTCTGGTGGTGTACATATCGTCGTCTGTTGATCTGCCCTTGATAAATGCCGTTTGATAATCTGGTAGTTCGCCGATGTATTTTTCCATTTCTCTGAGGAGGAATTGTGCGTAGTATTTGTACCCTACACTGCAGAGTGTTATTCTTCTGTAATCGTCCACGTTTTGTGGTGATTTGGTTTTAGGGAGCGGTATCTGTATGGTTGTGTTCCACTCCTCAGGCAGGGGTGTGGTTTCCGTCCACGCGTTGGTGATGATTTCTAGGGTTAGCTGTTTTATGTTCTCCGGTCCATAGTATACTAGTTCGTTATTTATTTTATCTATTCCCGGGGCCGTGTTTCTTTTAGCTCTGGCCATTATTTCTAGTAGTTCGTCTTTTGACGGTGGCTTTCCCAGTGGCCAGTGGTCCATTTCTTGTATTGGTTCTATTTGACTTCTCTCCGCGTTTCCTTCTTCTAGTTTCCTGACCCAATGCTGCAGACATTTTACGTTGTTTTCATTATTTTAGCGGCTCTGAATAGTAATAATTATCGATCGATATAACAGTCGTACGAAACTCCCAGAGAATTCTCATTTTCCGCGCATTTCGGAGCGGCTCAAAACTATAAGTGGAAAACTGGATTTATCTCCTAAACGGCTTAAGTAAGACACAAATTATTAAAGACCTATTTTGTAGAGAAGGAGACGAACTACAAATTTTGTTGACAACTTGTTTCCGTATTTTCATTATTTTAGCCGTTAGAGCAAAAAAAGCAAAAAGTTTTTCCCAATTTTTTTGAATTTTCGCGGAACTTGGAAGTGCAAAGAATGCATCATTCCATTCTACAGGTTATTAACTACTTAAATCCCAGAGATGATTCTTTTATTAATTTTTGCGAGGTTATTAAAAACAGGTCGATGATAAAAATTTTAAATATTATAACAATTTTTCAAAATTAAAAAACAAGCTTTTAAACACAAACTGAAGCTGTTAAAAATGCATTAAAGAGAAGAGAATAATGTTAATAATAACAACAATAATGTTAATAAACGTAAAAGCGTGGGGCGTCAGATTAGTAAAATTTTCTGTTTTTCCAAGTATTTTGAGCGCCCCACTCTTATACGTTTATTAACCTTATTATTGTTATTATTAACATTATTTTCTTTTTTTCAGTGCATTTCTTAACAGTTTCAGTTTGTGCTTAAAAGCGAGCTTCAAATTTTTTTTTTAATATTTTTTTTTTTAGTTTTGTTCCAATTAGAATAGTGTGTTTGTTGTAAAATTCCTTCCCTGTAAATAACAGAACCTATTCGTCATCATGAACTGTTTAATTTCAACTAAATATTTATAATGTGACCTCGAATCCTCGAAAGTAATAAATAATTGTAATCTGCAACCTCGATAACCCTTTGAATCCGATTTTCAGTCGAATCAGACGATAAATGATAAAAGCTATCCGCCATGTTGACGCCGCCATTTTGAATTTTTGAGTTTTGATCACGTATTTGTAACCTGCGACCTCAAAAATCCCCAAATACCAACTTTTAGTAGAATCGGATAATAAATAACAATGGACTGCTTGTCATCTTTGAAACGCCATCTTGGATTTTTCTATAAAAAACGGGTCAAATTGTATTGACATGTGAACCATAAACATATGCCAAATTTCAAGTCAATGCTACATCTGAAAGTGGGTGAAAAGCTCGGTGAAAAGTGAGCTGTAAGATTCCATGACAATGTTACATTTCAAACTAATAGAAGCGTGTTAATAATGAAAATATTATTTTAGTAAATTAAAATTCGATTATTTTACTTTTTATAGATCTAACCCAGTAACCAATAACAAACATTAAATTTTAAAAGTGAATTATTTGTTTGCTTATGGGATTTTGCAACAGCAGAAAGAAAAACTATATGTAAAAATATTAATGAAATCTTTGCATTCTTTCGATAACCTGACTTCTGGTTATGCAAGTTAAAATTCTGAAATAAATTTGTCCGTTTTCTTATTTGACATTCTCATTATAACACTAGCATCCAACATAGTCCCCTACGGCTAAGTAGATTAAACTAGTATCTACATGACCCCCTACGGTATGTAAAAACAGTTAAAAATGAGAACATGTCCTTTGTTCTCATTTTTAACTGTTTTTACAGTCGTATTTAGTCGTATTTATACGATCGCTATCAATGGGTAACTGTCGCTCAACAAGCATCCACTGCAAAACCCCGTTATTTCGGGCGTACCACAAGGCTCAATTCTAGGTCCACTAGTATTTTTGTTGTATACTACAGATATTTCAAGTCAAATTTAGCATTCACATCTTCAATCGTATGCAGACGATACACACGTGTTATACTCCGTTCAGCCCTCTAAAATCCAATCTGAGTAATCACCTCGGTAATCACGTAAAATTAATGAAGACCTTCAATCCTCCTACCTCAATCAATACGTACGCTGCGGCACAATTTAAAATTAAATCCAAATAAAAGTGTAGCTATGCTATTTTGTTCTGTTGATAAATTATTAAAAATGAGCTAAATGTAATGATAGATTTGTCACACCCTATTGCAATTTTCCCAGAAATCAAACATATGTGATGAAAAACTGCTAAGCTAATTCAAAGTGCCTACATCAAACTCAAAGTATTATATTCGAACAGATATATAATGAATTTAAACTAAAGAAAAAACTTCCTGGTAATACATATTTTTCATTATTGAGACATTGCATATTTTCCATGCCTAGATACATTTACGCAAAATCACATACAAAAAGTACAAAATCTTTGCTGTTCTTCTTGTATGCACTCTAAGGAAATTTAATCACGTATCTGACAAATTCTCACAGCTTAAATGGTTAAAAATGACGGAACAAAGAAACTATCACTACTTATTTAACTTTTATCCACAAAACTGTATTGACCTCCGTTCCAGTTTACCTTAGACAAAAACTTAGGTATATCTAGAAATTCCATACACAATATTAATACTAGATTTCACACCAGACTTACAATGCCCCAACATTCAACCATCTTTCAAAAGTCGTATCCTTATAACACTGTAAAATTGTACAATCATTTCGTTTTAGTTCTAATGTTAGTTCTAATGGTTCAGTGCCGATAAACTTGACAGGGCCATACATTTTTTTTTTAATTTGTTAAGTTCTGATATTAAAAATTTTACTTTGAGTGTTCATCACACCTTACACCTATTACATGACCTAAGTACCAATTTATATCCCAACATATGGCGTAGTAGTTTTCTAGATTTATTTTATTAATGAGTTCAGTAAAGACTTCACTCGAGAGCTCATTTCAGGATTCATCCGCTAAATTGGTCATAGAAAAGTCTGACAAAACACAAAACGATCTAGCTTCAGAATCATATTCATTTGTAGTCTCGTCTGTAGTAGTATATTCCAGAATCTCCTCTTCACCAGAACTACTTGACTCTTTCTTTTCTGTTTATTGTCTCTCTTTGCTACTCGCCTAAATGTTTTAGTACCAGTCAGTGCCTTTTTAGACTTCGTGTTTTTGCCGATATTCACGAATCTGCGTAACCTGTACGTGCTAACTCTGCCATTAGACTCGTCTAGTGGCAACAATAAGATGATTTTTGTATTACAATGATCGAGAAGAATTTTTAGAAACTGGGATTTTCCTGATAAAGTGGTGCTGAGGATTTTTGCAGAATAATCCTTCAAATGAAGTTCACTCGGTTTTTTAGTTTGCGGTGTACCCTATCAAAAATTATTTCCGCGACGCTGTCAATATATTTATAATATAAAAGATTTATTTATAACGCTTAAAGAAGATAAGAAAATTATTAATACACTGTCAGTTTGATAACCATATATTTAACCTAGATGCTAACTGATAAGTAGTGGAATTTTTTTATTTTGCATGGTATTGGACACTGAAGTACCCAATTTGATAAAAGCTGAAGTTATCTGGTTTTACATGTTTATCTTCATTTATTATGTAGGTACTACATATAATGCAGTTAGCTAGCTTCAGATCACTGCAAAGCCAAGAATGCATGTAGGATGCACTAACTATTGCACAGAGGCCAGGGGGCGTCAGGGGATACCCGGCATCCCCTGGGAATATTTGAACACCCGCCCCATTACCAGCAAAGGAAAGCAAAAAATCAACTGGTAGTAGCCTAAAAAATGTATTGACCTCCTCTGAAAGTCCTGGAGTTTATGGCTACTTACAGGCCTCATTACACTTTGTATGGCGGACTGGGTATTTAAAGCTCATGCTATCTAAACAAGCTAAAATCTTAAAAATTAAATTTTTGAACCACTTATGAACAAAAAGAAGACAATGTAAATAAAAGGGTGAGATTTAAAAATCGTCCATAAAAAAATCTAAATTTAGTTAAAATATTCTCCAGCTATTTTTTTCCAAATTAACAATTAATTTCATCATACTCAGTTTAAATTGCTTGTACTCTTGTGCTCTATAGTTAGCAGTGCCAAACCATTTATTTAGACGTTCCATATATGACACATTTAATTTAAAAAAAATCCTTTTCAGATGCTACAGACACTAGTAAGATAAGCAATATCTTTAATACTATGTATTACAACATACGAGAGAGTTCTTCCCTCGAGATTGTCTGAATAAATAAATTCCAGTATTTTTAGTGGAGCACTGAACTTTTGCCGAAACTTTTGCCTTTTATTTTCCATAAAAAATATCAAAGTACTTAATAATAAGCAAAGTGCTTATCTTTCAATTAAAGACTATTTAAATCTTTGTTTTCATCATCGATAAGACTGCAATTTGATGTAGGTATTTCATGAGATCTTTAATGATAGTAGAAAGCACAAGAATATATCACACATTAAAGACAAATCTTCAGTCTTCTTAGCAAATCAAATATTTCGACATGGCTTGAAGTGGCTATAATTTATAACAAACAATGACAAGAAAGAACCAGACATTCCAGAATACATAATACTAAATAATTAATAACAATTAGTTATCTAGGAACCATCGAGAGAACCATTAATAAGTAGGTAAAAAAAATCAAAATTTCGCATTATACTATCTGATAAATCAAGTGAGAACCGGAGAAACAAATAAAACAATACATTCGGAACCATTACAATATAAATTAAGAGTAAAGTTTGTTCGTTTGTCGCTTGTATGTGAAAATACGGGCCCCCTTTGCAGATTTGGGCCGTTCCGCCACTGATAGATGACCATCATAGTGAAGCATTCTGATGACAATTTATTTACTTAGGTTCTTATGCACAAGTCAGTACCTGCTTATTTGAACCTTTCTCAATTTTTAATTGCAGTGGCTTAATAAAAAGAATACCTAATATTTTGATATTTTACTATTTTTTTAAATTATATATTGGTCGGTTGGTCGATTATTTTATTTTCCACCTCACCATGTCAATAACTAAATGCTTATTAATTATTTTGGCTTGAAAATAAGAAGCTAGTAAGTGTATCATATCAGCTGCTTTTTATTTACATGTTCTAGATTCTAGAAGTTGAGACAAATAGCTGGCCCCAGCTAATTTTATCACGTTTATTTCAAATCAATAATTATCTAAGAATCCTATACCCTAATAATCTACGTCACAGTCATAAATTAAAAGATCCATTTTTCGATAAGTAAATTAAAAATAAGCGATAACAGTTTGCTCCAGATTTCTAAATTTACCCCAATTCATGAAGCTCTTATGCACCGGTAACGACAAGTATGACGATTAAATACACTGCATAAACACGGTAGTTTTAAATAACGGCTCTGTAAAATCGTTAGGTAGGTATATAAATAACGATAAGTCAAAGGTTTGTGTTGACGATGTCACATCGTACATTGTCCTTTTGGCTTACTGTGGGGTAAATAATTACATTTTCCAGGGCAAACCCTACCTTTAGCCTGTTGAGATTCCCATCCCGGGCGGCGTTGTACACGACGCTCTTATAATCCATTTTGGCTCACACCTTTCACAGAACAAAGCACGAATTCTCGCTATTTTTGCACAAAATTATTAAACTTCCATCGCTCACAGCCTATGCTGCAGCTGACGGAGAACTGCCGTTCGAACTTAGAAAATCCGAGCGAGATATTATCATTAGTAGAATTCTTGAAGGACAACTGCGAGTAGTGCTGCCATCTCTACTTCGGCCAGCGAAGCAACGTAGAACCATACGCACTGGATCCTACAATTGACTCTTCGGTTGGGTTTAATTTGTACGTTCAGCGCCAGAGGACACGTATATTCACATAATTTTAAAGACACAAAATCAAGGGCGGCGTTCAGCGTAATCTCAAAGGGGTGTGAGAAATTGTTGACAAAAAAATAATAAAAACATAACTATTTTTTTCTACTTTTTGGTACATATAGGAAATTAGTAATTTTTTTATTTTGGTTCAACGGTCCAGAAGCAATCTGTGCATTATAGGGCAGAAATTGTACTAATAAAGTGTACTCTCATTATAATTCAAATATTTAAAGGAAATTTTGGAATTAATACAAATTAAAATACCTACTAAATCATTCACTCAAGGGCGTAAATATATTATTTTTGGGTGGGGCAGGGGGTGTAATATGAAAAATTAGAGAATATATGTTTTTTATGTTTTAGTATCGTAGAAATACTATTTAATATTATTCGTTTCGAATAAAATAAATTAGAAATTATTAAACCATTAAAACAGAAAAATTATATATAAGTATGATTCTCAATGATTCTCAAAATGTTACTGTTATTTAAAATAAGAAGTTAAATAAACTTAAAATTCTATAATCAAACATAAACTTATAAAAAATGTAAAAAGAAATCAATATATTGGAGAAGGAAGTAACTAAATAGTTATATCTAACCTATGGGTCAGGATAGAATTACAATTTATGGGGGGTTGACTTTCTCTTTTCTATGAAGGGTCAAGTGGAATAAAAACTTGAGAAAGCACGCTACAAACCAAAATAGAGCGTGAGCTTAATACAATTTTACTTGCACATAAGCCATACTAACTCGCCTGACTTGTTATGTTCTAGCCCGTCTTAAGGGGGCGGGTAGAGGTGGTAATTACCCGCCTAAAATAATAAATATTTCTCTATCGGATGTCACTCTCTTGGAAAAGTCCAATATCCCTCCCCAGCCCAAAATTTTGAACGTTTGATGTGCTCAACAAGTGAAGAGAGTGATATCCGATAGAGAAATATTCATATTACGTATGTTTAAAAAACTATAAGAAGAACCATAACAAAACTATTAATATGAATTTTCACTCGATAATTCCCATCATTTCCAAAATAGTTAGATTTAAATTTAAAGATTCTGCTAATCTTCCTATTTCGTAGTTTTAAATTCAACTGTTTTGGAAACGACAGGAATTATTTAGTGAAAATTCATAGTAATAGACTTGTCATGGTCCTACAGAGGTAGTCTTATAGTTTTTTTTTAAATATATAAGTACTATAGTCGCGTCATTTTAGCATGAAAAATCTGAAAACCTCAAAAAAAAGGTACAGGGTCAATTAATTTAATTTTTCTTCAAAAGAGTTTAAAAAGGCATTTAGAAAAAACAGTACTTTTTATTTTTTGGCGGAAATGTTTGGTTTCATTTTTCTTTTTCCGATAATTAGCCAATATTAATGGCCAATGTAATTAAATTAATTGAAAAATTTGTTATCATACACAATATGCCGTAAAATTAGACGGCGGACCGGAAATCGGGTCATTTTCCATAAGAAATGAGAATGGATATCTTGACCTTGAAAATCTGTACTCGGGAGTTTTCGGTGTCGCTGATTACGAATGCGAGGCCTGATGTGGTAAATTCAAAATGACTGACCGGAGGTAGAGTCAGTTTATCAGAAAAATTCGTATTTTTTTCGTTCTTGGGCTGAAAATGAGTACTCTGGGGGTATTGAGGTCACTGATTACGGATCAGAGGTCCAATTGACAAAATTAAAAATAGCGGACCGGAAGAACAGTCAATCTCTTCGGAAAACCTCATATTTTTTACTTTTTAGGGTTGAAAGTATGAAAAATACCAGTATTTCCTAAAAAATACACTACTTCCGGTCCGCATTTTTAATTCTCCCTAACTGGACATCAGATTTGTTATCAGCGATAACAAGAACCCCGAGTTCCCTCTTTCAGTCCACAAAAGAAAAGAATACGAGTTTTCCGGAGAAACAGACTGCTATTCCGGTCCGCTATTTTGTATTTCGTAAATTAGACCTTTGATTCGTGATCATCGACCTCAGAAACCCCCGAGTACTCATTTTCAGTCCATAAAAGAAAAAGTTTTTCTTGATAAATTGACTCTACTTCCGGTCCGCCATTTTGAATTTACCAAATCAGACTTCGGGTACGTAATCAGCAACCTCGAAAACCCCCTAGCACAGATTTTCAAGGCCAAGATATCCATTCTCATTTCTTATGGAAAATGGCCCGATTTCCGGTCCGCCATATTGAATTTCCCAAATTGGACTTCAGATTGGTGATCAGCGACCCCAAAAACCCCCGAATAACCATTTTCGACTAATTCTATGGCATATTGTGTGATAACAAATTTTTCAATTAATTAAATTAAATTGGCCGTTAATATTGGCCAATTATTGGCCCAAAATTTAAACCAAACATTTCCGCCAAAAAGTTAAAGGTACTGTTTTTTTAATTGCCTTTCTAAACTCCTTGCAACAGAAATGAAGTCAATTGACCTTGTAACTTTTTTTTTGAGGTAATATGCCAAAATGACGCGACTATAAGAAAAAGAGAAGTTATGGCCAAAAATAATACATATTTCCCTATCGGATGTCTCTCTCTTGAAAATCTCCAACTTCAAATATTTCTAAAATTTGCATAATACTCCAGGGCAATTAAACAAAAACATTTCATATCAGCAAAAAAATTAGCAGCAATTTTTTTTAAAGATCTTTTTCTGTTAAAATTCACCCTCTGTGGCAATGACAATGCATTCATTACTATAAAAGTATATAGTATCGGTAACAAAGAGATCGGCTTGGTAAGTATAGTATTTCTATTCTCAATTTAAAAATTCTTTATAAAGCTTTATTGCTACCAGGATAAATCATTACAGAGCCTGTTTGTGATAGAATAACACTGAGACCGTGCTTGAATATTACAAACGATACACGTATACGACTATAGTTAACCAGATATGTTATGCGCTTACCTCAATCGAAAGTAGTCGATTGTTTACCTGGCTCACCATTATAAGTACGTTATCTGCTCTTGGTTCATTTTCAATATTGTTGGTAGCATAGCCGCAGGTTAAATGCTATTTATTATAAATATATAATATACATCATGTCTATCAATAAATATGAAGTAGTAAAAAAATATTTACAATAATTAAAAAGTGATTCTAAAAACTGTCGGTCAGCGTTTATGACATCGCTGGTGTTATGGACGAATTCTTTGTCGGTCTTTTTTATGATTTTGACCCAGTGACATAGTATGCAGGTCTAGATGTTTAGAATGTCTGTCTAAAAATTTGAAGTCTTTTGTGTTTTTTCTTTAAAATTATCAGTTTTTGAGTAAATCTTATCTGAACTTTATTAATTAGTAACCATTACTACCAGCATTCCTGGTATGCTGGAGTGTGCTGTGATTGTAATGTTTGTAACAAATGAAAAATAATCTGGCATGCAATGCCAGAATGACAATAATGACATTTTTGTTTTTTGGTTTTCCGTAGTTCATTGTTCTGTAGTTTTATTATTTCCTTTTGGAAAAACTGTTCACTTGAAAAGTAAAAAATGTTCATGTTTAGTAATGTGGAGTACGCGGATATCCATTTTATTTCTGGATATTGTAATGGAAACACGAATACCGCGGTACGCGAATATCGCAGAAGATTTTCTAATAGAAGGAAACCATCTAAGATGTTTTTATTCAAACCCACCTAGAATGTAGACTTAGAATGTTGGACTTAAAAGAGATCCAAGAAATGAAGAACAGCGAAATGGGCGATTTCAAAACAAAATTTTGTCAAACTTAACAATAATAATAAATTAGGTATCAGAAGAGCGGTCCAACAACTGCCTACGCAAGCTGTGCATGTTTCCAAAAACAAAGTTTTTCGGATTCTGAAAAAAGACTCAGAAACGCTTTTCGAATGCAGCCAGTCCAAAGCCTTCAACCAGGTGATCCCGAAAGGCGTATCAATTTTTGTAATTGGGTTATAAATGCCATAGAACAAGACCCCGATTTCGGAAGTAAAATTATTTGGACTGATGAAGCTACCTTTAACCATAATGGATCGGTTAATTTTAATAATTTAAGAATCTGGGCTTATCAGAATCCTCATATAATTCGCCCTAGGGCGGTGTGGTGTTATAAACGGAACTTTTTGTGGGCCCCACGTCCTTCCTCTCCGTTTAAATGGACCATTATTTAATGATTTTCTAACCATTTTTTTCAATATTTCGAGGATTTTCCTCTTAATTGAAGAAATGAATGCTGGTTTCGAATGGACTGAGCTCCTGCATATTTTGCTGTTGAGAACCGTTTGTGGGTAAACAATAATTATCCTGAACGGTGAATCGGTCGATTAGGTGCAAGAGCCTAGCCACCCCGTTCACAAGATTTAACTCCAGTTGATTTTTTTGTCTGAGGCTATTTAAAGAACGAAGCCTGCGCAATGCCTGTAAACACGAGAGAAGAGTTAATAGAAAGAATTCTCGAAGAATGTGATTATTTGCGGGTTAATCCTGATTTCATTCGTAAAGCTACACACTCTGTATGGGGCAGATGTCAGAAATGTGTTGAAGCTGGCGGAATGCACTTTGAACAACTCTTGTAATTTGTAATTTACCTTACTTTAATCTAATTCACTGTTATCTAATAAAAAATAATGTAATCAAATTTTGTTTTACTGTCATTGTTTTTTCTGTTCTGCTAGAATTATTCATAAAAAACTATTCCCGAATAAAGTTCAGATAAGATTTACTCAAAAACTGATAATTTTAGAGAAAAGACACAAGAGAATTTTTTTATGTAGAAAACTTCAAATTTTTAAGTTCTGCTCATAAATTAAAGTGTCACACAATAATGTTGGAGCTAAATTATACCTACCCCCCCCCCAGTTTCAAAAATATCACAGCCCCCAAAACTTTTAGCTTCCAGATGTACGAATTAAAAAATATTTTTTACTTTTTAGTACATTTTTTAAATAAAGGCTTTATTTTGAAAATATTTTATTATATATAATTTTTTTTTTTCCTTTTTAATCTTTACTCATTTTACATTCAGACAGACAGACAAAACCCTTTCATTTGATACCCATATCAAGGGAGTAGTGAAGAAAAAGATAGTCCGTCATCCTGGTGCTTCCGCCATATTGGATTTAGAATGACGTCTCATAGATTATCGTATTTTACGCGCCAAACCCGTTCATTTGATACCCATATTAAGGGGGTTGTGAAGGAGAAGCCAATTCAACCGAGGGCCTTTACAAGTAAGCAATGTGAGGTGAGTAGTTCTTTTTGCTCTGGCATAGAAATTTCAATTCGGTATTAAATGGTTATGTAAATGACTTTTTTAACCTAGCTATAGCATTACACCAGATGATAATCACACACAGTATACAGATTTACATCTTTCGTTATGCTAGTTAGGCAAGACTGGAAGTAACAAGTGCTAGTGAAAAAACTCGTTTATTTATAATAACGCCATATTTAATAACATATTTAATCAGTCTATTTTATAAATTTACAAGGTTTTTATGTTACTCTTTTTATGAGGTCCACACATGATACAATTTCTTCTACAATCTACAAATTCGGTGTGCACTTTGCAGGATCCAATTTGTCAGTATGCCGACTACCTCTGCCGCTGTCTAGAACTCTTAGGCCGGCAGTTAGTAAACATGCAAGCAGAACCATAACCTACTACTATAATTACTAATTTTAATAATGAAATTTATTCCCAAGAAGTGGTTCGAACTCCACGGTAAACTGTAGGGCCTCGATTCTCTTTGTCTAATACAAAGTCAGGATTTTCAAGGAGCTACCTCGGTGACTTGATAAGCGAAGGTGGCCATTCCCTAGAAAGAGACATCCGATAGAGAAATATTTATTATTTTTGACCATAACTTTTTGTTCTTACTAGATATATTTAAAAAAACTATAGGAGTACCTAAGTAGAACCATAACAAGACTATTACTAGGAATTTTCATTCAATAATTTCAGTGTTTTGCAAAATAGCTAGATTTAAAACTACCAAATAGGGAGATTAACATAATTTTGAAATTTAAATCTAGCTATTTTGCAAACCACTGAAATTATTAAATGAAAATTCATAGTAATAGTCTTGTCATGGTTCCACTTAGGTACTCTTATAGTTTTATCAAATATACGTACTAAGAAAAAAAAGTTATGGCCAAAAATAATAAATATTTCCCTATCGGATGTCTCCTTCTATGGAATGGCCACCTTAAGAAAACGTAAATCATTTTTGCAAAGACATTTTATTTCTCATCTCGCATGCTAATTATACGTAAATTTTATGATTTTATGAGAAATTTAAAAATTATCTTACAAACAAAAATTGCAGGCAAGTGGGCAGGCGGGCAGGAGGGCAGGCGGGCTGTGTAAATGCGGAGTAAATATAAAATTAATTGATTTTCAATAATACAAACATTTTCGGATACACATGGGTCACTCCAGATGGTGGGCATTGTGGACAGCCGCCCAGGGCGCCAGATCCTTAGGGCGGCAGAGCGATAGATTTTCAGGGGCGACAGGCAAAATTAGAACAATAAAATCGTAGTTTGTATCCCATTGTAATACTACCCCCTCTCCCTCTCGCTGAAATGTTAACTGAGATAAAAAATGTTAAGGCATATGATCCCCCGCTCTTCGAAATGTTAGTGGGAGTAATAATTTAATTGTAAGGAATGCCATCCCCCGGTTTTCGATGTTATATCCTGGAGCGAGGGTGGGGGGCTCGTATGCCACTATCCCCGAGCTCCGATTTTTTCTCTCGATGGCCTTGCGATTTCCCTAACATTATTGCGTAAAGCGACAAATTCTTCAATCCGTCCCTGGGGGTGTGACACAAACTGCCAATCTTTTACACATTTTTATAATTACAATCAAAATGGCACCCTCTACAATTAGATCCACAAGGCGAATTCCCTTCAATAGAATTTGTTGTTCTTGATTCCTGACTGAGTAATAAGAGTTTTAGCTGTTTACTAAACATTGAGTCATTGAGGTTTAATATCTCCAAATGATGTTAACATAGTTGACGAAACGTGCGTCAGATATAGCGGTAATATGTTCCAGTGTATTGGAAACTAGGTATAGTTGACTACACATATTTATTGCACATTAAAAAAGCTATAAAAACCGACCATAAATCTCTGTCTTGTTAGCGTGATATCCCACAGAGCCGTACTTAAAATATTTGTGCACAATAACAGTATAAATTTAGAAGTATTGTATTTGTAAATAAATAGTTGTTTGGTACAGTGATACATTTAAAAAATTTACTCTGTTTTGCTTGTGTCAAGATAGGAATAATATCTTATATATTTGTGGACCATTCACTAATTCGATATTCCATGATACACTGACAATATTAAGTTCGACTTTGTTGTGGGTAAGGTTTATATACCTGCTATAAACCGTTACATATTTTCGGTAGGAAGGAGTCGGGTAACTATATCAAAATAACTTGATATTATAATTCAAACAGGTGTGTTTCCGTTAATTAGTTATTTTAATCATACCAGAACAGACTATGATAATTTTTGACAATAACGGCGCATTGGAATTTTCGCGTAATTTTTTCAGGGAACACTAATTTGAGGTCGTAGAACACGAATCTGAAGTCGATTTTCAATGCAAATGTATAGTTTTTCCAAAAATAAAAAAAAAATTTAAATTTTCCACATAACACGAAATTTGTCAGTGTAAACACCTTGATTTAGGCCGATTCGGATCCCTATTCACAATGTAAGTGGTTTTCAGAACAATTCACTTTTTACACACTGCAAAAAAATGCTTTTTCATAATAATAGCTACATTAAACATTAAATACAGGGTGTAATTAGTTTCATGTCATTAAAAAAAAGTGGTGGTAGGGAACGACAAGACAAACAAAAAAACCTAATATAACATGGGGTCTAAAGCTCATAGTTTTGGAGAAAAAAATAAACAAAAATTCCCAAAATACTTAATAACCTAGTTTGGGAATTGCTGGCATATTGGGGTAGGTTTTATTGCCTCGCGTCTTGTCGCACGAGATACTCTGACATTCCTGCAAATAAGTGCCGACAAAGCAGTTGAAAGCGACCGACAGAGGACATTGTCATGTTTTTTGCTTCTTCGCGGCCAATTATCCCATTAGGCGTGCTATACTCTCCCTTGTAATATTATCAAGTAATAATTTCAGTTTTGTCCTTACTTGGTAAAGAACGTACGCATGACGCGACGTACCCGTTCCTTGGTTTTGTCTGTTGCTTTTCTTTTTGAATTTTGTGCCACTTATGTTAAGATTTATTTTATTGACTTATCGTTCAAGTGGTTAGTACTTGGTAACGTTAAAACACTATTTCTCGTTCGTGCTTTTTGTGTTACTTTTTGGATTTTGGACCAAGTTTTTCTTTTTGTTTTCTTTATTGATAACGTTAATTCACAGTTTAGTGTGGTGTTTTAAAACGCAGATTTTGGACATTATGGGAGATTACACTTATCCAGAGCTCGCGGATATGGACTTGGTACATGGAGAAAGTGGTGGAAATGCAGCTGGTGCGGAAGAGCTTTAGAACAATTGCAACGACGTATTTTAATGTGCATAAAGACCATAAAAAATGATCCTAATTTACCAAATGTGTTAAACGGAGTAAGTATGTTATTAGTTCGACGTACCGAAATGTGTATACGTGGAGATGGAGGTCATTTCGAACAATTTTCAGTTCAGTTATTGGGTGTTACCTATTGGGCATTAAAGGTATGATTATTATTATTAGCATTCGTTGTCTTGGTTTTATCTGTTTATTATTGTTTACATTGATTTTCACAGAGACCAAAGACTTGATTTTTAGTTTTTGATCCTGGTTGGGAAAAATTATGCGCTCAATTCGTTAAAAAAATCAGATTTTTTCCTACTTAAAATACACAACTATTTTCTGTTATCGTATCTCGGACGTCTAACTGTTCGTTTTCCAATTTCATAAAACAATTACAAATTTTTTAAGCTTTTAACACAATGTTACAAATATTAATAAATCACTTTTAAATTTTATAAATTCTTATAAACGACAATAAAAGCTACAATAGCTTTGTTCCAAATTAAAAAACACATGTAAACCAATCCTATTTAATTAAACCCCTGCGGCCATGCTATGCTTGCGTTGTGCCTAAAGAGACGGAATTATTTACAGTATAATTAGTTGTATAAAAAGTTCGATACAAATAATCCCATCAAAGTGCCGTGCTTCTACCGACGGGAACACAAGTCGGGTATTACAGTTTTTTATTATTTCTAATATTCGGAACTATAACATCCATTGACCCCGAAAAACAGTGGTTCTTAAATCTTTTCTACCTTAACATTAAAAATGTAAACCCAGGTCAGTTTTTTTCAAAGTGCTCCTAGAGAAAAAGGTCATACATGTTTTCTCTTTGTCTAGTCGATCCCTATTACCAGTTTTTTTAATGACATGAAACTAATTACACCCTGTATACATTTTTTATGAAAACTCCATTTCTTGTTGATTATTTGACACATCAGCCATAAGATTGTTGCGCATGCGTGTCGAAATATCCTGAAGAGTTGTGTCTCAAATCATCTTAGCCAATACTAAAAACTGGTGTTCTATTAAGAATATTTTCAGTATATGGTGTGTGTTTTCTTAGAAATGGTCCGTTTTTGTTATTTCCCAGCAAGCACCAGTGAGGAGGTGAGATCACATACCTTGCCAGGAAAGAACCACCTACTGATTTTCAACCTGGTTGAAAGTCAGTAGGTGATATCCGAGAAGGACAAGGAACATTTGCGCCGGCGCAAATATTCCTTGACCTTCTCGGATACCACCTACTGACTTTCAACCAGGTTAAAAATCAGTAGGCGGTACCCGAGAAGAGCAAGGAGCTGTTCTTTTCCTGGCAAGGTATGTGATCTCACCTCCTCACTGGTCCTTATTGGGAAATAACAAAACCGGACCATTTCTAAGAAAACAATTTGGTACACACCATATATTGAAAATATTCTTAATAGTACAGCAGTTTTTAGTATTGGCTAAGATGATCATAGAAGCATGCACGCTTATTTAAATTTTATTTTTCAATTTGTAAGTAGGTATTTATAAAATGAATTTCTTTGTTGTGCCTTGAGACACCAACTCTTCAGGATATTTCGACGCACATGCGCAACAACATTATCGCTGATGTGTCAAATAATCAACAAGAAATGAAGTTTTCATAAATAATTTATATTTAATGTTTAATACAGCTATTATTGTGAAAAAGCATTTTTTTTTGCAGTGTGTAAAAAGCGAATTGTTCTGAAAAGCACTTACAATATGAACACGGGATCCAAATCGGCCTAAATCAAGGCGTTTTGAGTGTTTACATTGACAAAAGTTCGTGTTATGGTGAAAAATTTCAAACATTTTTTTGGGAAAAACTATACATTTGCATTGAAAACTGACCAGATTCGTGTTCTACGACCCCAAATTAGTGTTTCCTGAAAAAATTACGCGAAAATTCCAATGTCCCGTTATTCTCCACAATTACCCAGACTTTACATGAGAACAATGTTAAGTACCTAATACATTATAATTATGATTTAACATTTTCTACAAAAATAGAGAATGCCCCGCTTTTCCATCTATACGTAAGCGCTTTGAGGTTTTTTATGTGCATTAAAAATATGTCAACTAGGTATATAAATAAGCACTTTATTCTCATTTTGCTTGGTAATGGTAAGAAATTAAAAATAACTTCTTGAAGTCGACACAAATCAATCACTTTATGCTCATAAAATACTGCACAGAATTTTTTTCTCGTTAGGTACCCCAAGTATTCGATAAATTAACAATATTCATAACATCATAACTAATTATTGCATTACCATTTTACGGCCGGTGCCGAAGATGCGCACAGTTGTAAAAGCACTTGTTTGTAAGAATTTTTATTTGAACAGGCAACATTGCCGAGTCAACGTGGACTTGACGAGCACCTGTCAAGGAGCAAATCAGGCGGTGCCGGTCGATTCCGGTCGGGGCATTGGCTGAGAAAGGCGTGACGTATGCTGCGAACAACCACGTGGTTTCACTTCTCCCGCCGCTTAAACAGTCGCGGCAGATGAGTTGAGTCTCGCGAGTTGCGATATGTCTGGCGGATTCGTTGTGTTCTTGCGTTTACAATGGATTGTGCGCGGTGCAAGTGGCGAAACCTCTTGATATTTTTGTAAAAATTCAAATCAGAATGCTCTTTACCATTGTGCCGACAGTCTGGAGGATCGGATCTGTGTGATTTGTTCACAGTTTACCTGATTGTTGAACAGTTTACTTCAATGCGATGCCTTTTAGGTTATAAACAGAGCGCAGTGTGCCGCGGTTAGTGTTTTGTTTGATTGTTCGGCGAGGATGGCGTTGGATTTCTTAGGTATAATGATTAGTTTTGCTTTGGTGGTGTTGTGAGTGGCGTCAAATCGAGGTTTTCGACGACATCCATCCCAAGAACCCCGGCCAGAATGTACCCCGCACCGGCTCGACACCCATCTGCCGCGGTAAGTGGTTGTTTAGGTCACATCCCTCCTCCCCGCCTAGCCGGCATGTTCATGTTCCACCCCCGCTGAACCGTATTAAGCGGCAACAGAAGGCTCTCCCGTCTCTCTCTGGGCTAATAATGTTAAATGCCAATTAGGTCCCGACTGCCAATCAATTTTTGCTAAATTAATAGGTATTTTTAAACTTTCGTCATTGATTTTTGTTTAACGGCTTGCATTGTAATTATGTATTTATTATGATTTACATAAAAGTTTATGACTTTTTAGATAACTCAGCAAAATTAGTTTTTCTCATGTTTCCAATTGCTAAACAAAGATCAGAGAGATAAATGATTTTAAATGTTTTCTAGGAGCCATATTTTTTGGATTATGTGCTTGAATTGTCTGCTCAAATGCACTTATTAAGTACAAAAGTATAAAGAAACGTTTTGTGTTTTGCTTAAGCAAATGAAAATAGATTTTAACTTATAATATCCCTAGTGCTTAAATTATTTCCGGATATTTTTCCTCGTTCATGAATTTTCTTAAAATATTCATGAACGAGGAAAAATTTCCAGACATTAATTAAGCTCGTGGGATATTCGTTAAAAAAATTTCACACCTAACTGTTAGCCCGGGAGGCAGCGACAGATTTTTCGCGTTAATATCTATAAAGCTAGATTTTTTTCCAAAGAGAGTTTAGATAGTATCTATAATGAAGGTGTAATTCTACCAAACTCTTAGTGGTGCATAAATGAGTAAAAAATTAAACATTTATAATTTCGTTTTTTGAATTGTCACGAATTGTCAAAAAATGATGATTCGCCTTCGCTCCTGCCGGCTCCAATTTTCGATTTTCACCTCCCGATTCATGTTGTACGGCATTGCCGACCTTCTCCTCGCCATCGAGACATAGAACGGGTCTCCGATCGCCGTATTTGTTCAGTTCTTACGTTTGAAAAATTGACTTGCGGTCATGCTAATCGGCGACTATTTTTAAGTGGTTTCCCAAGTTCGAATCCTGCCCGGGGATTTTTTATTCGTTTTCAATTTTTTGGCACATATTGTTGATTCTATGATTGCGATTTGGTCCGTTCTATAGCATTTCTCGGAGAAGTTTTGCATTTTCCGCCGCGGAATATTAATCTGCACTATTTGGATTAAAAATCACATTCTACCTCCGCTATAGGGTGGCTAAATCTTTGATAGACGTTGCAAAAACGGCAATACGTAGTCAAATCACGACAGTTATATTCCTCATTAGTATTAATAAACAGACAGTATGTTTATAGATCTGTTAATAAGCTTTTATTTACTCCATTATATTGTATATTTCGGTAAGGAAATTTCTGATTTTTAATCGAAATAGTGCAGATTAATATTCCGCGGCGGAAAATGCAAAACTTTTAAGAGAAATGCAATAGAACGGAGCCAACAGCAATTATAGAATCAAAAATATCTGCCAAAAAATTGAAAAAAAAAGTATCCCCGGGCGGGATTCGAACTCGGTAAACCACTAAAAATAGTCGCCAATTAGCACTATCGCAAGTCAATTTTTCAAACGTAAAAACTGAATAAATACGGCGATCGGAGACCTGTTCTATGTCTCGATAGCGAGGAGAAGGTCGGCAATGACCGTACAACGTGAATCGCGAGGTGAAAATCGAAAATTGAGGCCGGCAGGAGCGAAGGCGAATCGTCATTTTTTGACAATTCGAAAAACGAAATTTTCGTCCATC
Source organism: Stenurella melanura (assembly GCA_963583905.1). Lineage (NCBI taxonomy): Eukaryota > Metazoa > Arthropoda > Insecta > Coleoptera > Cerambycidae > Stenurella > Stenurella melanura. The sequence continues at coordinate 7,361,618 of OY757313.1, read as the reverse complement.
TATTTTTTTCTTTAATTTTTTACTCATTTATGCACCACTTAGAGTTTGGTAGAATTGCACCTTCGTTATTGATACTATCTAAACTCTCTTTGGACAAAAATCTAGCTTAATAAAAATGATTTCACGAAAACTGTCGCTGCCTCCCGGGCTATATGTATTTTGATGTAATACCAAATGTCAAATTTGACAAAATCCACTTAATTTCACTCAGGGAAGATAAAAACTTCCGGAAATTTTTTGGGTTGCTGTGATAACTTAACAAAAAACAAGCCTCTGATTGGTTAAAAAATGGTGGTGTGAAATTTTCCATTTATAAATTTTTCGACTACTATACTTCCAATCCACTACGTGGATGTGGAAGTAAAATTGAATTAAGTAAATCCATTTTGTTATTGTTTTATTGTGTATATTTTTCGAAAAATTGTACCTACCTACTCCATCTTATTAACATTCTTTATAGAATACCTACAGCAGAGAAGTACCTACTTACTTATAAAGCTTTATTTTCAGTAGATATTAATTTTTTATTGGATAGATATGCTTTCTGTTCTCATTTCTAACTTAAGGTGGCAATTCCCTAGAAAGAGATATCCGATAGGAAAATATTTATTATTTTTTCCCATAGCTTTTTTTTCTTGGTTCGTATATTTAAAAAAACTATAAGAGTACCTAAGTAGAACCATGCAGGCCCACCCCTTACGAGGGCAGATAGCTCAAACTCGACCACTAATCATCCGAGACCGTCATCTTTCGTCAAGAATAGGGATTTTCAAAAAAGTTACTCTTTTTTCTAAAAAATAAATTTACTTAAAACGTCTGACATAACTGCATTCTAAGCAGATTTTTTCGTAGAGAAAAATCTTTCAAAGGCAATTACATTTTTTTATTTCTTTTTTATCTTAACGAGTGCCTTTACAACATGTAGATTAAAATGACGTAACAATTCAAATTAGGGAAATAGATACGCGGGATCAAAAATGCACAATTGCGGTTTTTCCCAATTGGTTCAAAAGCTAAAAAGCTTATACCAAATTCAAGTTTACATTTAGCCATCTTTCTATCTATTATAATAACGGAGATAGTAATACATGAAGCCTTTGGTACACACTATTTATAATACTGCTCCGCATTTGTGCCTCCTAGTTGCTGATAGCATGAGGGATGATAGGTCACTGCATTCATTATTAGCTTGCCTCCACATCTTGATTAATTCACTTCATAGAAACCATAATGTGCGCCATCTCCGAGACACTAGTATTACGACTCTTCTAGAAGCTGGAAACTTGTAGTAGCTGGATTGAGACTTTGCTACATCTAGATACCGCACGAGTAGGTTATGTACCTTGCTAGAATTTTCCAAATGCATTTTGTGGTGTATATTAAGGCGACCGATTCACGCGGGAAGACAGTTTTTAAATGGGTATGAGTTGAGATAAATCCGAATTGATCTCTGCAGTAAAGTGAAAATAAAAAATAAATAGGTAATAAGACAGGCCCCAGACCAATCATTTGGTGTATTTTGACTTGCTGAATCCAAATCCGGTGTCAGTTTTGCCCTAATACGTTACAATTTTTTTCTAACCTCAAAAAACAGTTATCTTGCCTATAAACCCGCTAAGAGTGTAATGTGTACATCATACATCAAGGTAGTTATTCTTCTGTTCACTACAATATTAACCAGCCAGCCTGGGGATAAAAGCAGATAATGATCTAAGATTTCAAAAAGCTGTTCAAGATGATCAATAAACATGTATACCTGTGTATATACAATTACATGCGATTGCAGTTCGAAATTTTGCTGATTAACATTCCCGGGAAGGTCAATGACTGCGCCGAGAGATGAATGATCACAGTTTGTCTTCATTTATTTCACCTAAACAGTATTTCATTTTGTCTTGTTTGTACTCCGAACGTTTCATCTCTGCCTTATGCCGTTGCGGGGAGACTGAGACTAAGGATTCTCGTTGCAATTAGCTCGAGCTGAAATAACGCTTCGAGCGAGTAAATGCACTGATGTAAGAAACAGTTGGCGCTTTTGTAGTAATCGTTGCCGTTAATAAAAACAAGCGGAAATCAGGACAATAATTATGACGCCTGTAATGTTTCCCCGGTACGTTTGTAAGATGATGCTGACCTAAAGATATGTGACAATTATTATGGTATAGGTTCTCCAAAGTCAGTTTGAATATCATATAAAAGGACCTACAAAGGAAGAGTCGATATAACGAGCGATGTCAGGAACGTCGACCTTCAACTTTTAGAATCACTTTTTAATTATTTTAAATATTTACTACTTTATATTAATTTGTAGGAATGGTGTAAATTATTTGTTTATAATAAATTATGTTGGTTTAATGAACAACTCCTTAAATGATTCAATAAAAGTAAATAAATATCATTTCACCTACGGCTATGCTACCGGCAATATTAAGAATGAACCAACAGCTGGTAAAGGACTTGTAAAGTAAACTTCATATTTCTAAGTCAGATAAAAAATTTCAAAGCTTTGCCGCCTATTACCACTAGGATAGAGCGGGGCATGGATTAAAATAAGAAATTAAGGGAAACTCGCCAGTATCAATTATAATTTCTAATAATTACGCCACTCACTCCTAAAATATTTTACGATCTAACGGTCACTACTGTTTACTTAATTTTATACACATATACATAATGCTGTAAAAGGGCAAGCAAAGCGGCACAGGTATTATTAAGCAGAGAGGGACCACAGTCTTCCGCGATATTTTGAACGAGTTGTGTTATATTTAGACTATATAGGTTATGTGCTTCATACAATAATACAGTGTGTGCTTCAGTGTTTACATTTTATTTTGATTGTGAGTGCCTAGAATGTATAATACTTTAACAGATAAGTGAAATTGCTCTTTGTTTAAGCGTATTTCATGTAGTTGTGTAAAAATATTCCTGCGGATGGTGAAATATTCGAGTGTTTTCCGTCTTTTAGTGGCTGTGGTAAAATAATATTGTGATAATGTTCAAGCCTTGGGAAGATCCTCAACCTAGCACCAGCAGAGAATTTAACGAAGATATGGGAAATGGTAATGGCTCGCAAATTACAGAGAAAAGTTCTAGAAAGGAGCCGTGGAAAAAACGGCCTACTTAACAGAAATTTCAGAACGGTCTATCTATAGAATAATTAAGGATGTGGTACCTAATCGAAAAGTTAGATCGGAGAAAGGAGCAGCACGAGCATTAGATTCGTCTATGGTGAAATTGTTAAGAGATTTAATTTATAGCAAGTATATTATATGAAAAATGAGGTACCAACGGTGGAATCAATACATATGGAACTGAAAACAAATGGTGCAGTGTCAGTTAGTCAAGCAACACTTTGGCGCTGGATAATAAAGATAGGATTTAGGTTCAAGATTATTAATAAAATGGCAGGTATTATGGAAAGCTTCAGAATTGTGCAGTGGCGTAATGAATATTTGGAAAATATAAAAAAAATTCGAAATGAACAACGACCTATTTATTATTTAGATGAAACTTGGTATGATACCCATGATACAGTGAATTTTTTTTTAAAATTTGTCGTTATCACTGTAACAAATAACTATTTATTTATCAACCATACATTAAATTAATTATATTGTAACTCACGGCACAATAATTTTAAGTACGGTCCTTAGTCGCAATAAATTACGTCGGCTTTGACACTTTTATGGCCGAGTTTTATGGCTTTTTTTTTGGGTGTCTCGCGCCGTGTTCACTCCTTTGTCGGGAATTTTTTAGTTGACTTAGAAATATGAAGTTCACTTTAATGGTGAGCCAAGTAAACAATCGATTACTTTCGTTTGAGGTAAGCGCATAACAAATTTGCTTAACCATATTTGTATACGTGTGTTGTTTGTAATATTATTCAAGTACAGTCATGATGTTATTCTATCACAAACAGGCTATGTGATGATTTATCCTGGTAGCCACGCTTTAGATTGAATTTCTAAATATAGAAGTACTATACTTAATAACTTTTTTTATGGTCTTATTTATATTAACGTCCTGGCGGAGTTCAGCTATTGCTGTTCTACCACTCAAGCAGGACATGTACACATAAACATCAACACAACAACCACTCCCTGCGATATCGTCATCTACCGCAGCTGAGTCTCGAACTCAGGAGAGATAACAACGACCAGATATGTTGTACCACTCAACAGCGGTCTAGGCCACTGCTACCGTCTCGATAACACATGAAAAACGCCAGTAGAAATCCATACCCTGGCCAGGATTCGAACCCGGGACTCCGTGGTCGCAAGCCAAACACCTTGACACTGCGCCACTGAGCTGGTATCGGCAAGCTGGAATCGGTTCAGGAACGGTGCTGTTCAGCATTTGGTATTATTAATATTACATAGAAAGATACTGTTAAAATTTAGTTTATTTTTGTTTATTTGCCCTGGATGGTTACAGAAAGACAGTTATTTTTACCTTTCTTAATTTTGTTTATCAAGAACCAATCCCTGAAAGTATACAATTTTTTTTTAACATCTTGAAAGCGTTTCATCTTCTTTTCTTTCTAATTTAATTTAAAATTTCCCGAGAAATTTGAAAAACACAAAGCGCACTTTCAAGCGCGCTAAACCGAAATTCTAGTCAAACTCAACAAACGCCCAACAGACTCGGTTTACGTGAATTGAGGGTTCTGAGTAAAAAATACCTGGTGCAAAACTTTTAGCTTATTTGTTAATTATTTTCTTTGTTACTAAGTTCAGACCCATGAAAAATGTCGCATGATTTTGGTCTTAAATTCGGGCATTTTGGAGCCACCATTTGTTTATTAATTTTTTAAACACCAGATTTCTAACTGGCGACCTCGAAAACTTTGTGAATATTTTCAGTCCAAAATAACCGTTTTTTGAATTATAACATTTTCAAAATAATTTTTCACAGCAAAACGGCAAGCAACTTTCACCCAAAATTCCAGCTAAGCTTCTAATGGATCACTTATGTAATCTCTACCAATACACACACCCATACACACATCAATCAGAAAATAGGTTCAAATGATTCATAGGGTATCAGAACTCATTAAAATCCCGGAATATGTTTTCGATTCTAATACTCATAGATGTTAGAGGAATCTTGAGTTGACTAAGGTCCAGGGTAGACATGCATTGGAGCGCTCCCAAAGAAAACGAAAAAGGAATCGGTTAAATTCGATAAAATTTGAGTCATCGGTACGTCAAAAAATTCTGTGTAAAGTGAAGTGTCATTATAGAAGAACATACCGGTAAAGTTCTTTTTAATAGTACCAAAAATAAAGTAAACAAGTGCAGTGTGCCTTAGTTTGACCGTCGACCTGTACCCAAAACCCTTTCAAGAGTTTATTGAACTGTTCTTGGAAAGTGTAAATATATAATAAACTTTTGGGTGCAGTGGACAAATCTAAGCGTAAAAAACCAGCCCAAGAAACGAAAATATACCAGCAATTACAAGACCAGGCACTACAGAAAGCTACTAATATATTTTATTAACTTTATTAATTTTCTTAATTATTTAATTTTTATTAACTTAATTTACTTCAAAATTTAATTCAAAACCTAATATAAAAAAAGGTTCTTAATAGTCTCAAAAATAAATCTGTGGCAGGTAATAAAATAGAAAAATACCTGGAATTGGAAAACAGCAAAGCGAAATTAACAAAAACATCAACAAATCAATATACAGGGCATACAAAACCTTCTCTCAGATAGATGTTTTTCTCATTTATAACTCGCTGTAAAAATCACTTTTACCGCTATGCAGATAACAATAATTAAAAAAGATATCTTACAGCAACTTAACATAGGTCTTGAAAAATAAATAAAATGGACACACTAATACAGGACTTTGAAACGAGAACATACCAATTACTGATGCAAAAAATCGACGGCGACGGGAACTGCCACCAACTGGAAGGAAAAAATATAACATCCCAGGCACATATCACCACAACGAGAACACTGGAAACTTAAAAGAAGCATGGAAACATCTCATAAACGCCTACACAGCCCATTTTATATTTCTACCCCATGCGTCCGGCGGTATGTAAAAATATCCAGATTAGATATCCGGAAGTGGCAGGCCATAAAATACTATATGGACAACTAGAGACAGAGAAACTGGAGGCTCGTAAAGGATAGAACAAAACATCAAATAACAATTGGAACATCTCCCTACTATTGAATGAAGAACTCAAAGAGAAATGCCAGGGGAAAATGAAAAAACAATTAACAGGGGAAAAACTTAACTATGAGTTAAAAAATAAAAATGGCGACGAGGAAAATGGTGAGGCGGAAGAAATTACCTATGAGCCCAACAAGAAAAGATGCACGCAATAAATACGAACAACTAAAGAAGATGAAGGCGGCAGAAAAATAACATACCAAGCAGAGACGAGAATTAGAAGAAGCTGCGAAAGAATAAACAGACGCAGAGAGAAGACACAAACAGAAAACGTGCAGGGAATTCTCCGAAAGGATAGTGAACAAACTAGAAGATGATTATACATACTGGGGACAGACTGACAGGGACAAATATACAAGCTGCCGGATTTAGAACCAGAAGACTCAGAAAAAGATAGGCAAGGAGTTGATCAAAGACAGAATCTCAACAGGAGCATATTTACTCCATATCGTGACACAATGCGACATGCGTAGCCAGTCCGGAAGTGGCAGCAGTTCTTCTCATCTATATAGTGGGTTAAAAATATTGCAATGAAAGCCAAAACTCCGCCTCTTGCTCTGAATGAGGGGCAAGTAGACTCGCATATGTAATTTGAAATATAAACAGTGTGCCCCCCGCTGTGAAGTATTACAGATTGGCCATATTATTGTTTAAAAAATAATAATTACATTGTACGTTACCATTATGGCTTAAAATAATCGAATGCCGTGTTATGTTTCTACTGCATGTCATTTTCAATAGTATTGAGCAGGTCGCCCCCATCTCCCGTATCACATAGTGTGATATATGACTTTGTGTACAAACAGGCGCATGCTAGCGCAGCACAGAATCGGCTTCGTTTCCTTCAGATGGTTATTGGCTAAATGATTTAAACTTTTTAAATCACAGTCATATGATTCAAATTAAAACTGAACGTCTACAGTATTAAATTAATTATTATTTCTTTGAACACTTCTCTACTTGATATACTGATTAATTATTGAAGTACCTATCAACTATGCATATGATTCAAAGTTACTTGTCAGTGTTTAGAAAAAATTAAAGCCAGCCCTGTCCCTCCTCGGCATTTCCCTAACTAGCCAGAATGCCGATGTCTTTAATGTCTTTTGTCACTTTTTTCAACCCATTTTATAGATGAGAACAACTTATACGCTGGCTAATCAATCAATTAATCAATCTAATGCTTATAGATGTGGGAAGTAAAATACAAATATTAGTGAATTAACACCTTAACTATTATTTAATCATTAGCATATTTAATTATTATTAGTTACAATATCTGTAGTGCACCAATCAAGAGAAGCGGCATCATTTAAATAAAATGCTGAAATACGTATGATACTATTTATTACAAACAATCCAAGATATAATCAAATAGTTAGATGGATAATTTCTAGGAAATGTCGTTTTGTAAAATTCGTATTACAAGAGGTTACGTAGCCTTATTTCCATCTAGCAGCGCGTCATATGGAGTATGGGTTTGGTCCTATTGTATTAACTTTATGGCAACCAACATCAATATTTGAGATTTGATGATTTGAATAGTTTAACATAGGGTTGAGTCGGGCTTTATTAAAGTACATATTTATGCATATCGGGATAAAACGCCGTTGGTGGCAACATCTGGGTTCCCCCAACCCCCCTCCTATAGGGAAAACTCACCATAGGCGGGTGGAAGCTCATCTCAAGGGTTTGCAGAAACAGAAATATTGATTGACTTACCTTTTTATAGCAATAGACGCAAATTTGAAGGATTCTCACATTTATAATTGTATTTTTTTTGTTGGTAAGTAAATTTTCTCGTTGGTAACTGAATAAGAGTATTATACGATTAAAACGAACTCTGATTTAACCCTAATAGTGAAGTTAATGAAGCCGGGTAGATCTGATAGAGAATTAAAGTGTAAGAAAAAAAATACAGTATTTTTTCATGAACATGGATATTTTCCAGGTTATAACAGATCTATTACAACCTAAACGAGCATTCAGACGACACGGCGACGTCTTGCATATGGACAGAGCTAAATCATAAAGAAGATCTTTGTTTTTTATTATTTATCGAAATAGGATATCACACAATTTCTCACTCAATTATGTGGGAATAACCCATATATAACTCTTACCATAATTCATGTATATATAAATGGTGCTGATCGGTGAAATAAATACCTTTACTGAAGTATCCTTTGGAACATCTTTATTAGAAGGGTTCAGACTTAAAATTAATCGTGTACTGTCTGGCTGTGACTGTATTTTGCAAAAATTATTATGACAGTGGCCCTAAGATGGATCTTTGTGGCACCCCAGACTTATCTTTTATCTGATTTTTCCTCTCAAGGAAACTCGCTGAGTTCTATGTAAAAATAGGCGTATTAATTCTACTGTTTCAGGTGAAAGCGAGAATATATTACTCGAGCTTTTAATAGTGCGTGAATTATAACTGAATGACTATGATACGGCCTCAAGGCTGGTTGTTTTACTTGCAATACAGGATATTGATTGTAGCTAGTCTTAAGAAAGAGACATCCGATAGGGAAATATTTAATATTTTAGGCCTAACTTTTTTTCTTAGTACGTATATATAAAAAACTATAAGACTACCTAAGTAGAACCTTAACAAGACTATTATTAGGAATTTTCACTCAATAATTTCAGTGGTTTGCAAAATAGTTAGATTTAAATTTAAAAATTATGCTAATCTTCCTATTTCGTAGTTTTAAATTAAAGTATTTTGTAAACCACTGAAATTATTAAGTGAAAATTCATAGTAATAGTCTTATTATGGTTCTACTTAGGTAGTCTTATAGTTTTTTTAAATATACGCACTAAGAAAAAAAAGTTATGGCCAAAAATAAGAAATATTTCCCTATCGGATGTCTCTTTCTAGGGAATGGCCACCTTAAACACGCCACCTTTCTTAAAATCTAGAGGCACGGCCATGCATTCACATGAAACTATCGAGTAGAAATGTTTGGCCGTTACTGACATTCGTAGTGGTTTCAAGTCCTGGAAAGATTATCTGATACGCGAGACCGAGAATTGAATTTTAAGACATAACGTTGGCAACAAAGATAATTGAAGCCTGGTTCTACTATTTCATAACTGAATGTAATATAAGATAGGTAGTTGTCAGCGATAATTGCTAAGGCTAAATTTTATAGAAATGGGTTGGTATATTATTTCTTTTTTTCTCTGAAACATTTCGTTTTTCTTATATCAAGTTGCATAAGCATAAATATGTACATCTGATGTATTTTTAGACAAGCGATAAACTACGGTTATTTTCAGTAGTTGATTGATTGATTAGCCATCGTAAGGTAGGTATTGCTGCCACTTCCGGATATGCAATCTGCATATTTTTATATACCGCCGGACCGACTGCATACGCCGGATTGGGCATGGGACAATAATTGGGACACAGATTTATTTTTGAGATTATTAAGATTATGTACTGAATTAATACATTAGGTTAATAGAAAATTAAAAAATTAAGAAAATCGAAAAAATTAATTAAGTTAATAAAGTTAATAAAATAAATTAGTATAGCTTAGCTGCCTGTAGTCTCTGGTCTTATGATTGCTGGTTTATTTTCTTTTCTAGGGCTCGTTTCGTACGCTTAAATTTGTGCACTGCACACAAAAGGTTTATTAATTATTTACATTTGCCAAGAACAGTTCTATAAACACTTGAAAGCGTTTTAGGTATAGGTCGGTCCGTATCCGTCGACGGCCAAACTAAGGCACATTGCACTTGTTTACTTTATTTTTGATACTATTAAAAAGCACTTACCAGCAATTTTCAATTATTAATTCAGTATGCACTTTGTTTAACCGATTCTTTTTGCGTGTTCTTCGGGAGCGCCCTACGGCATTGTCTACCCTCGACCTTAGTCTACTGGAGTCTCCCGACATAGTTATTTTCAGTGGTAACATAAAAAAAGTGTCAATTCTGTAGTAGGTATATAGAATATTGTTAAAAAAAAAGAAAGTCGATTTTTGTCCCGAAGGGTTCAAACCTTCTCTGAATGCAAGAAAATAGACAAAATATCGCGAATTATTCGCTGAGACGATCTGTACCTACCTAGGTTTTGTAAATACATGATCACGAATATGAGACACAAAGTTGTGTAGAAAATGGCGAATTCAAATTGACCGGATCAACGCATACAAAATACGTATAAGTAAATGGAAATAAGAACAATTGACATAATATGTATTCTTTTTATAATAGATTAAATTCATTGGCAGGAAAACTATGACTTTTTTACATATTAATTATCATTATCATTTTCCTCATCAAATTTTTTTGCTTTAATAAGTGAAGTGTTCATACAATTGCTTTCGCTACATACCGCACAAGCTAGAGTACAATGTAACAGATTTTCTACAATTGTAAGCCGATCCACAACCGGGATACAATACAAAAAAATATTTTTAACCACTTATCTGAGGCTGGTGCTTGATTCCTAAAAACTTGCATTAAAAAAGTAACAACCACACTTCTGCTGATATACTGTTCCCCATCCGAAATTGTGCCCGTAAGAAAACCCTTTTTAAATGTTCTGATAATGCGTCATACGTGGGATTAAATGAAGTTAGCTGCACAAGCGTTTTTAACAGTGGCTTTAGTGATAAACTTGCTTTATTGTGTTTAAGGATTCCTTATTCTTTTTGACCTATCTTATTTCTTCGTTATTTTTGCCATTTTAAACTCTTTTTGTACTAGACCTACCATTTTTTCGTTAAATGTAATTGGAACCCAATTTATCACAATGAAGTTATGTTTTTCATTGGTAAAAATTGTGAAAATTGATGTACTGTTTTTATATGCCTTAGCATCGACCATTTCGCTGACAACTAATATTGAATTCCTCATAATAATAATCTGGATTTTAATATTTTCTTATAGTACATCAGAATTTGTCATCATCGTCAAAGTTAGAATCAAGACCATTGAAATCTGAAAAATTGTTCGCATGCAAGATAGTTAAAGTGGCCTCAACACTGGCCCTTGAGGAGCACCAAGTGTGACTTAAATTGGTTCTGATCTGATTTTCCAATTTCACCCCAATCTTTCTCTAAATCATGTATGGTTCAGTTTAATTCATATAGCTTTTGTCTTAGTGTCTAACTTCGTTCCTAACTTATCTAACTCATAGTAAATTATATTATTATGATACTGTATAGATATATAGATAGTATCTTTTTGATACTGGAATAAAAATTATTTTTAATACAAATGTATTGTATGCGAAACTTGTTCCCAACTTAGGAATAAATACAAGTGGAAAGGAACATTATATGTCCAACGTTATATTACAGATATACTATTATTAATAAATAATAGATAGGTACATAAATAATTTGTGGCGGACAGTAATAAATATTAGCCCGTAAATAAATAATTTATTTCATAATTTAAACTCTCATTGTGTGCAAATAAATAATCTGAACCTATAGCATAATTACTGAAATTGTTATTATGCTAATTAACCTACACCATTAAATTTATAATTATCATATTAATAGCTTAACCGAAATAGCTTTTGGCGCTACACAAAAAGGTGTTGGTATATTTACGAGGATTATCCGAGAGATTCGCGATATCTTCCATCGAACTGAAAGACTAAACTTTAAAGATATGTAACAGTAATTGACCCTAGGAACCAAAGGTCGGGCCGTGTGTTAATTACGTAATTCGTGAAAGAAATGATAAAACAATTAAAAATCACTTTTATCAGTGAAACTGGGCTTTGGGCGAATTGACCGAGAATAGATCTCAACCCGGCGCGAAGGGTTTGGAATATTTTAGAATAATGCATCACAGTTCACTCAATATTTAAGTACGTACCGCGCAAGTCCCAAAAATGGAATTCCGAAGTGCTTGCTTACGGCTTTTCTCGGTCATTCAAAGTGAAATAAAAATCTGAAAGAAGTCACACGCTACCTCTGACGAGGTTGTTGCTGTATATTTTTTTTCTAATCTTAGATATTATCTGAGACAATTTTCTTGAAATGGATCTTGTTTGTGATCAAGTTTTTGACGAAAAAGGTATTTGTTATATTTTTCTGTGGAACGAACGCTGATTTTCTCATTTAAGCGCGATGTCATGTATGGAAGTTGGTATTCCACATTTTGATGACTAGTGTAACGCTTATAACATTGGTGATATTTAAAACTATACTTCATCGATTCTAACACATTTCCATGTGGTTGAATTTTAATCCAGAGCTTTCAGTTTCTTTTCTTCGATAAGTCAAGAATTACTTGAATGTCTGCAATTCTAGGCTGTTTTATTACTTTTCACCAGTGCTTTCGTTGCAGATAAGCCGAGTCCGTATCTCAGGGTGAAATTCCAAAAACTTATTTTCGCTTTATACGAGCTAAGACCACTTACCGCTAGCAGTATCAGTTTTAGAGCGCAGAGTCGATTATAGTCGTTGTACGTGTGAAACTAGGTTAACGTTTATCGACTGACTGTTCATTATAACGAAATTCGTCGAGTGGGTAAGCTGCAAACGGCGTGATTATTCATTGTGAACATTTGGGTTTTGGGATCTAGTGCAAATGTTATAAGAAAAATTGAGGCCTTGGCTTCTAGTATTTTCCCCTGTTTACCCCCAACCCGTCATCGGATTTGGCTCAAAATTAAATCAAATTCCAGATATCGATATAATACATGTGTACTAAATTTCAAGTTAATAGCCTAAACCATCCCAGAGAAAACGTGCATTGAATAGATTTAACACAAGTACTTAACAGATTTAAAGGGTCATACCCAATTGTCAGTAGGAGACTTACTCACAGTTTTGTTTAATTCAAAAAGTTGGAGAACCGGTTTGTATGATTGGAACTAAATCAGATACATTGGAAACTTGGAAGTTATATATTTGATTATTTATATCTAGAACGACCTTTAACGGCTTGAAACGAATTGTATTGTAGATTTTTGTCTCTAATGTGATTTGCTCAAGTATCCCCACTAGGTGGGGGAAACTTGATCCATAGGTATAGTATGGGATATTTGATCACCAGAGGGATACTTGATCAATGAGTTTATATAAATATTAAATAATGAAATAAACATAATCAAATGATAAAAGAACTATAATCATATCGAACAGTAAAACAAAATTTATTTTTAATACATTAAAGACATAAAATGCATAGGTAAATATTAGGTCTATCTAGAGGTTTAATAAAATTGTAATGTAATCGCCCCCCTTTCATAAGAAAAGTCACAATGGCAAATTTCCCTTTTTTGAGATGATTGTATTTAGAGATAACAGCTCTTCTGAGTCTTCCAATGAATGGTCTGTTTCATCAAATACATACTCTTCTTCACTTTCAGAAGACGACGCAAGACATATATTTTTCACAGGTTCTTTCTTAGTAAGGTTGACAAGAAGTTTTTTATTCGAATTTTATGCTTTCTTTTGCTTTTTCTCTTTTCTTGGATTTATTTCATTTTCAATTATTATCTTCACCGGCGTATCAGTTAGAACTGCAGTCTTCATTTTTTCTCTTCCCTTTTTTGTGTTTTTCTTTGCACCTATTTTAGGAAATGGCAAGGCTGAATCAGGACTAAATAGAAAAGACGTTTGTGATTGAACTGTAGGTGGTAGATGTTTTACTAGGCCTTGCAACTTCTAATGAGGTATATTCAACTTGCTATGGGATTATCAGTTACAAATGAGGGCAAGAAGTCATCTTCATTAAAAATTGCATAGTTATATGGAAAAATACCTACCTGAAACCTAAAGCATGGGATACTTGATCACGTGCTCTGTGTGCTGATCAAGTATCCCCCCTGAACCGATAGATAAAAGAATGTAAATACATACTTAAACCCTAACTTGTAATACATATTGTGCCGAAATTCACAAATGTACACTAATTTCCCTCCTATTGATTAATTTGGACAAATATGCAATGTTAAAGTCAATGTTAAGCACAGAATAGTTTTAGTAATATTTACTTTTTTACAGTACTTCATATAAATAAACACTGTCAGGTACCATACACTAAAATGAACTGAAACTAGGATGTGGTTATATGTTGGTAGATGTGTAAATTTTACCCTAAAATTGTCGATTCTGAAACATTTGTACTTTTAACTGAACAATGTTGATATGATCAAGTGTTCCTCCTGATGAAGTATCCCCCCTCTCCCCTACTACAGGCGTTATTTTTATTTTAGGCAACCGTCAAAATTCCTGTTCATTCAAACGAAAAAATGAATTAAATCGCAAATCACAATCACGGTGATGACACTTTAGATTTTATATATTCTGATCCACGTATCAGTGAGAGGTGTGATGATGACACATCGACAGTTGTTTTTTTAATAGCATTCAAGTGCCTCTTAAATACGTAAGTACCACTTATGTATATTAAAGCAGAAGTAATTTTATCTTTTTCGTACAACGAATATAAAAATGTGTTTTTACCTCGATTTTACGGATAAAAAAAATTACAAATGTTAATCCCTATCTTATCGGACGCATTAGTGATCTGTAATCAGTGAGTTGAATGTGATGTTTAATAATAATAAACTATGTTGTTCCTAATATTAAACATAATAATTGCCTATTTTCTGATACGCACTATATGTTGCTATAATTATAACATAACTCTATACAGTGTTTTCATTTCAAACCCACACAGAGAGAAATAGTTTTGACAAATTTTGCACAAAGTAAACAAGGTACATGTTGCACTTTTAAAAACATTATATTACGAAAGCCACTTGGGCCGCTGGTATTATTTTATAAATTCTGATAAAAATTCCCTGAAAATATTCCGAATTTGCTTAAATTGGGAGGTAAGAAAAATAATATAAAATGTTCAAATTTTATTATGTTCCGAGAATTAATAATAATAATAATTCATCCTTTCGATCACATTGCAGTGAAATAGGACATATCCAGTAAATGAAGTAAAATATAACAAACAGTATAATTACACTAACGAACATAAATAACATAAATATAAATACTTAGTAAAATATATACAGGGTGTCCCAGATTTAAACGGACATACTCTACTGGAAGGTAGAACACATTCAGCTGAGTTCAAAACACCTCTATACTTACCGTTGAATGTGAACCGTTTTTGAGATGGTTATGGTTTTTGACCAGAAAAGTCAGTCCGCCATGTTTTTGAAATGGCTGCACATATCTAGATAAAATTTGGTATAAGTACATATTATGCTGGATCCCAGTTTTCTGTACCGGTCCGGGATCATCTGAACCAGTATTACACCAACAGATGGATTGGTCGCGGAGGTCCGGTAAACTGGCCACCGAGGTCTCCTGATCTTACACTTCTAGATTATTTTTTATGGGGTCATCTCAAGTCAGAGGTGTACAATGAAGAGTTCAATACACGAGAACAGCTTCTAGAAAAAAATATTACTGTATGTGATAACATTAGAAATAACCCGGAAGTGATTGATAGATCAGTGAAAATAGTATATTAAAGTATAAGTGGATATTAAGGTCTTTAAAACACGCGCGATTTTTCGAGCACGGCGGCGCAGCCGGTATTATTACTACAAAAAATGGAAATAAGAATTAAGAATGTAAAATGGTTGAATTCGTGATGTGATATCAGGATACCTGTCAGTGTCCAATGAGAAATAAAAAAATTAATTTGCAATCTGTCACATAGGATTAATTATTGTCACTACAGTTGTTACTGATTGTATATTGCTTTAAAATGAGTTCTAACATTGATTACTTAAATAGAAAAGCAGATTCGCGGTTAATACCGCAAAAATTCCTGTCAGATCAACAATTAGAAAGTTGACATTTTGACTCGGGTTGTAGTTGTTGCCATGGTAAGTTTAAAATACGCGCGTTTTTTTAAAGTTAGATTTAAACACTCTGAGGCGCACTTTAAATAAGCAAAATAGGGTACCAATAAAAAAAACATATTAAAACGTTCTCGAAAATGTATTGAAACTGGGGGCATTCATTTTGAAAACCTGTTATAGTTTTAATTATTTGCACCGTTTTTATTTTTTTTTCAATTATTTAAAGTTCTAAATAAATTTATTTTGTCAAAATGAAATTGCAAACTTTTGTTTTTAATAATTTCAAGTTATTCTCAAAAGGTATTTAATATTTTTTTGAATTGTGCTTGTTAATTCAAAAACAAAAACAAAAAACAACCTCTTCCTCGGGGTATTTAGCTAAAATTAATAAAATAATGATGGTAACAACTGGATTGTGTTATTTGTAGAATGTCAAATTTGGTCCTTCACTACTTTTGAAAATTTATTCAATAATAACCATAAAAGGGGCAATCAAATATTATGACATTACTTTATAAACTGGCCCATAGGCTTTTTAAAAGTTTACTAACATTTACCAAAAAATAATATACAGTGTGATGTTAACGACCCTAAGTGCCATAGTAAAAAAAATAGTGGTCGGTCCTGGAATTTTCCAAAATCACTTAAGCTATTCATTAACCTAAAAGAGTATAACATGTATACCAAATTTTATCTAAATATGTGCAGTCACTTCAAAAATATCGCGGACTGAAGTTATGGTCAAAAACCATAAAACACCCTGTATTTCAAAAACGGTTTACATTCCACGGTAAGTATAGGGGTGTTTTGAACTCAGCTGAGTGTGCTCTACCTTCCAATAGAGTTTGTCCGTTTAAATCTGGGACACCCTGTATAGTAAAACAATTAATAGAATTGTTTTAAAGCAATTTGAAGTATAAAAATTTGTCGACTGAATAATAAGAGCCATTTATTAATTACTTTCATCATTCTTAAAAGGAAGCTTTTTCTTTGATTTCGGATGGTAGAAAATTGAAGAATTTTACTCAGACCAGTAGTGGATTTTGATTTTTAATAAATTACCGTGTCCGGTAGGGTATTACCGTTATTATAAACAAAATTCTTTTAAACAGTATCAGACCAGTTTACCGTCCGGTGACATGGATTCAATCAAAACCTTTTCAGATCTTCTGGAGCGCTAAGGAAACCCTCATGCAAAGTTTCATCCAAATCCATTTAGTAGTTTCGCCACTATCGAGCTAACACATACAGACATTTTCCAGGAACCCCTTTTTTGGGTTCCTGGGACCTCAAAAAGATTTGATGTTATCTCAATTTTCGATCTTGGACCAATTTTAGTAAACCTTCCACAATTTTGTTTGGAGGATTATATATGAAGCAGACAACGAAAAGGTGTCGAAATTAGTATTCCTTTTCAAGCATTATGATATATTAGCGACAAGAGATATTGTAGACAGCGGAGTAAGGCATCGACAAGCATGCAGCTATTGAACATCCATAAATTACGTAAGGTATTTGAGGGTGAGTGGGTCTCTGCTAATATCTTATAAAAGCTTATATAGGGTTGGGTGGGTATTTGAAAAGGATTTTACCAAGATTTTTTTGAATATAATTTTTTCATTGCTTATGACTTTTATTCGCCTAGTACTATTAATATCTATAGAATGAGATAGAGACCTTATTTTACATATAGATTATAATAGATAAATTACAATATATATCTTTTTACCCCTAAAATAAAGAATTTTGAAAAAGTAAATATCTTATGTAAGGAATAGGGGTGGGGGTGGTTGGTTGAAGAATTATATCTTACAATTTCTTACATGGGGTTGGGTGGGGGGCAGAAAAACGTCAAAATTCATCTTACCTAATTTATGGATGTTCCCTAAAGCAGTTAAACTCAACTATACCTATGAAAGTTATTTTTATATTCATTTTTTTTTTATGTGTATGTGATGAATGTTCCATTTTCTATCTAGGAAAGAACACATTTTGAGCACTGAATAAAACTGCAAGTATTTATAATCAAATTTTTCGGATATGCTTAAAAATCTTTATGACAAGACGTGTCCATATCACGTTATCGGTCATAGCACCTGTCAATTCCTGAATACATAGTAGGAAGTCATAAAAACCTTGCGCGAGTTATTCTTTGAATATTCATGATAGCCCATACCTGATAAAACACTTTTTTAAACCCAGAGGCGTGACGAATTTAAACATCGGTTTTATGTGAACGTATTATCTATAAAAGAACAAAAAAAATTGATTCTCGTGTCATTATAGTTTGTACAAAAAGTAAATGGCTTTTGTTGGAGAGATTATCTATTATGCGGTACGGATACATAAAAGTTTCTGGGACAATGACGCCTTATTTTTACGGCGCCGTTTCACTTGATTTGTCAAGGATGGTAAACGATATTAATATTTAATATCAAGTTTTTTCATCGATCAAACGGAGGAAAAAAGTGCCGCGAAAGAAAGTCACAGGAGATATGAACTTAGAATTATTCTAATGATTATAATTAATGTTTCTCGATTTGATGAGTTTAGGAAACTACAAATGGACACCCTCTATAAAAGGTCGTTAACGACAACTTAGATACAAAATATCCATTTTTATTAACCCCGACATAAAAGGAGAGTTTGGTGGTCTGTGGGTGGTTTCATATTTCGTCATCAGTAGGTAAAAAAATTCTGCGTAAACTGAGGCGTCATAATAGAAGTTCATCTAAATCTAAAAGTTACTGGTAAAGTGATATTTTAATAGTATGTATCTAATACCGGTTAAAGTAAGTGCAACAAATACGGATGGACCAGTGATAGATATATGAAATGAAGTGGGTAATAAATTATCAGGTAAACACAAGGTGAAGTGGATATGGAAAGTATAAATCAGCTCAAGAAAATAAACTAGCTATCAACAACACGGCGATGGCAGAGGGAAAAGAAAAGCTTTTATTAGTTTTGAAATTTTTACCTACACAAATAAATACAGGGTGTAATTAGTTTCTTGTCATTACAAAAAAACTAGTAATAGGGACCGACTAGACAAACAAAAAACCTATAAGTATGACTTTTTTCTCTAGGGGCACTTTGAAGAAAACTAACCTTGGTTAAAAAATGTAATGTTAAAGTAGGAAACATTTGAGAACCGCTGTTTTTCAGAGTCAATGGATAGTTCCGAATATTAGAAATAATAAGAAACTATAATACCCGACTTGTGTTCCCGCCGGAAGAAGTGCGGCACTTTGATGGGATTACTTGTACCGAACTTTTTATACCACTAATTATGAAAATGTAAATAATTCCTTCTCTTTCGACACAACGCAAGCATAACATGGCCGCAGGGGTTTAAATAGGATTTGTTTACATGTGTTTTTTTTAATTTGGAACAAAGTTATTGTAGCTTTTATTGTCGTTTATAAGAATTTATAAAATTTAAAAGTGGTTTATTAACATTTGTAACATTACGTTAAAAACTGAAAAAATTAGTAATTATTTTATGAAATTGGAAAACCAACAGTTAGACGTTCGAGATACGATAACAGAAAATAGTTGTGTATTTTAAGTTAGGAAAAAATCAGATTTTTTTAACGAATTGAGCGCATAATTTTTCCCATTCAGGTATCATAAACTAAAAATCGAGTCTTTGGTCTCTATGAAATTCAATGTAAACAATAATAAACAGATCAAAACAAGGCAGCGAATACTAATAATAATAATAATAATCATATGTTTAATGCCCAATAACTGAACAATTCCTTTGAATTTTTCACAAAAATTGTTCGAAATGGCCTCCATCTCCACGTATACACATTTGGTAAATTAGGATAATTTTTTACGGTTTCTATGCACATTAAAATACGTTGTTGCAATTGTGCTAATGTGTCAATTGGATCACGGTAAACCAGAGATTTAAAATGCCCCCAAAAATAAAAGTCCATCGGATTTAAGTCGGGCGATCTAGCAGGCCATGGTCCGCTACGTTCAATCGATCGTCGAGGAAAATTTCTGTTCAAAAAATTTCAAATAGCCAGACTAAAATGGACTCGCGTGCAAATATCACATTCTTCTGCGCGTAACCAAGGGTACATCTTCCAGCAAATTTGGCAATGTTTGTTGCAAAAATTTAAGTATACATCACCATTTAATCTAGCGGGTAATTGTATAGGTCCAATTATTTCATTACCGCAAATTCCTGCCCATAAATTAACGCTGAACCGCCGTTGATGCGCTCTTCTTATTACACGCGGATTTTCATCTGCCCAATAGTGGATATTCTTAAAATTAAACACTCCATTTCTGGTAAAACACGACTCATCGGAGAAATTTTTTTTTTTCTACTTTTTAGTAAGTACAGTTTTTAAAAATAAAAGCTTTTTCTTAAACATGTTTTTTTTATTTTTTTTTTACTCTTTAGTCTACTTATTTTACCGACAGACAAAACCCTTTCATTTGATACCCATATCAAGGGGGTTGTGAAGAAAAAGATAATCCGCTGTCCGTCCGCTGTATTGGAATGACCTCACATAAAGCTCCTACAAATTCTTTAGAAAACAAAATATAAAGTCCTATTTAAGAGTGGGTATGCCGTCTAAAAATCAGAAATAAATTACTCTCAAACGCCACCCCGTTCGCGACAAATTATAATTAGACCATTGCAATTACGAAATTTGTACAGGCGAAAAATAGAAGAAAACATATCAATCTAGGTTTGTATCTTTTTAATATTTTGAAAAAAAATGGTGTTAATTAATAAAATTTGTTTTAATTAGCAGTAACTTTATGATTTTTTTTTAAATATTTAAAATCAAAATATGAGAAAAGGGACTCGATACAAACCTTCATTCATGTTTTCTGTGTATCGTACTATTTTTATTTTTCCAAAAAACATAATACTTTTTGCAAAAACATGTATAGCACGGAACCGTGCAAAGGCACATTTTGCAACAAATGTTACACTGATACAAGCTCCGCCCTTCACCCAGAATTATTTTATGAATGAGAAAATATAACGAGGGAACGAAATAAGAAATTAAACCAAATCATTTCTAATAACACGGGACGCCCAATAAAATATCAAATTCCATTAATTTACTATTATACTTAACAGGTACTCTACTCTTTGATTATACTACAAGTACGGAATTATAACAATATAGTAACTAGATATATGTAGCCACCTATGCACTAACAATAATGTGTAATTGTGTTTCAATTCTTCTTTATAAAATGGTGGTATGCTGGTATATTTGAAAACATTTATTGGACAATACAATTGATACTAAATTTTAAAGATGTGTTCTTGTCGTAAACACATGAATATAGAATTATAAGGGGCGATGCGATTTGCAATGAAAGGAGTTAGAAACACAAAAGTAAAGCGCACATTTTCCCATTTTCTCATCAAGTCACACGCATCAGTTTGTTGCATTAGACCAAGCAACAGGATTTTTTTCATATTAACTTTTATTTCTGGGAAAAATAGAAAGAAATGTTAGGCATAAAAACTGTCGGCAGTAAAGTTATCTATCGATCTGTCAAAATAATGAAATCTAGGCTCAAAATGTAAAAAGAAACAGAGAAACCAACTTACTCCTTTAAACCCGAAAATATTTTCCAGAAAAAATCAACTTTCGTGAAAATTTAACAAATCAGAGCTAAAAGTATTGTCCAGAAGGTGATGTGGCCCGATGTTGAAAATATTTTCTTGTTGAGATCGCGCACCAATGTAGACGTTCTAAGACTCAAGTTGCAGGTTTTTATCTCTGCTTTCAAAATTTGTAGAGAAAACATTTTGGAATACAAATTTTAGCCATCTTTTTTACTTTCAAAATTTTGCAAATTTTTAGAATCGCTCTGACATTCGTATTTAAAAAAAAATGCACTATTAAATTTCGTTGATACAAATAATTGATGCTTTGGATTTTTAATATCTAACCAGTAAAACCAGAGATATCCATATTTTTGAGAAATAACCTACTATGTCTAAAGTTATTAATGATATTTTGATGCGGGGTTTAGTTTAAAACATCTATCATTAAACTTTTGTCTACTATAAAAGCAAATTTGTAAGTTCTCCCCATCCATATATTTTTAAAGAAAATATGAATAATAATTCGTAAAACTAAGTGTACACCAGGCAAGTTATTTTATATAATATGTGATATGTGCTAAGTATATAACACTAGTTCCTTGGTCAAATCGAGAACTACTACTTCTAGAAAGTAAAATTTGAAATAAAAGGTTGCCTCTATCCTTAATCTTTATTTATTCTCGATATATTTACTTGTTACTGACTTCGAAAAATTGGCATTTGCTTGCTACATTTACGTCTGCAAATTTCAGGTTAGGGTTGTAAAGAAATTCTTATTTTATACTATATACTATCAAAACAGTACCTGAGAGGTCAACCACTTGTAGAAATTACACGAACTGGCCGAGACTGCCTTGCCTGCGGCGCCTGCGTAACTCCAACCAGCCGCACTTGTGGGGCTTTCAATTATATGACCGCCACTGCCATGGCTGCCGACAGCCTGCCTAAAATTCGGAGAACGAGTGCCGACGGTGGTTTACCTCTCGATAGACAACTACTGAATTTCATAATGATCCGTTGAATAGTTTAATGCTTATAAATAATTACTTATCACTGACTTTCTGCGAATCATTTCTCTTATTCTCGGCGTCTATTGGATGTATAACAATAATAATTAAAATAATTTTTTTGTTTAACTTGCCATAATTCAAAAAAACGAAAACATTAATGGATCTCAATTTTACTGTCATCACTACATATTTATTAATGAACTGTGGTAATATGAAGGTCAAATTTTAATAATTGTAAAAAGTATGTTTTTTTTCAAAAACCATGTCGATAAAATGTGAGTATTTGCAAGGATCAGTTAACGAACGGAAAACCCTTTAAGTCTATGCTGAGAAGAAATAAAGATGGAGACACCTTTTTTATTTGAAACTTTTTTTCTGTTTAACAGTTTCTAAGAATATCGCGTAATAGACAAATTAGACCAATAAATAACTGATACTATACGCATAACACTTATTGGATAAAACAACTTGGTGTATATTTTTGATTTTAACAATAGTTGCTAATTTTTGTTTATTGGTAAACTACCATTATTTGAGGGAGACTACAAAATAAAAATTCAAGAAGTCCTGAGGAATCCCCTGAGGATCCAAGAGTTTAAATTTTGATTTGTTGAATGATGTGACAGCTAAAGCTTTACACATACGAAGACTAAACAACATTAAAATGTTAAGTTTTCCATTTAGTTATAAACAAGAATTAGTACTATAATAACAAACAAGACTGCAGCTACGGACACGTATTTCGGAGTTATTGCTCTTCATATACGGCACATGAGGTACGAAGGTACAAAATAGAGTACCTACAATATACTGTGCTTTCCTATCTTTGTTGGTCTTGCTTTTAACAATATAACAATATTATTTATGCCATGCTACGCTGATGAGGAGCAATAACTCTGAAACGTGTGTCCGTAGCTGCAATATTGCATACCACTAATTTTGGTTTATAATTTTTATCGGACCTCATCAACTCTTATTCTTTTTATTTAATATTATTATTTCCTTATTGACGATTATTATTAATTAATGCAGATTACTAATTATTGAATATCTTTTCCATTATGCAAAAACATAGACATACTCGTATACTCCATATTACAAATTAAAATTCTAGGGAAGCATAATACCTAGCCGTTTAAATTATAAATACTGTATTTATTGAAGGAATAATATGTTAAAAACGCATTTATGTTAGAATGATAGGATATATGTGTCGGCATAACCTTTGAGCTTTGGCAGGTAGAATTTATATTCAATCATGAACTAATTTCGGGCTTATGCGTAAGTGGAATCGCGGTCATTCATTTCTATTTACTACTACATAGTACTATAAATACATAAAATAATATTTTATCGTTTTTAAAGGACCGCCCACTGGAGTTTCCCTTTCACCTCCCCTGTTGCAAATTTTAGCAGCTTGTCGAGGCATATCTACTCTTAAACACAAAAACGAATTCACAGATATTAAACGAAAGATATTAACTCCACATCACAGCAAACCTCATTTCTATGGTTTGCCAAAAATTCATAAACCTGACTTTCCCTTAAGACCAATTATTGTGAGTTCAATTAATTCTCCATGTAGCAAATTCTCAAAATATTTATTAAAAATCCTGTTTCCATTATCAGGTTCCTCCAAGTCTTATATTAACACTAGCAAACATTTTTTCGAAAAGCTGTCAGAAAATCATTTTAACAATAATCATCTAATGCTCAGTTTTGATGTAGTAAGCCTATTTACAAATGTTCCTGTAGATAAAACATTATTAATAATTAAAAACAAATTGCAACAAGATGGGAATTTGGCGAATAGAACTAAGTTAAGCATTGAAACTATAATGGAATTACTTGCACTTTGCATTAAAACAACATACTTTCAATTAAATAATGACTTCTGTCAACAAGACTTTGGGATGGCCATGGGTTCTTCATTATCTCCAATATTAAGTAACATTTTTATGGAAAATTTTGTGGAAAGTAATATTAATAATCTAGCTTATAAACCCATTGAATGGTGGAGATATGTAGATGATATTTTTGCTATGTGGCTGTATAGTAAAGAATGGTTAAGTAATTTTTTGAATCAGATTAACGAAAAAGAACCTTCTATTAAATTTACAATAGAAGTAGAAAATAATAATGAATTACCTTTCTTAGATATTTTAATTTAAAAATTAGATAACACATACCAAACCAGTGTGTATCGAAAACAAACACACACAAACAGATACTTAAATTTCATTTCAAATCAACATATTAGTGTTAAGAAAGGTGTTGTTAAGTGCTTGTATGACAGAGCCAAAATTATTTCCTCAAATGATGTAATATTAAGGAACGAAAAGCAATTTATGAAAACTGTCTCATTAAATAATCAATATCCTGAGAGTTTTGTTGATCGTCAGTTATTGAACATTGGTAGTAGAAAGAATATACTATCACAACCTGAGGTATTTAGGTCAATGGAAGTAATTCCACATATACATGGTTTATCGGATAAATTACGAAAAATTGGGAATAGGTTTTCCGTATGAACGGTTTTTCAAACGGACTCCACGCTAAATTTTATCAAAAACCAAACCTCTAAATATTGTTCAAAATTCAAAAAATTGTATTTATAGTGTTCCGTGTGAGTGCGGAAAACATTACGTAGTTGAATCATCTAGACCTTTCAAGGTAAGGCTTGGTGAACATAGAAATTACGCTAGAAGGGGAGAATTTGATAAATCCAAAATTTGTGAACACGCGTGGGATAATAATCACAGGATTAAATGGAACTCTGCGAAGATTTTAGAAAAAGAGAGTAGCGGAACTAAAAGAAAACTTAAAGAATCTGCGATTATTTTATTAAACGGGGGATAGGTGCGTTTCAAATTATTCAATAGATTTTTGCACTATTTGGTTACCCATTCTTAGAAACGAAGTAAGTAAAAATAAGATAAATATAATTTAACGTCTCACGTGACTATGGAAATACATAAACAAATAACTGTCTTGGTTGACACGTTTTGAGAACGGAAGTAGATTTTCGTCCGAAACGTTAACTGCCTATAGCTTTCATTTTCAGTTTTTAGTTTACTACATTGTTCTAGTTTATATATTTTTAGGTGTGAGACTTTTTGAAACAGTCAAGTATTCAAGAACCAACATCTGTGTGATCCTTTTGGCGCAGAGGTTTTTTCATTAAAAACTTTTAAATAATTTTCAGTGGCAAAATACCCAATAAAAAGTAAGAAAATCTGAATATGCCACAAATAAACAATTATAGACAAGACCTCACATAGTTTATCATATTGCATGGTTACCGGACTTATACACGTGTGCCAAATTTCAAAGCTCTAGCTGAATTAGAACTAGTCGAAATTTTGATTGCAAGATTTGATCTAAACAAAGTAACAAAGCAAATTAAATAAAATCTTTTAATTACTTAACATATTTTCAGAAAATTGTGAAAAAAATCAATAACCCGGCATTTATATAGTATATAATGTAATTAGTTAATGTGAAATTTAATTATCATCCAAAGAAACGTGTAAATTGTAATGGCGTTTAATTTTAATCTTTCACAATAGTCCATCCACAATCCTGTTGTAGACGTTCGAGGGTTCCATAAAAGTCCTCACATAAATTAGTCAAATAATAAAACACAACTCCGCCGGAGCATATCAAATTAAAAACGGAAAATAAGAAGCATAAAGTGTTGTTTTGTTATTCCCATTATAATAATTAATTTCGGTCTGGGTATTACCGCGCTCTGGCGTGCTCTCTCTGATGACAGAACCGACTAATGAATGCTCCTGGCGCGGCAGGGGCTCTTTGAGAGGCATGGAGTGGAGAGGTCGCAGATGAATATCGCCCGCCGACAATTTATTCTTGCACCTCGCCGATGTTGGTCTCAATCCCTCAGACTTTGTTGCATTGAAACAGATAATGCGGTAATTAAGGAATTGTATACGAGGCGATGCTGGTGGGGCTAGAAGGAAGTTCTTTATGCTTCATCATGTAGCTGCGATATACGAGATGTGAGACCTGTTTACTTGATCTGTCGTGATGTAATTAGATTATATTAACTCAAAACGTGGACTCCACAGGGATCAATACTAGACCCATTTATAATTATGTTTTTTATAATTGAGTGAGTAACTTCAATGTAAATTTCGTTCCAGAAAATAAAATGCATTTACAAGATGCATTGAAATCAGTATATCATACACACTCTATACCATAACCAGTCCAATGTTATTTCTTCTACGAACCTCTAAATATGTTTATTTAACGAGCGTAAAATCAATCATAAACAATTACAATTTTCACAGAATTTCATTTTACATCAAGTTGCTAGACAACAAATGCTATATGAAATATTTCAGTGAAGATTTTTAGATAGCAGAGATTAGAAGCTCAAAATGTTCGATAAGACATGCTGGAAGGGAATACAACATTCCACATTCAACAATTATCAACTAATTAAAAGGTAATAGTTCAGCTATCAGTAAAATGGGCCCCTAACTGTTTAGATGGTAGAAGAAGAATTTATTAGTTAGATGTATTCTTTAAAAAGGGGATTCCGCTTAATAAAAACACGTTACTAGAAAATGTATCAGACATAATTAAAAGTGACGGACAGCCTAATCCATTCACGGAAATAAATAATTTCATGCAGAATCGATAAACATGACCAGGGCTGCAGTTATAGAACAATCCATTTGTATATGGCACTAGGAAATCAAAGTGCATCTACACGAAAATGATTCAGTAGATTTAGAAAAAGAGAAACTTTCTTATGCAAAAACTTCAAAAAAGTCGCTTCAATGGCCTGAAGGAGAGCAAAGAAAATGCCACGAAACGCAAAGAGCTAAGAAAAGAACTCTTGCTAGAAAAGAGAAACAAGGAGGAAGTTATAATAAGAAGTCTTACAAGACAAATTTTAAAAAGAGAGCAAGAATTGGATACAGAAGACGAATAAGAGGGGAAAGAAAGTGGTTCAAAGTAGGGATGATGCGGTCACATGAAATCAATAATGAGGACGTATCCACGTATCAGAGGAACTTTCTTCTGAAGGTGATTTTGTAGTAGTCGCTTTTCCAGGAAAGAAAAAAATAATTGTTCATATTGTCCAACGTATATCCCTAGGAAATGTAGTTGAAATTTTAGTTTTAACGTCTTCTAATCCAGAAAAGAGTTTGTTCGCCATTCTTGAAAATAACCGAATTAAGTATCAGTCTAACAATACAGGTTAGCGATGTAAAGTGATATTACAAAAACCAAATTCTGTTATTTAATTATTATCTATTTATACAGGGTGTAATCAGTTTCATGTCATTAAAAAAAAACTAGTAATAAACCTTTATGACTTTTCCCTCTAGGGGTACTTTGAAAAAAACTGATCTAGGTTAACATGTTTAATATTAATATTATGGTAGACAACTGTTGAGAACTACTGCTTTTCTTGGTCGATGGACTTGGACCAATTATACAACTTTTAAATTATCATAAAAAAGTGCCCGCCGGCACACGCGGTGTCAAAGGATCATCGACCGCCTTTGATGGACCGCCTCAACTGAACTGAGGCAAGTATAAAGAGGGTAAATAATTCGTTCTCTCTTCGTGCACAATTGCAAGCAAATGATGGCCATAGAGGTTTAAACAGTGCATTTATTTACATGTGTGTTTTTTAATTTGGAACAAAATATTGGATTGTTTATAATTTAGAAAATTTAAATGTGGTTTATTAACATTTGTAACATAAATGAGTGTCCTGGGTTAAAAGCTTACTACCTACCTAAATGATTCAAAATCTCTGCATCTGCATCAATACACAGTTCGGTACGTCAAATTAAGGACATACGCACTTCGTTCAACACTAAACTATCAACTAACGTTGTCAATGAAGAAAAATAAAATAAAAACTTGGTACAAAAGCCAAAAAAGAATACAACATGAACGAACAAGTAAGTTGTGTCTGTACGTAATCAAGAATTTGACAACTTGAACGGTAAGACAATAAAATAAATCTTAACTATAAATACGCAATGACGCGAAATTCAAAAATAACAAAAACAACGAACATGTTGGACATGTGTACATAACGAAATACCCACAGTAACTAAAATATTGCACAAGGGAGAGTCAGAGTATAAGGCAAAGACGCGCAACGATCCAAACCTAACTCAATATTCCAGCAGTTCTCAAAAAATTTTATTGAAAATTTGCGAAATTTTTGTTTATTTTTTTTCTCCAAAACTATGAGCTTTAGACCCCATGTTATATAAGGTTTTCTTGTTTCTCTTGTCGTTCCCCACCACCAGTTTTTTTAATGACATGAAACTAATTACACCCTGTATGTATTCAACATCATTTTATTATTATTATTATTATTAATTGTTTACCATGTTAATGATATGGAAGCCAGGAAAATTGGTCCACCACTGGTAATTCGGTGGTCAGAAACTGATACCGTTCTGGACAATTACTAGCAAATTACGTACTTTTATGTTTGGAACTTTTTTTTCAGTGACCCGTGTTTATATTTTAAAAGATTTTGTTTAACTTGCAGTGTTAGTGTGTTAGTTTGTTTAGGTCAAATCTTGCAAGCTGAATTAGAACCACTTCCTCTTATCCTACGGAGTTGAAATTTTACACCTTGATCCAGTTTCGATGACAATGCATTTTTAGGATAGACATGACCTGATTTTACACCCAGGATATACAGTTGTGAAATAAGGTTGATAAAATATTAAGTGGCATTAATAAATTGTCATGAATTTCAAACGATATAAGCGGTGAGCGTCTTAACTCTACTGCTGTAATATAATTTTCATACAAATCATAGAATTATTTCCTCTGGGATCTTTTGAAATTGGCTATACACAATCAAGTATATATAAATTGGTTGCAACCAGAAACAAACGTAACAAATTAATGATAGCCCAACGCCAACGAGCAGGCCGATGAAGGGTACAAAGCGAATTTATCATCAAGTTTCTAATTGCGTAGTCGGACGGGGGGCGAAGTGATTCTGGAACCCACAAAAAAGGATATCACCCTTGTTCTTTGAGATATCGATCCGAGTTAGCGTAGATTCATAGGGCAATCCTCGAACATCAAACAAACATATGGTCAGTACCGAGAGTTCGCTTTCAACTGACACGGCCTTCTGAGATCCTCCACAGGACTTGTCGAACGGAATGTTAGTCGATTTTCGCCGCTTACGAAATCCCGTATTTATTCGGTAATTTGGAGGCTTTTGTTAAACTTCACCACATAATATGTGAAATCTATAAATGGGATGTGCCTGCATATGCAGATATTGTTTACGTATTCAATTTGATGGCTAACAGCAGCATTTCAGTTGGCATAAGTGTCAGTTTTTCGTTATTGTTTTATTTTGGTAATAATAATTTTCAGTAATGATTATTCTTTCTGTTGTTTATTCCAGAGTGCTGAATGACGCCTCATCGGTCCAAAAAATATGATTGAAAATTAGTGGATCTTCTCTGTGCTTTTCCAACATACTTAATTTGACCAAAATTTTTCCTCACCCTGTTATCACTGGGATATAATTTCTGGTTTTCGAGCTTTATGTTTATATTTTTGATGAGTTCTTAATGTAATTAAATAGGAGGTATCTAAATCTCTTGAACAATCTCTGAGGTATTTCTTTCGGTCTTCGTCAAAATATGTGCAGGGTGTAATTAATTTCATGTCATTAAAAAAACTGGTAATAGGGACCGACTAGACAAACAAAAAACCTATATGACTTTGTTCTCTAGGGGCACTTTGAAAAAACTGACCTAGGTTTAACATTTGAATGTTAAGATAGGAAACATTTGAGAACTACTGTTTTTCAAGGTCATTGGATGTTATAGCTGAATATTAGAAATAATGAAAAACTGTAATACCCGACTTGTGTTTCCGCCGGAAGAAGTGCGGCACTTTGATGGGATTACTTGTACCGAACTTTTTATACCACTAATTATGAAAATGTAAATAATTCCTTCTCTTTCGGCACAACGCAAGTATAGCATGACCGCAGAGATTTAAATAGGATATGTATACATATATTTTTATTGTAGCTTTTATTGTCGTTTATAAGAATTTATAAAATTTAAAAGTGGTTTATTAACATTTGTAACATTGTGTTAAAAACTTAAAAAATTAGTAATTATTTTATGAAATTGGAAAACGAACAGTTAGACGTCCGAGATACGATAACAGAAAATAATTATGTATTTTAAGTTAGGAAAAAATCTGATTTTTTCAGCGAATTGAGCTCATAATTTTTCCCAATCAGGTATCGAAAACTAAAAATTGAGTCTTTGGTCTCTACGAAATCAATGTAAACAATAATAAACAGATCAAAACAAGACTGCGAATACTACTAATAATAATAATAATCATACCTTTAGTGCTCATAATAGGTAACACCTAATAACTGAACAATTCTTTTGAATTTTTCACAAAAATTGTTCGAAATGACCTCCATCTCCACGTATACACATTTCGGCACGTCGAACTCAGGACATACGCACTCCGTTCAACACATTTGGTAAATTAGGATCATTATTATTTGTGGTTTCTATGCACATTAAAATACGTTGTTGGATCACGGTAAACCAGAGATTTATAATGCCCCCAAAAATAAAAGTCCATCGGATTTAAGTTGAGCGATCTAGCAGGCCATGGTACTGGTCCGCCACGTCCACTCCATCGCCGAGGAAACTTTCTGTTCAAAAAATTTCGAATAGCCAGGCTAAGATGGACTGGCGCGCCATCGTGCAAATACAACATTCTTCTGCGCGTAGCTAAGGGTACATCTTCCAACAAATTTGGCAATGTTTGTTGCAAAAAAATTAAGTATACATCACCATTTAATCTAGCGGGTAATTGTATAAGTCCAATTATTTCATTACCGCAAATTCCTGCCCACAAATTAACGCTGAATAGTTGAAAATGCGCCCTTCTTATTACACGTGGATTTTCGTCTGCCCAATAGTGCATATTTTTAAAATTAAACACTCCATTTCTGGTAAAATACGACTCATCGGAGAAACACAGAGCGTTTAAAAAATCCTCATTTGCCGCGTGTTTTCTTAAAATCTACCAACAAAATTGCATTCGCTCTGCAAAATCTTGAGGTTCTAGTACTTGGACACGTTGATAGTGATAGATATGTAAGTTCTCAATGTCCTCCATACCACAAAATGGGATACTCCCACGCGGTTCGCGATATCGCGGGTGCTTAATAAAGAGTTGGATCCTCTTCTACAAGTTCCAAAATTTGAACCTCTACGTCAATTACCCTTTCTTCGCGTTGTGGACCTCGTTCTGCTTCATGTCCATCGAGTCGACCTGTTTCTCGAAGACGCTAGTCAATACTAACAAATGAACGAGCACAAGGACACAAACTGAAATTATTACTTGAGAATATTACAAGGGAGAGTATAGCTCGCGTAATTAGATAATTTGTCCGCGAAGAAGCAAAAAACATGGCGGTGTCCTCTGTGGGTCGCTTTTAACTGCTTTGTCGGCATGCTTTTCGATGACCCCCGTCGCGGCCTAATTGTCTCTTAGGCTCACCATACTTATTTGCACGAATGTCATAGTATCATGTGCGAGAAGGCGCGATTCAATAAAGCCTACCCCAATATGCCAGCAGTTCTCAAAGTATGTTATTAAGTATTTTGGAAATTGTTGTTTATTTTTTTTCTCCAAAACTAATTACACCCTGTATAACAACATATTCAACACACGGTTTTCATCATTATTCCTAATTTTTTCTTGTTTTCCAGTGTCTTTGCATCACTCACCTTGACCAACATGTGTTGGAAAGTTATCCGACTTGGGACGGGACGATTCGGACATAGTCTCCTATACTCTCTTACTGAAGATCTAGCATTTTTGTTGTTAATGAGATATATATCTACTCTGACATCGCTATAATAGGGCATTTTTAGTCGATGACAAACTTTCTCTTTCGATAATATAAAGTTACTGTTTGTCATAGTTCAGATTGATACTTGGGTGCTTTGTTTCCAATGCCTATACTTAAAATTTTCTGGTAGTTTGTAATTTACAAATTATCGGCGTTCTTGTAAATATTAGAAAGACTATAAAAGATAACCATGTGAAATATTATGTTTGTGAAATCAGTGACAAATGAGGATTGTGATTCTCGAGTTAGATACAGGGTGTTCCTTTTAAAAAATCAAGTAACACCCTGTATACGGTTAGAATTGAACGTCATTATTTTCTCATTATGACATAAGAACTTGCTAAAAAAATATTTTATTCTCGAATCGGTTCATAAATAACCACGGTAGAGGGGAAACAATTATGATCAACCTGTACCGAAACCAGCAAGTAAGAAAGACAACGGAGCAAGACACCGAACAACCATACCTAAATAAAAAACAGAGAAATAGAATACTTAATTTTTCGGCGTACGAACCAACGCGCGATATATCCATACGCCCTTAAATGCCTTGCTGCGTGGCATTCGTATTTGCATACATGTATATCTACAAAGCGGCTTATGCTATATTCCCAATCTAGAAAGTTATTATTTCAGCAGAGTTCCGAATACAATTCTCTTCCACCACTTAAAATTAATGCAGCCAAAATTCTATTGTGATGCATTGCTTTGCGAGTAAGATCTCCCAATAAACCTTCAAGACAAACTAGATAATATATTTATAAATTTCAGCTTCCTTCGCAGTCGTTTATGAATAATTTATAAATTTAAAGTTATCTCGGATTTCCTAGCTCAGTACCGTCTCGCGGAGTTCCTTATAAGAATGTTTATTAATAAATAGTGTTCGGAGAAGATCAACGTAATTTTTATTAAAAAAGTTCAATAAATCCAATCTCGCCGAGCGGGATTCAAAATAGTATGGAGGAAAATGAAATTTCATGCGCGGAGCGTACAGATATTACTGCTTTCAAAAGGATGTGTTGTTGAAGTGAAACTTCTTATAGACCAAGAGTCGGTCTCTGGTACAAATTAGGTAGATCCGTACTAACAGGCATAGCGTACGTGACATTGCGCAGGTCGCAAAGAATATTTTAACACAAAATTTAAAACCGTTCGTACATACCACTGCAGCATTGGGTCAGGAAACTAGAAGAGGGAAGCGCAGAGAGAAGTCAAATAGAACCAATGCAAGAAATGGACCACTGGTCTTTGGGCAAGCCACCGTCAAAAGACGAACTACTAGAAATAATGGCCAGAGCAAAGAAAAACACGGCCCCGGGAATAGATAAAATAAATAACGAACTACTATACTATGGACCGGACAGCATAAATCAGCTAACCCTAGAAATCATCACCAATGCATGGACGGAAACCACACCCCGACCTGAGGAGTGGAACACAACCATACAGATACCGCTCCCTAAAACCAAATCACCACAAAACGTGGACGATTACAGAAGAATAACACTCTGCAGTGTAGGGTACAAATTCTACGCACAATTCCTTCTCAGAGAAATGGAAAAATACATCGGCGAACTACCAGATTATCAAACAGCATTTATCAAGGGCAGATCAACAGACGATCATATGCACACCACAAGACGGATCCTGGAAGAAAAGTGGAAAGAAGGAACAAAGCTATATATAGTCTCAGTTGACCTCCAAAAAGCATACCATAAGGCATGAGGCTATAATCAACACTTTGCTCAACAGGGGAGTACCGCACTACCTAATAAACAGGATAATAAAAGCATGCCTACACGAAAACACTGCAATACAATGGTTCGGACAGACGACGGAATCAAAAATGAAGAATATATGAGTCAAACAAGGATGTCCCCTATCTCCCCGACTATTCCCCACAGCTCTGGATCTAGTGATAGAAAGCACAATGAAGGAGAATCAGAATTTCAGTGGAAACGATGGAACGATAAAACCCCCCATCGTACTTGCATACGCCGACGATATACTCATCATCACCGAGGAAGAACAAGACATCGTTAAATTTCTAAGAAACATGACACCACATCTGGATTCCTGGAATGAAAATAAACTTCAAGAAGAGCCTAATAATGGTCCGAGACACATTGAGAAAAACAAGTCCAACAAGTGGGAAAGAATACAAAATAGGAGACTACACCCTGAGAACTACGAATAGAATGAAATACCTAGGAACATACCTAACGAATCAACTAAAAAGGAGGGAAACAGTAAGGGACAGAATCAAGACAGCCTACAGAGTCATAAGAGCTCTACTACCCTTCATTGAGGTCTATAAACTACCGTGGTGCCTAACCAAAAAGATATACACGACCATCATAATGCCTACGATGACATATGGAGCCAAAAACGCAGCAACGACAAAGGCCAACAGAAGAAGCCTGAGAAGAGGGACATTATCCAACTGCTACTCTTATAGTTTTTTTAAATCTACGTACTAAGAAAAAGATGTTGTGGCCAAAAATAATAAATATTTCCATATCGGATATCTCTTTCTAGGGAATGACCACCTTAAGTTCTCAACTTAAAAGATGTATGGGAACAGCTAATGTATGCGTAAACAATGTACATATATCTTTGAATATTTAAATATGTATTATTTTTAGTGTTGAAATATTATAATTTTTAAATATTTTTTATTATAATAAAATTTAATTTTGGCAATAATTGTTTCTTATTTTTATTTCTTGTATATCATAATGAATAGGTACCTCGGTGGGGGGGGGGGGGGGGTGATTTGCCCAGTGCGTGCCTTCTTGCTCTTTGGGAGACTATTCACTCATGCCGGATGACTTCTGATCTCAAGGGAAACTCTTTACTAAAGAAGCTGGTCTTTGGGCCCCAGGGTGTCAACCCAACGGGGTGACTGTTGATCCCAGGGGAGTTTCCTTTGCCCCAGGGGTTGATTTCGTTACCCAAGCTTTAAAAGCTATTCCTTCTATCTAATTGTGAGTTTTCGTTAAAATGAAAAAATTACATTTCGGGAATGGTGCACGTAATTTGGAAATTTGTAAACTACCTTAAAAATTGCGTTATTTAGTCACAAATAATGTGTAATTTTACCTACCTTCTGCATATACGATGATATACAAGCCGCTAGAAAGTAGGACGAATGGAAGTACAGCAAGTATTTCCCTGAATATTACCCATTTAAGTAATAGGCGCTCTCCCCATGTATTAATATTAACAGATTCGCCATTTGCTTTTATTATACTAGTCATATAAATTGTAAGATTTTCAATCGATGTGTTTTTACAATAGAGCGTAACAATTTTTAAAACTCGGCATGTTAACGTTTCTTACAGTAGTTGATAGTTTTTTTACGCCGACAAAAAATAATCTCATTTGTTTCCGGAGCTGTGGGTTGGTAAAAATTATTCAATATTTGCATGTGCGACATGAGTTGTAAAAATTTAAAAGTATGAAAGTCAAATGAGCAAAAACCAAGCACATAAATCATGTAACATGTTATAGGTATGTGTCATTCATTATTAATTTGTATTATTTGACAAAAACAACATTGAACTTAATCGGTATCCACGCTACACGGTCACGGACAAGGCGCGACTAAATCGAATGAATGGAGGAATAATTACACTTTAAGGAATTTTTTTATAACCGTATTCACTCTAGCTTAATTGAAATGGATAACCTAATGCGAGCAACAATTTAATCGTTGTAATATTTGAGTCTTTACATATAATGAAAGAAAATATAGTGGTATTAGTATTAATTTTAAGAAAAAATGAGAAGCAGTAAAAATTAAAATTTAAATCAAATCATTAAAAAATCGAAAAATCAGTTAAAAAGAGAAATTTGACAGTTTACAACTGCTGACATTATTTGGTTATTTGCTATAAATTAAAATGTACCAAAAAATTTATTGCAGGAGCCGTTACTCTGTGGTAGTTAATCATTTTGCACAAATAACTAAATAAAACACACTATTGTTTTTTTTACCACTATGTGGTAGAAAACATAGTAGTGTGTTTTATTTAGTTATTTGTGTTAAAATGTACCGTTTGTATGCTTGGTTGACATATTTTCCATAAGACTACATGTCAAAGTTTTTTAAAATTTTTGACTGTATGAGTTTCCCAAAGAATTTGGATTTTTTACAGAAAATTATATCATATAAAAATCTATAAAAAAAACTTTTTTTCAGATTTTTTCAAAATTTTCGTCTAACGCCTCAACCTCCTTAAAAACGGTCGGCGTGGTTAAAATTATGGAAATCTAAAGGACAGTGTTTTCGTAAAATTTAATTTTAATATGGATTTTTATCAAAAGTCAAATTAATAAAGTATCTATTAAAATTTCGTTAAACTTGAACTTACAACTAGTCCCTTCAAAATGGGAAAAAGTAAGGAAAATTTCCCACAACTATAAGTAAAAAGTGATGCATGTGGGTTGTCTAAACATGATTTTCACCCCCCTACAGTTCTTAAAAAGGGTGTTTTTTGAGAAATATATACATATACAGACTGTCTATTTTACGAGGGCCACACCAAATATCTCGCTTAATATCTATTGTAGAAGAATAAAGTTTTAGAAACAGTTATCCCATTTTTTGTGAGCTATATTTCAGTAAAAAGAAATTTGAAATCCATAGCCTACTTTATGAGATATATTACAAAAACCTGAAAAATAGGAAAACCACAAACGGTTATAGCTTCCTTATTTGAGGAGATACGAAAAAAGTTAAAGGAATGAAAGTTGACGGCAAAGACAATAAGAATAATAACGTGTAACAAAAAAATCGAAAAATGCAGTTGGCTTTGACATACGCTATTGTGCAAAAATGAAAAATACATATCTCAAAGTAGGCCATGACGCCATTAATTCCGTTATTTTTTTCTCATTCCAACGATATAAAACATGTCACAGAAATTTTAACCGATAGTGTCAATATTTAATATTTTACGAATACCACAATTCATATAATTGAATCGTAACAATCAGCTGTGCCATAATTAGTGAAAAACAATGTATACAGTTATTAATAAATTTGACAGATTGTCACTGTTGTATGTTGTATGTTGCGTTGTCGAGTTCTAAGACAAATTTTATATCAGTAATTATGGTGTGCACCAATAATAACAAATTCGATATGATTAGCATTTATTGTCAGTGCAATTTTGACGCTGAGATGGAAGTCACGGTTTACGGAGATAGATTTCCAGATGCTCCGCAGCCAAATCGAACTATGTTTAGGAAGTTAGTTCAAAATCTAAAAACGCACGGTTCATTTTCAAAAAAGTAGTAAGGCGAGCGCATGTTGCGGATAATGTAAGAAAAGTGAATAGAGTAATGAATTATGTTAACCAAAATGAGGAAACCTCTTTGAGACAAATTCAGAGAAACTGTCGCATAAAAAAAGACAGTGCAAGAAAAATATTGAAAAAAAACGGATTTCCATGCTACAAAATGAGGAAAGTTCAACATTTAAATGAGGGATATAAGCCAAGGAGAGTAAGATTTTGTAGATGGTTATTAAATAAGAAAAGGAATGACGCGCTGATATGTAGCAAAATTCTTTGATCGGACGAATCAAATTTTTCTAATAATGGATTTTTCAATAGAAATATGCATTATAAGTGGACACGAGAAAATACACATTGGTGCAGAGAGACCGCTTTCCAAGAAAGATTTTCTACGAATATTTGGTTGGGTCTTTTAGGGACTAAAGTTATTGGACCTTATTTTTATGGTGGAAAATTAACCGCTCGTAGATACCTTAATTTCCTGCAAAACGAATTTCAAGATTTTCTTTATGAATTAACAGTGGCAGAAAGATTAAATTATTCATATTTTCAACAAGATGGGGCTCCACGTCACACTGCTGTAATATGTACAAATTATTTAAATCAAGTTATGCCAGATAGCTGGATAGGCACCTATGGACCCATTCTATGGCCAGCTCGATCACCAGATATTACTCCCTTGGTTTTTTTCGTCTGGGGTTACATTAAAGACAAGGTATTTCAAACTGCGCCTGAAAATATTGAGGACATCAAAACCAGAATTCGAAACGCATGTGAGGCAATTACTCCTGAAATGCTCCAAATGTAATGCGTGACGTGTCTCGTAGAGCACGTTTATGTGTCAGAATGCATGGTGCACAATTTGAGCATTTGTAGTTAGAAAAATAAATACACACAATTTCTTTTCAATATAGTAGTAGGTAGTATTGTTATACATAGTTTTTCGTTTTTTTCTTTGGATGTTCGTTTTGTACTTGTATTTTTATTTATGAGATATTTATTGGTTTGTATTAAATTGTAATAAATAATTACGGAATTATAATTATTATAAAGTGAATTTTTACTATTATGGCACAGCTGATTGTTACGATTTAATTATATGAATTGTGGTATTCGTAAAATATTAAATATTGACACTATCGGTTAAAATTTCTGTGACATGTTTTATATCGTTGGAATGAGAAAAAAATAACGGAATTAATGGCGTCATGGCCTACTTTGAGATATGTATTTTTCATTTTTGCACAATAGCGTATGTCAAAGCCAACTGCATTTTTCGATTTTTTTGTTACACGTTATTATTCTTATTGTCTTTGCCGTCAACTTTCATTCCTTTGACTTTTTTCGTATCTCCTCAAATAAGGAAGCTATAACCATTTGTGGTTTTCCTATTTTTCAGGTTTTTGTAATATATCTCATAAAGTAGGCTATGGATTTCAAATTTCTTTTTACTGAAATATAGCTCACAAAAAATGGGATAACTGTTTCTAAAACTTTATTCTTCTACAATAGATATTAAGCGAGATATTTGGTGTGGCCCTCGTAAAATAGACAGTCTGTATATGAATTTTAGCGCTTTTTCGCCTTTTTCACTATTTTGAGGAGAAACTATACATTTTAGTGAAAAATATCAGGAGAGCAAAGATATACACCATAACTTCCTACAACTTTTTTTTGTCTACGTTTTTGTCCGAATTCCGCATAGTTTCGCCGCTAGATGGCGTGAAAACGATATATACATATATAGAGTTTTGGGTCTTTCTTTAGATTTTCTGCCAAAATTATGCATTTTGGTGAAAAATATCAGGAGAGCGCAATTGTAGAGCATACAAATTCCTACAAATTTTGTCGCTACGTTTTTTAAAGTTTTTTTTCGAATTTCGCGTAGTTTCTCCACTAGAGGGCGCGAAAGAAATATATATAAATATATTTTCGCGAACTCTAACGGCGAAACTATGCGGAATTCGATATTTTTCACCAATGTGCATAATTTTGGCTGATAATCTAAAAGAGGCGCAAAAGTCTCTTTATATATAAATATTTCGCGCCCTCTAGCGACCAAACTATGCGTAATTCGTGCAAAACGTGCAAACAAAATTTGTAGAAAAAT
Source organism: Stenurella melanura (assembly GCA_963583905.1). Lineage (NCBI taxonomy): Eukaryota > Metazoa > Arthropoda > Insecta > Coleoptera > Cerambycidae > Stenurella > Stenurella melanura. The sequence goes on along the minus strand of OY757313.1, from coordinate 7,321,659 downwards.
TTAAGCTCTACAGCTTTGCTCTCTTGACATTTTTCACCAAAATGCATAGTTTTTCTAAAAATAGATAAAAAAAGGGAAAAGCGCTAAAATTCATATATGTCGGAGACGTTCCCCTGTATGTACTGTGTATACTTTCGTAGACCCCTTTCGATAGTCGTAGACGCCTGTAAACTCATAATTCATTGAAGTCAAAGGAACGTTGTCAACAAGTACCGATTGCAGTAAGGAATGTGAAGAGTAAACATCTCGATATGTGGTCATGTGGAGTCCCTGGAAGCCCTCTTCCCGGCGAGCGGAACAACATGCCTGAAAGTCCCGTAGATAAGTACCTATTCTTAAGATAAACTCGGTAGAGAGTAGTTGAAATCGCGAGACTGGCAGTAGTGGACTGCTAGCTCCAGTATTTTGGTGGTATTGTTTGTATTTTCAATCCTAAGACATTTACCTGTTTAGATAAATCATACCTCATGTTACTTTGTTATTTATGCGACTATTATTTAAGCGATTTTATTGTGTTTACCAATGTGTGGCCTAAATCTAATAGATCCGCCCTAAAACGTCCCTCGCCCCTGCCGTCTTCGACATATATATGTATATATTTTTCAGAACCCACCCTTTTTTATAACTGCGGGGGGTGAAAATCATGTTTAGACAAACAAAATTCTTCACTTTTTACAGATCTCATAGCTGTGTGAATTTTTCCATAAAAGAGCGATTTTTTTGACTAATTTGATAAGAAATGTCATAAGAAACTATACGTCTGTATTGCTATCTAATGGATGTTACCGAAAAGCATTCGATTGCAGAGTGAATTTTGTAGCGTTTATGAATTTTTACAATTTCATAGTATAAACGTAATTTAAAAACACATGCGTTTTACACCCCGGGATTCGTCTCATAACTACAGATGTCGTTTAACGCCAGTTTTATGGAATCACTTGTTAACGTGTTATTATTTCATTATCGCTTTTAATGCAGCCAATCATGACATTACGCCTGTCAAGTTTATTGTGTCTGTTTTCATTTCAGTCCATTATAATATAGTTTCAATGACTGCCATGACTACATGAAATACATATCAGTGATGTTTTTGATGGAAAAAGAATATGCAACATCATTGTTGTTGCGTTATTATTTTGTATACTGTTCCTATTTTTTACTTCTGCACATCATGAAAATGTTATAATTTCTACTAAATATTTGTTCGTGTTGGCATTATAGTACAGAAAAAGTACATGGCTGACCAAAAAAGTACCCATCTGCGGGACGCAGGTGCAAATAAAATCGTCAGTTAATTAGGTGTTTTTAGGAAGGTGATGTGGGCTGACTTTGAAGACATTATTTGTCGTGCGATTTATTTTCAAAAGAAAATCAGAAATATCGGTAACTATTGGGGTCGGACACGATTGTAGACGTTATAAGAATAAAACTTTTTATTTGTTTTCATAATCTGAAGAGGAAATACTTAATCTTTTTGTTTTTTAACCCCTTTTTACACTTTCTACACTTTAAAAAGTACAAAAACATTTTCTCTTTGGTTCTAAAAGAAAGAAATAAAAACCTACAATTTGAGCCTAAAAACATCTATTTTGGTTTCCGATCCCAAAAGGTTTTCCAGATATTCAGTCTTTTGAGGTTAAGTTGTGGATCTCCACACGTAGAAAGTTATATCAGTTCTTGTAAACCATTGCACCCCCAAGTAACAATTGTAATTTTAAAATAATCTTTGCTACCCTAAAAACTTGTGTCCAAGACTGCTTATAAACGTAAATAGTTTGGAAGGACTATGAAGCCGATTTATTTTTATAAAACGTTTCGGTTAGATACAGATTGCATTTTCTTGTTCAATCTGGGGCATTCCCAATATGGCTGACTGTTATATTCCTCAACGGCTGGAAATAAAATGGCGGCTGAATCTGTAAACCCTATAAGGTGTGAATAATTATACTTCAGACATGTTTTATCTTAAAATGCCTATTACATTACCGATTGTTCTTTAAGTGTGTGGATTTATTCTTGTAAAAGTATATTTTAAGCCTCATTGGTCTTAATATATTTTTTTAACTTGTTGGCTTATCTTAAAACCAATTTTAAACAATTTGAGCACATAACACAACCGCTTTAAAACCTATAGAATTTCTGGTGCTTGGAAAAAATAAAATCTAAAAAGTCAGTTTGCCAAAATCCACCCACAGACACGTTATACACAAACAAAATGCCGACGAATATGTATATATCTTATAAAAGTTTTAAAACTACCTATTTTAAAACATTATTGTCTGGGCAAAGATAAACCAAATCCTTTTATATATTTATAGTCCAGCATTAACAACCACCTTAAATTAATTTCATAAGGCAATAACAAAACATTTGCTTAATCTCTATAAAACTTGATCCTTCTAATTTGAAGTTAACAGCTATAAAGTTTTATTGAAGGCTTGACTAATACCTTGATAAGTCAATCAAAGTCAATAAAGACTAAAAGATAATTACTTCCACATCCACGTGGATTGGAGGTATAGTAATTGTAAAAAAAAAATATTTTTTTTTTATAATGTTTTCCATCCCCCACTCCATGCACTCTATGGCTTGGTAAAATAATAGGGCGATATTCACTTGAAATTTGGTATACGTATATATCATAATGACATTTGGAACTGGATTATATTTTGGGATTATTCCGTTGAAGGGTTGGTGTTTAAATAGGGGTAAATAGGGGAAAATAAGTAAAACAAGCCGGTAAGAGTACAGAAATATGAAATTTGGTGTATGTACTAGAAGCCAAGGCATTAAATTTTTTATATATTTCAACCCCCCCCCACCACCCCTACTACATTATTAAAGGGGATGATAAAATGAAATTGAGATATTCACTTGAAATTTAGTAAATGTATGTATCATAACGGCATCTGAAACTAGATTATATTTTGAGATGATTCCGTTGAAGGGTTGGGGGTTAAATAGGGGCAAATAGGGAAAAATGAGTAAAGCAAGCTGATAAGAGTACAGAAACTTGGGGTTTGGCTAGAAACCAAGGCCTCAAATTTTTTTCTAATATTTTTCAACCCCCCGTCCCCACTATCTCCACTCCATTATTAAAGGGATTGATAACATGAAATTGAGATATTCACTTGAAAGTTACTGCACGTATGTATTGTAATAACATTTGCTTGAGATGATTCCGTTGAAGGGGTAGGTTGTGAATAGGGAAAAATAAGTAGAGTAAGCTAGAAACTTCATTTTTAACGCCTCAAATTTTTCTATGACATCTGCCTCAAATATTATTATTATTAAAATTCTATGAACAATAATTTCCACATACTAGAGTGCAAATATAGTCAAGATGTTTCCTGGATGAAAAATCTGGATGTGAAAGTAGTGATTCCTTTTTAGTTTTGATGTAAGTTTTTAAATGCCTTTTTAAAACTTTCTTTAAGACAAAACTATCTTTAAGTGTATTTGGCATTTAATAAATCTGGTATAAAGCAGTAGTTTATGAGATTGCCGTTACAAAACACCGATAAAACCTCAATAAATCTAAAAAGCATTTAAATTGTTACTTGGGCTGTGAAATTTTTTTATAAAACGTCAAATATCTTCGAAGCTACTGGGTTTAGGTATGCTGCATATTTCCGACTCAGAATTGTATGCTCATTTCGAAAAGTCGAGAATATATAGTGTGTTCCATTTAAAATAAGCAAGTTGGTGTCGACTCCCGGTATAACAGGAAATACCACTTGTATGTAATTATTTTGGTTGGATTGGCTACACTGACTAGTAATTCTCAAAATTTTCAAAATCCGTGGTTACATACTTTTCCCTTATCGATAGATATACACCCTGTATATTAGCACCCAAAGTGTCAAAGTCCAATGATCCTCGTTTCTTTATTCAACCACAAGCAAAACGTCGGTAGGATCAGAAATGATTATCAGATATGAATCGAGTTGCTTTGGGAATAGAAGTTAATTTAAAATGTCTGTCACATTTAAACAGATTTAATGGGTGCACATTTATAACGAATATTTTCATTTAATTCTACCCTTTATTAATTAAGGAAATAATATCGTTTGAGAAATTGTGTAACAAAATATTACTTCAGGTTTGGTGTTTGTATAATATATGGTATAAAATTACAGTTGAAAATGACATGAAAAACGGAGATACTAAGAACGTACACAGAATATAAAACATAACCCTTTCATCTACCTACTCAAATGTAAATTCAGTGTAACAATGGAACGAACGGGCGGCAGGAAGGGAGAGAAAATCTCTCATTAAGTGGCTGCTTGCTGGCTTCAGGACTGAAACGAGACGTGTTGATTCAAGCAAGAGAGACAATTTAATTTAAATTTTAAAATATGGCACTTCTATTCAGATTAATTTTATTTTTTTTCAGCGGGCGTTTGATTTAGTGCCAGTGGATTTTTGTCTTCGAATTAAAATACCGGTTAATGATTTATGAAAGATAACAATCGTGTTTTCATATTTCATTCATTAACACAACTTTGTTTCTGTACACGAAATGCACACACTAATACAGGGCGTTGGAAAGAAATCACAAATTTCTAGTAAACCTGAAACTGAACACGAACGTGATTTTCGTTTTGGTCAGATTCGCGCACAAGAACACTGCACAATTAATTTTGGTATGATTTTATTTTCACTTGGTTCGGTGAAAGAATAACACCCTGTATCGATTTTAGGCGAATAATTAAAAATCAAATATTCTGGAGTTACAATAACGATATATTATGGTTCACGTTCTAACAATACATTTATTTATCACTAAGTATCTTTAAATTAATTAATTATGTTGACTGGTAACACTTTAGAGTAGAAATTCGCCCTTAGTTATTGTTGTTTTTGTCGCGTAGCTAGATCCCGAACTAACTGACTTACTGACTCGACTTGACTCGACTCGACTAACTGCGTTGAGCGCGTCTCGGTTTATATAAGAAAAATCAAAACTTCTGGAAGTGTTCGAGAATCGAAAATTCCAGGCGTTCTAGTCGTTCTAGACGTTCCAGATTGTTCGCCGTTCCCGAAAATTCGATCAGTACCGCCTCGTTCAGGGGGAGTGGCTTGTGTATATTCTCCAGCAGCGAAGGCTTGCTTTTCGAATTATTCTAATAATGTAAAAAGTGTTTTTTCTAGCTCGCGGGCTTTACAGAGCGACAGAGGGACGTCAATTCTTAATTTTGATAATATGAATTATCCGATTTAATTTATTAAAGAAAGTTACTTTGACAAAACCACATCTGGACGCAAGCAGGTAGGACGACGATTCAGGCAAATCATCCAAGAAACTAGAAGCAGTAAGAACAGAAAAATGATTATAAAATTAGGCGACTTCAACGCGTAGGAATAGACAATCAAGTGCATTCAGATATGAACATCATTGGAAAACCTTACCACACAAATAGTCAAGCGAAAATAGAAGCCTGTTAAAAACTCAGCACACATCTCTTCGATGGGACAAGAAACTTATGAAGCGAGAGCCTAACCTGTCCTGATACATGGAGCAATGCAAACACCAACTCCTAAATATACCATATCCTGGTGGATAGAGAAATAAGGGAGAGGGCTGAAGATATTAAAGCAAAAAGAACAACAGAAAACAACACAGCTCATAAAATACTATATACGTTCAAATTTCCAATGGCGAAACTAATATTGCTAAATACTTACGACGTTATAATTATTGCACTAGAGATGTTCAATGAAAACAATTTAAACATTGTTTTCGTAAAGAATAGACTCTTAGATCATAAAGTGAAATTAAAGACTGAATATGTTATCAGTGTAAACGTGCTACATGTGAAACGTTTTTATTCCAGAAGTGATATACACAAATTTAAATAAAATAAGAACCATGAAGAATTCAAAAGTAAGAAAGCAGTATTTCAAATAGTAAGTATAAATCATCTAATATGAAGCATAACACAGGCTCACAAAAAAAGGGCCTGATACAGAAAGGTGAAGTACCTTCTGGTACGTTTTTCGGTGTGCTAAAAACGAATCTCAGGTCAGAACTGACCCATCACCCTTAGATTTCACCCCAGCACACCCTAGCACCTCCCCAAATGGTCAAATTTTCACATCATATAAAAATTCAAAATAAATATCTCATTCTACGTCTTTCGGTGTGCTAAAAACGAATCTTAGAACTGATCCATCACCCTTAGATTTCACCTTAGCACCCCCCCCCAAATGGTAAAATTTTCACATCATATAAAAATTCAAAATAAATATCTCATTCTACGTTTTTCGGTGTGCTAAGAATGAATCTGAGGTCATAATTTACCCATCACCCTTAGATTTCGCCCCAGCACCCCCCAGAACCCCCAAAGGGTGAAAATGTTAGTTTATATAAAAATTGAAAATAAATATCTCATTCTGCGTTTTTCAATGTAATTTAATAGTTTTAATTTTGCTATATCTCCCCATCCCCCTTCACCATATGGTCATATTTTGACCGTTGTAACGTTGTACCAGTATTAGGATATGACAATTTTTCATTTCCATGCGATGAAATCGGCAACCGAATCATTCCTAGAAAAAAATGCTTGTATATTAAAACACATAAATAACTTTAAAATGCTTGGAAGATATGTTGTTTTATCGGTGTCAATATGTGACCATAGGTAATTACCTACATATTCTGTGAGCACCGATTTCTACATACTGGAGTGCAAATATAGAATTAAGATGTTTTCGTTTAAAGAGACTTGGATGTGGAAGTAGTGTTACGTTTGGAGGCGGTTTTTTAGATTTTCGGGCAATTGCAAAACCTCCCTATTTTTGCAGGTATTGAGGGTAAAATACGTCGACAACATAACTAAAAATTGTGACACAAAATTGATATATCAAAAGGTACAGTTTGGTGAGCACTTCTTAAGAGGTTTTTGATTTTTTTTTATTCCAGAAGTACATTACGTTATGCGAGTATTGTGCGTTTTTTTATTATTGCAACTCTGTTGTTGTTAAAGGTTATGTTGGCTCAATCATGTATGTTACATAATACACCCTTAAAATAACTCGGAGACGATATCCTTGTAGACACCCTCCGATAAACATATCCATATTTGGTCATGCGAAACAGATGACGCCTGGAGTACCCTGGGAGACACCCTCTCCCCGGCGAGTAGAACAAAACCCCTTGGTTTGAATCCCGTGAATGATTATTCTAAGTACAACCTTTATAGAGTGCGAGATCGCGGGATTAGTGGTGGCGGACTGCTAGCTCCTAGTATTTTGTGTTATTGTTTGCATTTTCAACAATAAGACATTATTATTTGACATTTACCTGTTTAGATAAATCATAACTCATATTACTTTGTTACTTATGTGACTGTTATTTAAGTGATTATATTGTGTTTACCAGTATGTGACCTAAATCTAATAGATCCGCCCTAAAACGCCCCTCGCCCCTGTCACCTTCGACAAATATAACCAAAATCTACATTAATAGTGTAGGTATACAGACAATTTGTGACAATGTCACGTTTTGCCAATTAAACATACCATACAACGAAGTATTGAAAGTTGGAATATGTTTGGCAAAGAGCACCGCTTGTAGTATAATGAAAATATTAAGTTACAAGCGTTGTAAGTGTATCAGATTTTAAAATAATCCATACGATTTCCCTGCTGGAGCTGAAAGTGCCCGTACAGAATAAAACAAACCCATAAAATAAACCAACTGTTATTTTCATTTCATTATTCTCCCATATAAAATATCGCCTGAATCGAGTGGGCAGTGGTAATATGACTCCGAGATAAGAATTAATAAAAATAATAAAGCAAGGTATATCCTCAACCGTTTATAAATTGAATATAAAGTTCGCATAAAACCCGTTACGTTAATAAACCATGGAGGTAGGAGGTAATTTTAAAAACACATTTTAGCAATCACAAAAAGTTGTAAAAAATACAACCTGCCAGTGACGCTACCTAAATTGCTCACTGTTTTTATGATATAACTACTCTCTATCATTCTCATACATGTCTGACAACCCCTAGTAAAGGTCGCCTTTATTTAAAGCGGCACAAGGCAAGTGGATTCGGAGCTTTACGCCTGTCTCATGAAATGAATTTTCTATGTGCGTACAAGATGCGTGAAATACTGACGAAATGCTGGGCGTCAGGTGACTAACGACCTCTACATAGAGACTTCATATATACTGACTGACGACTATTATTATAAAACATACGTGTACCAAGTTTCAAGTCAGTGTCTTCAACAGTTGCAGAGAAAAGGTGCGCAAGTTACGGACAGAATTTTTTGTTCGAATTTAAAATCTCCACGTTTCAAAAAAACGCAAAAAGAATCGGTTAAAATTTCATCAAACTCGATAAAATTTTATGTCATCGTGGGTTAGACAATTGTACATAAAGTGAAGTGTAACAATAGAAGAACAAAGCACACACCGTATTAAAAATTGAAAATTAGTGTAGTGTTTGTTAATAGTACCAAAAATAAAGTGAACTAGTGTCTAGTGCAGTTCCTAGCTGGACCATCGCGTCGTAAACGGAAACAAACCGGCCCACACATTTATACCTGGGACCCTTTCAAGTGGATGGTTAATGGTATGACCAACATTGTGTTTAATGAAGTAGTTTCTTCCGGGTTTTGCCGCGTTCGTCGAACTTGACTTGACGTTTCGCTGCTCATGCTGTCAGCTTCTTCAGAAGGGTTCCAAAGACAGTCTTTTAGTTCCAAAGACAGTCTCTGGAACCCAAAGACAGTCTTTGGGTTCCAAAGACAGTCTCTGGAACCCTTCCGAAGAAGCTGACAGCATGATCAGCGAAACGTCAAGTCAAGTTCGACGACCGCGGCAAAACCCGGAAGAAACTACTTCATTGGACAACGGCCGTGAAAACCTGCATTGCAACATTGTGTTTATAAACCAATATAGACATACCAGCTGTGGATGAAAAGAGATAAGTTTTGTTTAATTTGTGGCATTAGTTTATTTATTTGTTTATTTCTTTATTAAAATTGAAAATATATTTAAAATAGGTAATACAATAGAAAAATACGCAAACGTCAATTGAAACTAATTCCTACAAAAACAAACCAATATACAAGGTATACAAAATATTCACTCGAGTCTCTTTCTCATAACGTGCGGTCGAAAGCTCTTTTTACAGCGAGACAGGATTCTTCCATCGTAAATGGATATTTACCTGTGGATCGGTTAATAAATAAAAGCCCCTTGCGGAAAACTAATGTATGTGTGTCTTGACAGACAAACTATACTATACTATATACTGCTAGATTCAGAAACAGAAGAAACAGAAAACTCAGAAGAAGAATAAATAAGTAGTTGATAGATAAAGCTACAGCCACATGAGTATCTGCATTTGTTGAATATCAAACCAACTGGATATAGTGGTTAGAGAGTTTATAACATAATCTTATTCTGTTGCATGTTGCGCTTTGTGTTCACCCGTAGAATATAGAGGCTTATAATAATTATATATTACATTCTTGTGTCTTTTAGACCTTTTTTCACAGATAAGTATCAAAACAATTAATCGAGTTCCAATCGCAAACCTAAGCTGTGTGCCGCACTTTCCCGATAACCCCAACAACTAAGCATCGTTTTGGGCGGTTGGCAATAAAAATGACGAATGCTGTTACTCCGCTCGTCTATACAATGGACGTAAAATGGCTACGGGACAACTCGTCGCTTACATTTCGAATTATTAGTGCGAGAATCCTGCAGAAACATTCAGAATATGTGTTCTTATCGCAGGGCATGCATGAATGAGCATTTCTCATCAAGGAATTCCTCTAATTGGTTATTATTTTTCATTTTATATGTTAGAGCCCGTGACGAATTGGGAACGTGAACGTTAAAACATGTATGTTTACATTCTTTTAAGCCGCAAGGGAAGAAACGATGTTTTTGCGATTGGAGAGGTATGGGTCGGTTTCGTCTTTTAAAGTGCCTTATTTTTTTATTCAATCGGCGGGACAATTATGTAAAAACATTGCTTTTTCTAGGTTGTAAATATGTAATGAGGAAAAGTTTACAAGAATTGACACAAATTGCTTACGCAAGACTCATATTAAGGTCTCTTCTCGTTCACAATATCCTTGATAGACGTTTTGTGTTTCGTGCAATGCTCTAATTGGCCTTATTATGCTGTATGGCGCACTCGATAGTCTGAAACTATCTGTCGTTGCTGCCGGTGCTGCCTGTTATTCGCACGGCCTCACCAACATTTTTTGCCATTAGGTCTTTGGGGAGTTGGTTTCGGATGGCGCCGGAGACAGGCACGCATGTGTACCTCCTACGAAATCTCGAATAAACTCGGTTGAAACTGTGAGAAATCCTTCGAAATTGTGTTGAATTGAAGCGTGTACAATTCTACATTGATTGATGTAAATTAGCATGAGTTTGTCTATTTCGTGTTGTTGATATTTGACCAAGATATATAGGTTGAATATGGCGTCACCTGAAAGCGTTTATAAACAACTTGGAAATGTGACACAAACATCTGCCGTGTACAATAAAGCTACCTTGTCAGTGAAGGGCAACGGGCTGGTTTCTAAGAAGGGTGCAGCTACGAGGGCAAGCAGAGTAGAAATCCTACAGAACAGAGAGGGAGACTACCAACGTATGCACACGGACGAAAAGATAAGTTCTATTTATTGATTAATAAGGATTAATAACCTTGTCACATGGTCAGAGCGTCCCAAATGTTCTCCTAGATCTCTTTTTTATTTTTTGCAGATTTTACTTTATATTTGGCTTTACCTTGGCGGATTGGTATACAGGGTGTCGCAAGTGTTTTCTTGGGCTCTTCCTTGCACTTCCACTGTAAATGGCTATTTACCTGTGGAATAATTAATAAATCAAAGCGAGCAGGAGGAGGTGCACACTGCTAAATTCAGAAGAAACAGAAGGCTCAGAGGAAGAATAAATAAGGAGATGATGATAGATGAAAACTTTAATGAAGCATCTCACAAACACCCACACTGCCCGTCCTATATTCCTATCCCATGCATCATGTGGCTCTCGCTGCTGGCAACAAACATATCCAATCCAGCTTATGCAGCCGGTCAGGCGGTATATAAAATATCCAGATTGGATATCCGGAAGTGGCAGCAATGCCTACCATACGCTGGCTAATCAATCAATCAACCAAGTAAAATAGAACATATTTTTTTCGTCCGTGTGTGTATGTTGGCAACTTCCCTCTCCGTTTTGTGGGATTCCCATACTCCACTTTCCAAAAACAGTCAGTCTTAGTTGGGGTTTTATTACTCTTAAGTCACATCTGAGCTAATATGTCTATATTTTTTTATAAACATATGTTGCTCATTAGACACTAAACAACATTTAGCATTTGGCCTCCTTTGCCAATACCAACCACTTGAAAGGGTATAAATCGGTCCGTTTCCATCGACAGCCAAACTAAAGCACTGCACATGTTTACCTTATTTTTGGTAATATTAACAAACACTTTACCATTAATTTTCAATTATTAATTCGGTATGTACTTTGTCCTTGTATTATGACACTTTACTTTACGCAGAATTTTTTGACCTACCGATGACTTAAATTTTATCAGAGTTTTAACAGAGTTTTAACCAATTATTTTTGCGTTCTATTCGGGAGCGTCCTACCCTAGGCGTTAGTCAATTCTCAAATCCAATATTTTACTTGCTTCTGATATTAAAATCAGCAAGCTGTATTTATCTCAAAGATCTTTAGTTCCCTTCTTATAAGGTGCATAATTTCGATATCGCATATGGTTAGCGAGATATAAGCAAAGAACTGAATTTGAGCACCAGTTTTCCTAGATGAGGGCTCGGGCGCGACAGATAGACATGGGGACCTTTAGTTGTTTAATAGTACAAGGTGTACATTTTGCCTAGTGTCAAAACTTCCATAATTATTTCCCTCCAATATTTCCCATTTGACTGAAGTACTATACGTTTTAATACATAATCGTCCCCTTTTCCTTACTTCTTTGAGCCATCTGAGTCGGAAAATAAGGCGAGTGTAAGATATTGCAGTCATGTTTTCGTGTTCACTCACACCCATTTTCTGTGATCGCCTGTGCTTGTACTCGTGTCATCACTAGTCAACCGTAGCCTCTATGTCAAATCAGCTAAACACAATTTGCACACCTTCATGCTCTCCTCTGCTATTAATGGTGTAATTTTAGAAAAAAAGAGAGGAAAGTAAATGAGTTTCGTATATACCGGATAAACTTGGTGTAATAATTATTCTAGCGTTAAAATCATGTATAAATTTATTTGAAAAATACCGTGTATACCTAGGTTTATCAAACGCACTTTTTTAAAACCACAAGTTAGACTGGGTAAATCCTGCTTTTTCGTATATAGTGGTTGCAAATTATTAGTGGTGGCCAAATAATTGCACCTAAATTATTTGCTTTTTCAATTATTAGTTGTAAAAATTATGAGTCGGAAATACGTACAAAATGCGAAGAATTAACTAAGTGGAAAAATAATTGAAATAAATAAATTGTCTGTTTATAAAACTGGATATATAGCAAATAAATAATTAAAGGTTTGGCGGTAATCGACCTCGAATCGTTCTTCCATACGATTAACAATGGATTAAAATGCAACGACAGGTGATAAATTACAGTAATATACGATATAATAGAAACAAAAATAGAACCAAAGAACGACCAACAAAAATTATGAAATAAAACTTTCCTGTCTAATATCGATATTAAGATTAGTTAAAAACAAACTGAAACTTTTAAGCAATGCACTAGGCAGAAGGAAATAATGCCAATAACAAAATTGCTACGATTTAAATCATGATTTCAATCAACTGATTTAAAAATATGAATTAATTTTTTTTAAATTGCGAAAGAACCGATATTCAAAATAAATCAAACTTCAGAAAATTTCAAACAAACAGAACAGTTAGGTTACATATATATACGTGGCTCATGATATACTTATCCATAAATTAAATTATTATGGCTTTACTGAGAAAAGCAGATCTCTTCTAAGTTCTTACTTAAATAATAAACAACAATTTGTTGTTCAAGACGGCGTTAAATCTAAATCACTAAATTTAAAACGTGGTGTTCTCCAAGGATCCGTCCTGGGGCCTATGCTTTTCGTTATTTACATTAATGGTTTCCCCCAGGCACTTACAAATTATATTCTTGTTTGCTGATGACGCCAATCTAACCATCTCCAACCGTAATCGTATGGACTGAATGATATGCCTAACACTGAACTAGATGCAAGAAACTGGTTTGCTCCAAATAAATTATGCTTAAATGCATCTAAGACAGAAAAAATGGTATTAGTTTGTGCAACTTAAGAGAAATAAACAATCCTAAGTTCCATAAAATAACTTGGGGCCAAATTTAGAGATAATTGTAAAGAACAGTTTATCAAATTAAAAATAATGTGAGTTCCTTGTATATGCATATATCCGTGTTTCCTATATGTATGTAATAAATAGTTAGGACTCATTTTGCCTTAGAAACCAAATCCATTTCTATAACACCAGAATCAAAGTTAATTTAAATAACAATTTCTTGCATTTAACTAGAACTAGAAATGGTACTGGCTACTTGGAACCCAATTCTCCAATATATTATCACCTGAAATAAAGTCTCTCAACAAGGAGAAAGTAAAGCTATATTTGCTTGATAAGGTTCTCTATAGTATACGTGAAATCATAGATTTTCAACGTCACTTTTAAAAAATGTTCTTTGTTGTATACTGATGCATCATTATCGAAATTTTAACTGGATTCATGGTTTCCTATATACGCAAAAATGTTGGTTTAAACCCTCAAAGTTTTTAATTTTCATTTGTTACTTAATTTATTGTAGAAGTATTGTGTCTATTCACTTTATATTATTATCTTATTTTTATACTTTATTAATTTTATGACATAATGTACATCATTACTATTTATTTATATCTGTTTTTTACTTATTGATTTTAATATGTTATATTTACTATTTAACATTATTATCTTATTTTAGTCATTTTTTTCGACGTCTGTAAACACTTTTGTATTTATTGATATTAATAAAGTATCTATCTATGACTCAAGTTTTATCCTATAGAAAAAAAAATTAATAAAAAACTTTCAAAAGGCAAAACCTACAATTTGGTACCCTACAAAATTTTGCGTATCATTAATAATTTCTGAGTTATTTTATAAGAGAAGGCAATTTTTTGCAAAATGACAAAAATGCTCTTTTCACTTCAATTTCAATTATTTTCAAAACTAAGCACTTTAAACCGGTAAAACTTCTAGAGCATGTTACAAGTATACAAATAAAGCGAATTGTAAAGTGGTAACGATTATTTTCAAATGGGGTGGTATTTAGGGGGTGATTTTCAAATGTTTTTGATGCCGAAAAAAATAGGGACCAGACTATTTTCATCATAACTCGCTTAGTTTTGATGCTAGGGACTTTTTTAAAAAACAAGAATAAAGGTTTTTCCAAGTACTTCAAAAAAGCTTCCATGAGTTTCCCCCGAAAATTGCATTGTTTTTTGGTACTTCACGTTGAAACTTTCAATTTTAGCGTTTGACGAATAAGAACCAACCTTCAACAAGCTATTACTCCGTTTGTATTGGGTCCACAGACACCATTCTTTTTGTTTTTTATAAGCTACATTTTTGCTAAGAATGATTTTTTCGATAAAACACTTACTTTTTTGAGTTATTCGCGAAAAACCGTCTGAAAACGTGAGTTTATTGGTTGAAAAATTGACACTTTCACTCGCGAATAAGTCGAAAAATATTGACTTTCAGAAAAAACTTTATAAGTAGAACAAAAGTTGCTTAGAATTAATCAATCTCTCCATCCCCACTTATTTTCAATGAAACATTTTTCACTCCCGAGAAGGGGTGCATCCACCCCAGCTTAAAAGCAGCCCCCGGTACAAGGTCACTTTGAAGTAGAGGGTAAGTAGAACCTAAATCCAAATTTGTACTTGTACTCGCACAGCTATGCGTAAATTACTATTTTATGTTCCTAAATAGTTATAAAAAGTGTGAGCCATGATTTAACAAACCGAAGTATAAACAAAATAGAATCTTTGTTAATATAAGAACTAAATACATTACTAATGTCAATTGTTGGGATGTAAAAAATCAATAAAAATATATGTTTTTGAAATAATCGTGATTTTTGTGTTTTTTTTAAATAATGATTTTTATCAACCCTGAAATCTGACGAAATTAAGAACGACAAACAGAAATAGGGACGAAAATAATCTATGCACTCAGGAATCCATTACGTACCACTAAAAAAACCTTTACGGCCGCAACAGCAATCCTGCGGTAGGAAAAAGCTGATGTCGTTAATGCGAATAATTAATTTTAAGTGATGCGTTGTTAACCGAACAATGCAACGAGATATGCCCATAATGATTGGAGCATATGACCGATAGACGGAAACTTAATTTATAAGCGTATTCTCCTTCTGCCGCATTATATATTCTGAGGCACAGATCAATTGAAGTGCCCAGGAATCCGCCGTATCTTACCTTCCTCGCAATCAATCGCTTATACTTCTTGTTCGCATCGCCGGCTCTTTTGTTTCTTCGCTCGCTTCCACTCAACCAGCCAAGAAACAGCGATATATTACAATAAATTGTTCACTTCTCTTCGACGCGTTTATGTGCTGTCTGGTTTGTCTCTTTTTGTCTCAAAGGAGAGAGGCGTTCATATTTTACATACAGGGAGTACGGCGAATTGAATAGTCTGAATAATTAAAATACCATTGTAGTTTCTTCTGCGGGACTTAAGAGCATTCCGCGTTAATATAAACCGCCTGGCCCTTTGAAACTAATAGTCGGAGGGTCAGTGCCATTCTTTTCAACCTCATTTCAGCGAGTTATTTCTGAAAATTTATTGTTACACTAGAATTGGCGCCAGGCATCTTGTAGATGGGTGATTGTACGACTGCAGTAAAAAAGAAATGCCATCACTGCTGAAAGGAAGTTGGAAAAAATTGGAAGTGATTAATTTGTGCTTGCATTTTGTCTATTGACGCTTTCATTTAGACAAAAGGTCACCTCATCATCAATAATTCTGCATTTTCGCAATCGGCTTCAAACAGCAACATTAGCATCACGAGAGGCATACATAATATAAAAGTCTGTTGTACTTACAGTTGATTCGACGAACACATTGCCCTGATGTAGCTATGGACAATGGTACACAATAACACAGAGCATGTAAACTAAAATAACTACTTTACTGATTTTATTCGCAGTTATTATTCACTATATAGAGATATTTACAAATATAAGACGGCTTTTTAATTCTCACGGCCTACTGGCCAACCGCCTCTACGCCATATTTTCAGCGTCTCTCCTTGTTGCCGACTTCGCGTAGGAATATGCCCGCTTACTATTGGCTAAACTTGGTCGTACAAGCTACCACGCTATTGGTCAAGCCTTTGTCATGACTAGCCGATAAAATTTAAACGCGTATAATGCTAAGATCAATATCTTATAATTTAAAATTAAATAGTAAAAGGAATAATCGCGTGCTTTATCTAATTTAAGGTACTTAAGAGTGTTCCTACCTGACCGTTACACGGAGTCACTACCGCTGATGGAAAACGTCTTTAAAGTATTTGCCGCTTTACGCAATAATATTCGAAACGTTTATTAAAATTAAAAGTGAACAAGTGAAGTGTAAAATAAAAATGAGTGGAAGGAAAAAAGACACAATTTGGAATTATTTTATAGAAAAGGGAAAGACTGGTAGTAGAGCGATTTGTAAAACATGCAGAAAAGAAATGCATGGACTTGTTCAAAGATTAAAAACCATCATGAAAAGTGTAAGATATTATACGTAGATCTAGATACCACTGGACCAAGTAGTGAAGAAGTTGATTTAACAACATCTGAGGGTATGTACACACTACATATAATAATAATAATAATAATAATAATAGTACGGAAAACGGATCGGCAGCCTCCACGCGGTGTACTTGGACAGGCAGAGGTAACTCTACCTGACAGATGTCGGACGTGGGTCTCAGGGCTAACCACTCTGAGACTCTTTTTCTCTGGTTCTACCTCTCAGAGAAAGGGCCCCTCACAATCGACCTCGCTCGGATGGAGGTCAGAGACAAGTTGGAGGGGCCTTACCGGATGGTCTCAATGGAAACGACATACGCAATGTACATGGACGCTTTAGGTGGACCAGGGAACTCCGGGATGACTTGCTGACCTGCTATGAGAGCAGCGAACCTGCGCGCAGGGGGTACATGGCGCGATTGCACGAAATCTGGTGTGATCTGCACCCAGAGCATCGCGCCTTCTCTGAACAACAGCTCAGAGATCAAGTATCCTTCCTGCGCAGATCAGGCTACGTAAGGGCGCCTCGTCAGCAGGGACATGTGCCAGCCGCACTGCCACCGCGGCAAATCGCAGCTGACGAGGAACATCCCATAGAGTACACTGATGTTGACTTAAGGACGAGGGTTAGCCTTAACAGCAGGGCTACCCTAAAGCCACAAGACCTGGCACGGATGGACGCTGTTATCGATGAGGAACTACCAGAAGACGCCGACATTTGGCAGATCAACACTGCCGTGTACAACGCTGCTAGCCAACTCGTCCCCCGCGAAAGGGCAACCAGAGCCCCATGCGGTATCGAGAAGGCTAAGCGGCGTGTACAAAAGATCGAAGGCAAAATACAGTTGGCTAGACAACACGCTTCTCGAATCCAGAGTGTAGTGGAATGTGTAACAGCTGGCAAGGCATTCACGCCTAAAGTCCGGCGAACAGCAGCCGGCCTAAGACGCCAGCACCACACACTAAATCTAACAGTGATGCTTACTATTAAGCAACACTGTTTAGATCGGATTCGAGCGCTCATGGCTATCAAGAAAACGCTAATACGGCGGGTAAGGAGTATGGAGCAAAATACACTGTTCCGTACGAACCCTTCCCGCCTATTTCAAGAGCCACAGCGTGTTGTCGACAATCCGCCAGCTGTAGCCGATGTCGAACGCTTCTGGAAGGGAATCTACGAAACGACACGTCCGTTCGATAGCAACACTCCAGCAATAGCACACTTCGAGGTTCTTTGCCACAGAACCTTAGAAGAGCCAGAAGAGGTGTGCCCGGCAATCAGTTCAGAGGAAGTTCAACAAGCTCTTGTTGGGGCCAAGAACTTCGCTGCTCCGGGCCCAGACGGAATAAACAACTGGTGGTGGAAAAAATTTCCTTCCACCCACCGTCGTCTGGCCCGAGTTTTCAACACGTGGTTGATCGAGGGGCAGCAGATTCCTGACTGGTTTGTCGAGGGACGTACCGTGCTAATCCCCAAAAAGGGAGATCTGTCCGACCCAAGGAATTATAGGCCGATCACTTGTCTGAACTCCTGTTACAAGTTATTTACACGTATCTTGTATGCTAGGACGTTACGGCAGGTTGATCCGGTCTTCCAACAGATTTACGAGCAGCGTGGTGCCAAGAAGGGCATGGCGGGCTGTAAAGACAGCCTGCTGATAGACCGCTGTATTACGCAGGATTCTGTGCAGTACAAGCGGAATCTATCGATGGCCTGGATTGACTATCGCAAGGCATTTGACACAACATCGCACGAACTATTGTTGCATTTGCTCAAGTGTCTTGCGGTAGCAGAACCACTAGTGAGATGCATAGAACAACTGCTACCTCTCTGGAAAACTCGCTTCACCATAACATCCGGTGCACAGCGGGTTACAACAGAGCAGGTGGCATTCCGAAGAGGAGTTTTCCAAGGAGACTCTCTGAGTCCCCTCCTCTTTTGCATCTCACTGCTGCCGTTATCTGTTGAGCTCCGCCAAACTCGCGGGTATCACTGTGGACCACCCAGCAACCGGAGGCATAAGGTCACTCATCTATTCTACATGGATGACCTTAAACTGTATGCCTCCGGAGAGCATGAACTCCAAAATGCTCTAAGGGTGGTCGAGCAGTACACGCGGGCCATTGGTATGGAGTTCGGGTTGGACAAGTGCGCGGTCGTGCAACTCAAGAGAGGACGATGCGGGGACTTTGCTGAAGACGCGCAACTCGCAGACGGAAGCATCCTGAGACATCTGGATGCCGGAGAGACCTACACATACCTGGGTGTGGAGCAACATCACATCCAGGATGTGCAACAAGTGAAAGAATCTCTCCGCGGCAAGTACAGAAGCCTACTCCGAAAGATTTGGTCATCCGAACTTTCGGGGAAAAACAAGGTATCTGCCACTAATATGCTTGCCGTTCCTGTTCTGCTCTACTCCTTTGGAGTAGTCAAATGGACTGTAGATGAGCTGCGCCAATTGGACAGAGGTACCCGCAAGATGATGAATATCCATAGGAGCATTCATCCTAGATCATCCGTCCCTCGTGTGTACCTCCCACGAAATCGGGGGAGCAGAGGGCTCTTGGGGTTGGAGTGTATGCATGGCAGAGTGGCACTGAGCATGGCATGTAATGTCCTTAGGAGCTCAGACCCGCTCCTGCAATTAGTGAGAGATCACGAAAACGCAGGGGTGGGTGCAGGATTGTTTAAGGCAGCAAAAAGAGCCGCAGATGAACTTGGTCTCGTATTCGACGATAGGCGAGGTGGCCGGCGCGGTGCTGATCCAGAGTCAGTCACTGAACTACAGCCAACTCGTCTGAAGGCCCAAATAAAAGCTGCCGAGCAGGAACTTCTGTTTAGGCAGCACGTCGATAAACCCATGCACGGTGTATACTATAAGAACGTAGAAACACTGGGTTTGTCGACTAGGCTGACATTTGCCTTTTTAAGGTCAGCCGGGCTAAAGTCGGAGACCGAGGGATTTATTGTGGCCTGCCAAGATGGTGTAATTAACACGTTGGTCTACCGAAGCCGCGTAATGGGTGTAGAGGTTCCTGATATAAGCTGTAGGACCTGCCACCAGGCGCCGGAGTCGCTCATGCATTTACTTTCTGCATGTCCGATATATGCGATTTCGGCCTACATCCAACGCCATAACGCGGCGTTACGGGTGCTGTACTATCATCTACGGCACTCGTACGGGATAGACCAAACACCAGTGCTGCCTTACGTCCCCGGAGATATTGAGTCCGTTGTCGAAAACGAGAGGTGCCGAATTTATTGGAACTACTCGTTTCCGACAGTCAGGCTAATTCAGGCCAACAAGCCTGACATAGTCCTCCTCGACCATCAAAACAAGGTGATGTTTGTGATCGAGTTCTCGGCACCCGCTGAGCCAAACATCGCTTTGAAAGAGGAGGAAAAACGGACCAAATACCGTGATCTCCGGTACGAGCTCCAAGTGCTGTACCCAGGCTACTCGGTCAAGATGGTCGTCCTCATAATCGGTGTACTCGGAGGTATGAAGCCTACGCTGCTCTCAGCATTGAAGACCATACCGGCCTGCCAAAAATCAGCCGAATGGTTGGCAGGCCAAATGCAAAAGGCAGTCGTCTTGGGGTCCCTGCGTCTACTTAGGGCACACGATTCTGGAATTTACAACCACTAACCCTGCGGGAGGTGGGGAGTGGTTGTAGATAATTCGCTGGCGCTTCCCCCGTGAGAATATCGGAGACACGGCAGAACTGTCCAGCATCGCTAACGCGAAAAAAAAAAAATAATAATTTAGTTTAGTTTCGAGATACCTATTTAATCTTAATATTTTATTAATAAAAATATGCATTATTTCGGAATAATTTCGGGAAGCGTAACTTTTCGAATACATCAGGAACAACTAAAAGTTACCATTACCAACAATAGCCCTTGAGTGTCATTTATTATTAAACAAATTAGTTGCAAAACTAATTACGGATTTTTCCGAAGTGAAAACTTTTATTGACTCCTCTAATATTTTATCTTATCAACTTAAATATTTTCTCCTTTTCTTTTACAGAAAATAAAGAATCAGATAATGCAACCATTGCAAGCAGGATTTTAACGTCTTCGACCTCAACCATCAGTTTTCAAGGACGACTGCCAAGCTCAGCTTCATCATCGTCAGGTTTGTCTGGTTTTGATTTGTCAATACCATCAACATCATCGTTACCATTTACTACTACTACTAGAGATTCAGTTTCTAAAAAAAGAAAACCAGACGCTCCTGCTAATCTGATGAACTTCGAACATCTGCAGATAAAAAACAAGAAATAGATAAACAAATCGCAAAAGCTGCATTTGCAACTAATACTAACTTCAGGTGTTTAGACAATCCGCATGTGATAAAGGCTATCGATATGTTAAGACCTTCAGGAAAAACCATTTCCACGACCTTTTTAGAACAAATATATAAGGAGAAAAATTAAAATGTTTTGGAAGTCTTTCTGGACAGAGTGTAAACATGTCGATTGATTTTTTGTCTAATGTCCACAATGAGCCTGTTTGTGCCACTATAACCACTGAAAATGGACAATCTTTTTTATTTGAAATAATAGATGGAAATCCTCACACAGGCGATTATTTAACTGAAATTGCTTGCAATGGCACTTATGAGAAAAACTAACAGAAAAACTAGACTCTATATCATAACTTATGGATGCTCAGCTCATTTTTTAAACTTACTCTGCAAAGATTTAGAAATATAAGATATCAAGCAGCATGTTTTGCAAATTGTTAAATACTTCTGAAATAATCATCTGGCTAGGGCAAAATACATGCAGGCTGGTGGAAAACCATTAATGCTTCCGAGTGACGTAAGATGGAAAAGTATGTCAGATTGTTTAGAGGTATATGTAAGCCAATGGGAGAGACTATTAAAAATATGTGAGGAGAATAAAAAAGAAGTTGATTCAACAATATATCAAAAAGTTTCAAACATTGGTCTTAAACGATCAGCTGAAGAATACCTAAAAATCTTAAAGCCTATAGCTGTTGGACTTGATAAATTACAGAAAAGAAACGCTTTTCTATCTGATGCAGTTAGAAGTATGGAAGGAATTAGAAAGAATATTCCAAGAAGAATTATCGTTGTCTCAAATACAAATTTTTGAAAAACGATATAAACAGACATTTACGCTCTTTCATTTTGTGGCTTATGTTTTGGATACAACCAAAACCAAATTTAAAGTGACTAGTGCAGAAAAAGATCAAGCATTAAATACCGTACAAGAAATGTATGGAAATATTAGAAATAGTGAATTTTTATGTGCTGTTTCTTCGCCAGCTTCAGTAGAAAGAGTATTTTCTACATTTGGACTTGTTCTCTCCAATTTAAGAAATAGATTAGGAGTGGAAAAGGCAGGAAAATTAGTATTCCTGTACAAATGCTACAACGAGAACATTGAAAACCAGTAATATCAATGGTTAATATAATAATACTGGTAGTGTGGCAGTGTAAGTGTAGTTAGGTAGTTATGTATTGTTAGTGTTACATAATTTAAATTTTTAAAAACGTTTCTGTTTCTCTGTTAAGTGTGTATTATCTGTCATTATTTATTAAGAATATAATTTTAGTTGCATTTGTATTTTGACTATTATACAATAAAATAAATAAATGGTATTTTTTTAAATTGTAATCATTGATTAATTTAAAAAAATCGCTTGATTAAAATCGTTGATTTAAATTGTGATTTAAATCAAATGATTTAAATCGGGCGAGCCCTGAAAAAAAAAGAAATAAATTTTACATTCTGATAAGAAATACATGAATTTATAGTATAGATCTACTCGATAAATAGGTGAAGCTTAATAAATATCTGAGATATCTTTAATGACATGTTTTTGATTATTATTAAATACAGAATTTTACCACCTGAGGTCCAAACATTTGTTTTTCCATATTTCTCGATAGCTTCTTTCAGGTTAAACCGATTTACGTCTACTGTCGGTCTCCTTTTTTAAAAATCTTGTATGTTTGATTTTGAAAAATCAGAATAAGTTTCTTAATTAATGTTATGTATTATTTTTGTTTCAGGTAAGTCCAAGTATACCAGTCATGGAACACCATGCAATGTCAAAGTATGACACGTAAGGTAAAATATATTTTATATTAAAAGTGTTATATTTATGGCGAGGTCAAAAACCTTAGATACTACGTGTCAAAACAAATCGCTAGCAAAATTATAAGGTGATCAAACTTACTGAACCATAAGTTATATAATTTACGCTCGTTTTTGGTAACAAAACATGATCTGATGACATCAACATGTATTTTATACAGAAAATTTAAAATACCGCTATCTAACGAAAAATAATTGGGGTTCTTATGCCTGTCACTGTCGAGTTTCTCTGGGCTAAATAAAAGTATCAAACTGAAATTTGACATTATTGTTATAAAGCTTAATCCACATATATTCCAATAGTGAGAACCTAAAAACAATTTTTCCGTAAATTTGACAAGACCAAAGATTGACTCCCAGAAAAAATACATCTCCATTCATTCAAAATGTTTCACACATAAAAGTTTTAGGTGTTAGACATTTTGTAATAGAAGCAATTCAAAGCCAACCTCTGTCTGATCCATTCGACGCCAGAGGTCTTTTTAATAAAATTTAAATATTTTATAAGTGGCAAAATATCCAGCAAAAGGCAAGAAATAATACTTTTATCGACTTAATTTGGGTCCCCTCAAAAGAAATAAACGTAAGACCCAGTAAATCATAAACGCATTTTCTTTGGTTGCCAATTAAAAACCTTATATACTAAATAATTTCAGGATGTTTCATTCATAACTTAAAAATATTACTGTATGATTATTTATTACAAGCGAAGAAATGTGGCTATTAAAGCTGAGAAATTAAATGACTTAATTTCTCAACTATAAAGATTTTATTTTATGTACGAATGTGGGAGGATGGCGAGCGTCCAAGTGATCCTGCGTGCTTTTTGTATCAATTTACTGCAGATTTGTTGATAAATCTAGTAATCTACGAAAGTACAACACTATCGGCGTCTTTGTAGAACAAACTTTGCAGGGATCTGAATGTGTCGTTTCAACTGTAAAACGAAATTTATCAAGTTAATGGTATTTTATATAATAAGTAGCTAATAAATAGGTGCTCAATTACGAGTAGGTTGCTTGTGAAGATTGTAATATAAGACGTAGGCGAGTTGGAGTCGAACGACGATGGTTCCATACTGTAAACAATATAGAGAGAGAATGACAGCGGGAAGGAAGACACCGTCTCGGTGGCGCAATGCTGAAGGTGGCTTGCTAAAACAGTTTAAAATAGTAAAAATGGCTTGCGACCATGGAGTCCCAGGTTCGAATCCTGGCTAGGGTATGGGTGTTCAGTGGCGTTTTTCCATGTGTTACTGAGATGGTAGCAGTGAGCTAGACCACTGTTGAGTGGCACAACATGTCTAGTCGCTGTTATCTCCTGAGTTCGAGTCTCAGCTGCGGTAGATGGCAATGTCGCAGGGAATGGTTGTTGTGATGATGTCTATGTGTAGTTAGTTAAGTTAAGCTAGACAACTGTCTGTAATTGGGATGTCCATCCTGTAGACATGTTCAGGGATAGGATAAGGATGGCAGATAGAGAGGGGGGGAGGGATATAGATAGGGCGGAGGAGGAATAAGGATGGGAAATAGAGAAGGGGGAGGGATAAGGGTGGGAGATAGAGAAGCGAGAGAGATACCGAGAGAGGCGGGGGAGATAGAGAAGGGAGAGATATAATGAGAGAGGCGGGGGCGATAGATAATGTGAGAGGAGGGGAGATAGTGAACATAAAGTTGGCACCCAGAGTTAGCACCCCAGATTCACACTAGGTGGCAGCGCTTGGCTCTTCTCTTCCGCGGTCGGAAAGCTCTTGTTCCCCCGTATACTCGACTTGGCGTTGAGCTGCCGCACTGATAGTGGGTCAAAAGATGCCTATTGTTAATAGAAAAGTATCCACGGAGAGAAAGTCGCGGCAGTTCGTGGCCCTTCCCATCCACGGCCGGAAAACTCTTTTTTCCCGCGGAAAACTCAACTTGGCGTTGAGCTGCCGCATCCGACAGTGGATCAAAGGGTACCTAGTGTTAAAATAAAAGCATCCACAGAGAGAAAATCGCGGCAGCTCCTGGCCCTTCTCTTCCACGATCGGAAAACTCTTTCCTCCTGAAAACTCGACTTGGCATTGAGCTGCCGCGCTGAAAATTGGAAGGTTGTTAGTTTACACTGAATCATGATGATTGCCACAACCCGAATCGCGGCAGCTCTTTGCATGTGCATTTCAGAACCGGAAAATTTTTTTACATCGGAAAATTCGATCCGGCAACGAGCTGCCGCTTTCCACCACCGACAGACCTCTTCCACTCCTTCAAACAAGATAATCCCCGACAGCGGTGGCGCGGCCGCTCTTTGCGTTGCCGTTTCAGACCTGGTGTGATCTGGGGTGCTAACTCTGGGTGCCAACTTTATGTTCATGGGGAGATAGATAATGTGAGAGGCGGAGAGATAATGAGGGAGGGGGGGGAGGAGAGGGGGTGACAGGTGTTCATTATTACCACCCCTTTCCGAGGTCTGTCTCCAAAGAGGTGGGGTTTCAAAGGCTTGAATATCACCTGGCTATTGGTATATCACTAGGCAATCATATTCTGGAAAAAATTTACCGATTCAATTCTAAATGTTAGTTATATTACAAATGATAACACTACATACTGCATGAATTCTTTTAAGCAAAATGTTCTCACTAACTAGTCAATATAAGAAAATACGTATTAATTTAGACAATTAAAATAACATGCCATTCTTAAGTGCTAAAACATACGAAATTATTTATTATTAAATTATTAATGTATAAGCATATATCTTAGCGTTGTATCACCTAAGTAGACAATAAGTTATATTAAGTAACCATAATACTCTCTTCCAGAGTAATCATCAGACACTAGAAAATAACTCACAAGAGTCATGTGTTTAATGATACCAACTTACCAGGCTTTCACTTCCTAGGATTTATTACTAAAAACGTTATTATATGCTTCATAGACCGGTAATATATCAACCAAAACTAACAAAGCAGGTGGGCATTTAAACTCGCCATTACTGTCAATTTAGTTAATACGTGAACCGTACACAACTATGGATCCCACTAAGAAACACGGCGGTCAGTAAATTAGTTATTACCTCGCGTGTTAATTATTCACTTTAAAGCTCTAAAATTTCCGAGAAAATTCGTGTCTGATGGTCGATAAGAGCTCTAGCCATTACATATTTGTTAATCACATCACCCATGCATTACACTGTTTAATACAAACCAACTACGATCGTAAACGAGCCATATAAGGATTTATTAGACACTTCATTTGTGTGATGTTATTAGTCCAGTCATATTAGGAGAAAATTACTCCTTAGCTTTAGGTAATTCCCCTAAACCATACGCATAGTACTAGTTCCTAGTAGTAACATACCAAAAATCAACACTGTCACCATTTTCTAAAATGGTGACAGCTTTTTATCTCATTAATAGGTCTGAATTATCTATTGGATATGTGGTAAAACCAGGATTGGCTTTATGCGGTTATGTGTCAGCGTATAAAGATTTGCATGCATGTGTACAATATCTTGCCTTGACATTTTTTTAGCCATATTGTCCAAAGCTGATAAAGTCAACAAATGTAACTGGGGCAAACTTAAAATATATAGATTTTCGCAAAGTCTTCTTCTTTGCTGTTTAAAAGATCTATTACATCTGTCGTCGTAACAAATCCAGGATTTTTTTTTAAACAGTCTGGAATTGTCTATGCACCCTCGCAGCAATATCTCCCCGTAATTGACGAAGATTGAACACAACGTTTATTGCATCCACGGTAGTAAATTCTGATGTTGGCTGATATTGAAGGTCCCATATGGCTAGTGGAATTCGTGAAAAACGTGTATGGGCTTCAGATTTTCTTGAACCCAATGCACCTACTAAAACATTCGCTACCTTGAACCCGCAAGCATTGATTGTTTCGTCTACGCTAAGCCAGATGTACTTCCCATTAAGCTTAGAAGAAATTTTCTGTCTAATATTCTCGCACTCCGTAAATAAATATTGTTTTCTTATGTAGACTCCGAAGGTACCTTATTTTCCAGTACTTAATACATTTTTTGAAAAATTGTCTAAAAAGTGGATTGTCTAGTTTCGACCACGGTATGTTACATTCTATCATAAATTCCACTAACTCTAAATTAAAATTACGTTGCATGTCACTTTAAGTAAAACCACCTACGGTTTATGATTTTCTGAAGAAATATATGCATTAATATTTGTTTTTCTTGACCATGAAATTGCTTTGTCATATCTAGTGCAATACAGTTGTCTACCATCAAAATGTAAATCGGCATTACCTCGAATCCAAAAATGTACTGTAGCTTGTGTCGGTTCAGTACGATGCCACATTTCACCTCAACTTTTTTAGTACTTATTCTTACAATACTCCGAATGAATGTACAGTAAAAGAGACACTGAATAATGCTATTAAATAACTCCCTTCCATGCTTTGAATTGGGCTTCAGGTAAATTGCCAGTAGGTATACCTGCTGCGATTTAAAATAATCTATTACGCATTATGTTTTTATTTAAAAAGTCCATTTCTCGATAAAACTAAGATACGTATTACATCGGAAACCCTTTTCCAACGTAGCTTTTCTTACACCTCCGTAGCCTTATATAACTCTATTGATCCCATTTATAAAAATCTATCGACAGTTAATATATTCCGTAAAAAAATCAAACCCTGGTTCATTAATTCCAACAAAACCTAGAATATATTCTTGGGCACCATTTTGCACTGTGTTTATGATTGATTCTTTTATTTAGTTATTTATTAGTAATTAATTTTTTAGTATTTCTATAAATATATTTTATAAAGTGTATACCGTTCCCCTATTACATTGGATTATTGTAATATTGTATTGTATTTTTGTATTTTAATGTTTTCTTTTTTATGTAATTAGTTAGGTAAGTGATTTATAAGGTTAAGTGTAGGAATAACATGGCTAAACTTCGCCTTGTAAATTACTGTTTGTAATGTACTTGTAAATGTACATCTACCCCTTTTGAATAAAGCCGTTTATTATTATTATTATTATTATAAATTAAATATTCACTAATAGTGGGTACACAGACAAGTATCGGCCGCAGCAAGATACTTGTGATTATTATTATTCTTATTAACATCGTAAAATGACATTAAATTAATTTAGTATGTTACATAACTTTCTGTTTTTATACTTTGGGAATGCTTCAGTGCGTGTTTACAATATAAAATATCTGTAAAAGCCATCTCTGGAATCCGATATGTAAATCCGACCTCTCCTTATCTTGTTAATTCTTTGGCTAATGAAATAGGACTAAACAGTCCCCATTTTGCAAGATGGCTGCCCTAGTATAGCATGCACAAATGTTGACTTTTTATGTATTATTTCTGGGCACAATGGGCCTTTACAGTACATTCGAATTTTGACATTTAAATATGGTGGGTGTCATTTGGGGAAAATAAAATAATGTTTTATCTAAAAATGAGGCGTCTTAGAACAGCAATCTCTGAGAAATAAATTAGCGAAATACAACAACTTTCATGGGGTATTTCAAACGCTCGAGTTTCACGCGCCTTGGTTGCACACGTAATCCCACCAATCATCATCGAGGACACAACAGAAGAACTTGCAAACCGACAACACTGCGATCACCGTGCGTGCGGATAGCGGATAACCTTAAACTTTCATTTGAGCTGTCGTCTTTTCTGGGGCATTTTCGGTCGTATTTTCACAGAATGGAATAAAACACTGCTTGCTAGACATTTTAATCGAAATCGGAGGCTTTCAATTTACGCTAACCTCAAAACCAAAATGTTAACATCAACAAGCTGTCAAACGTCTAGTCATGAGCGATATGTCACTGCCGGTGATTAAATCACCGTGATTATATAAAATATTAATATAAAGTGTAATTTACATTGTTTTACTTTCAATTCATACTTGTCCAGTGCTGCTTAATGCAGCCATACATTCACACAAACAAATTACGGCGAACGGTAAACTTATCAGCTTGCAGATTGTGATGGAGTTATTTTAAAACCACCGGAAGTGAAAAATATAAGTCGCCGTAAGGAGTGATTGGAAAATCGTGATATCGCCCATCACTACAAACGTCAATTGAATGCTGATTTTGTACAACGTTGCCGAGTCGCCCTTTACACTATTGGCTTGGGATTGCTGACGTATTAATGGCGCGTTACGGATAATCGTTTAAATAGGTGATTTTAATTATTTTTTTCTGGCTCTAATCTGCATCAAAATAGAAATTGAAAAAATACGGGTATTTTAATTTTTCATAAAATTTATGATTCCGCAATAAAAAAAATATGCTGAAAAGGCCCATTGCCATGCAAGTGCAATGTATCCCGATTAGGGGAATTATTTCCAGTTAACTAGTATGATTGGACTATTAATAAATATGGAATTAAAGGAAATTCAGTGACCACGTATAATAAAGCACACATCCGCCTTTTTTTAACTATTTGGAAGCTATTTCGGGATTTTATATGAGCGTTTGAACGCAGATCGTTCGTTAATAGCATTGGCAACTAATACGATACGCGCCCGTGGAAGCAATTTGGAAGGAAAGTGAGAAAAGTATAGGAAGATGAAAGGCGTACATAAATGAACTTTTTTACGAGGAATATAGAGAAGATTTCAGGAATAATGGCTTAGACGCCGGCTCTAGAATTAATAAGATTTGGCATAATACAGGGTGTTTGGTAAAATAATGCCGACCTCGAACACATAGATCATTTGGCATTTACATGACCAAACGTACCTATATGAAAAATGCTACGGTTTGCTTCATAAGACCGATTTAATATAACCTTAATAATAATATATCGATTTAAGACATAATTTTAAAAGATATGCTTTTAATGAATGATAAGAATCACATTTCTTATTATTGACAAATTATGCATATTTACAATCTACTTCTGTATACAGAGTATTAAGTAAATTCGATGGGTGGGTCTAGCTTGAAATGGAAACTACCATCGTAGTTTCTTCTCGTTGCTTATTTTCTCATGGTTATAGTAGATTTCGGGGCTATGCCTTTCGTAGTCTCCGATTGTCTGGACCATTGTTGTAAAGTCGTTGGATTGTAGCGTTTTCACTATCTGTTATTCGGTTACTAGATGATTCAGCAAACCACTTGACTTCGTCCTTGATGAAGGGTATTCCAGGATCTTTGTGTATTGTCTGGTTGCAGTCATACCATGGAGCTGCAACTATGACCCTTAAGGTTTTCGATTGGAATCGTTGTATGGTATTTAATTATGTTGGCTTTGCACATCCCTACAATAGGAGCCCGTATGTCCATATAGATTTCAACATCGCTTTGTATACTAGGATTTTGTTAGATAGTGAGAGTTTAGATGTTTTGTCGATAAGCCAGTACATTTATTTTGACGATATGTCCAGTTGCCTTCGCTTAGCCTGGAGTTACAGGTGAGGCGTTGGTCGAGGTGCAAACCAAGGTATTTAGTTTCTGTTTTGACTGATATGGCTTCGTTATTCATTGTTACAGGGGGACAGATAGCCGGGTAGTGAATGTCATTTGTACACACTTAGACTTTAGTTTTCCATTTATTGTACCAGTTGCATAGTGAATCCAGATGGCATTGGAGGTTTTTTGAAGCCGTTGCTGGATTATCGGTTATGGATAAAAGTACCACATCGTCAGCGAAAGATGCAATGGTGGTACGTCTGCCGTGTAGATTAGGAAGAGCAGTGGTCCAAGATCGCTACCTTGGGGGACGCCCGAATTTATAGTGCAGAAGTTAGATTGGCAGCCATTACGTCTCACAGAAACGTTTTTATCGTGTAGGTGGGAGATAATAGTTGGGAGATAAGACTTTTTTGAGTTTGAAGAGAAGACCTCGATGCCAAACTTTGTCAAATGCCAGTGATATGTCGGCGATTTCGTTTACTATCCTATGGACTTGATTTGTTGTGGAGTGTAGTTCATGAAAACCAAATTGGTGACTTGGGAGAAGCATTTATACGTCATGATCTTCATAAATTCCCTTTAACAATAATCGTTCAAGTATTTTGCTAATTGTAGGTAGTAGATTGATAGGGCGATACGAGGTGGGCTCATGTAGAGGTTTGCCTGGTTTATGAATCATAATAATTTCCGCATATTTCCAGGTGATTGGGAAGTATAACAGACTTAGAATGCGTTTAAGTATGGTGCTCGGAAGAGCTACTGCTTTTCGTGGTAAATTTTCAAGGTTTGTCCTGTTATTAGGTCATATCCTAGGGCCTTACGTGCGTTGAGCTTTTGGATTTCTTCCTTAACTTCTAACGGACTAAATGCTTTTATAGGAGTGACCATTTGACATGAGGCGTCGATGTAGTCTTACACTTTGTGTCATCGTGTTCAATTTTAAACACATCTGATAGATATTCTGCAAAGGTTCCGGCTTTCTCCTCGCCAGCGAGACCATTCACGGTTTACTTTATAGATTGGGGGTATTGGTGTGAGGTCTTTTCAACTTCTTTGTCGTTTTCCACAGCGTACGCTTATCCACGGAGAGGCTGGTTATATGTTGCCCAAAACTGTCATTTTAGGAATCTGTTAACGACTTTTTAATTCTCGACTTAGTCTGTTGTAATTATATTGGTCTACCGGATTTCTAGATGCCTGCCACTTTTTTCTAGCTCGTCTTTTTTCGCTAGTGAATTGTCGAATACGGAATTTCAAATCAAAATATTTATTTCAACGATCAAAAAGCCGTAAATTGTTTAATATTGTGCGGCCTCGTAAAGATATGAAGTTGTAGAAAAAGATTTCTTATGAAATCCCATATTTTCAGAAATACTTTTCATTGACCGTAACGAATTGTTTTGTTTATTTTAAGTAGTTCAGCAAAAATTACCCTCCCCAAATACTTTTTTAAGAAATTTATTTTTACTCTACTAAAGATTTTCTACTTTTTTTTATATCCGAAGACTTCAACTCGATTATTATATCCCCCTCCCTACAGCAATATTTTTAAATTTCATAATGTAACATTGCAGCAAATATTTTTCATATTAAAACTACACGAACTGGTATTATATATTTTCGTTTGTTTCCAATAAAAACACCCTTCGTGCAATTCCATGAAACAAATAAAATTTATTTGGGCAAATATTCGATTTCAATTATGAAACAACTGACCGAAAAAATAGAAAACAGCGCCGTCGGAACTTTAATGGGCAATATTAGTTTAAATTAATATTCTGTGTGGAATATATTTTAGTTTTATGTAAATTTTATATTGACACCTAGCTCATGATAAATGCACCGAATATGTTTTATGGATGGCATCAGTTAATAATTTAATATTAATATTCCATTGTTTTTGATCAGTCAAGTTAAAATATGCTGCAACATGGAAATTTAATTTGTATATTCCAAATTACATGTCGAATGTAAATTATTAAATGGCAGAATTAAGTATTTTAATGCATAATTAAATATTAATATAAATACGTTAATTTCGAATAACACGTAGCATTTGCATTTTCATTAATTTTAAATAATCCTTGATATTGCGCAATTCGTGTCGTCCGATATCGTCGCTATCATTGGGCGCCTAATAATATTCATTATTTTTTGGACAGCGTCTATAACAAAATATGTTAGGTTTACGTACGTGTGAAAAAACAATATGCCGTAAATAATTGACATTAATCAAATTGTACACTGTTGATGAAATATAATTAAGAAAATATTTTTGGGAGGATGCGTATAAAGTCCATATGATACACTTCATTGTTCTTATAGCTTAAACAAAAGGGATATTGAAACATATTCTTTATAGGATTTTGCAAACAGAAAAAATAACTATCTATAGGTAACTAAAAAAAACTGTATGTAAAAATATTAATGAATGGAATGGAAAGACCATTCTTTCGATAACCTGAATTCTGGTTATGCTAGCAAATTAAAATCCTAAAATGAATTTGTCTAATTTCTTATTTGACAATTCTCATTATAACACTAGCATCCACACAGTCCCCTACGGCCATGCAGATTAAACTAGTACCTACATAACCATCTACGATCATGAAGATTCAGTTAAAAATGAGAGCAAGAGATAATTTTGAACGAAAAACCTCTTGCCTCTGTGCGCCGGACCGACTACATACGTCGGATTGGATATGTGACATGCTTGTTGCCAAACACACGTCGCTCACTTGACACTAAAAGAACATTTAGCAGTCAACCTTCTTTACCAATAACCAACCACTTGAAAGGGTCCCAGGTATAAATTAGACTGTTTCCGTCCACGGCCAGACTATGGCACTACTTTATTTTTGGTACTATTAACAAACACTTTACCAGTAATTTTCAATTATTAATTCGGTATGTACTTTGTTCTTCTATTATGACACTTCACTTTTCGCAGAATGTTTTGATCTACCGATGACTTCAATTTTATCAAGTTTAACAGAGGTTTAGCCGATTCTTTTTGAGTTTTCCTCGTCTTACCGTATGTCTACCCTCGGCGTTAGTCCTCCACGTTATCTAGTGCTTCTTAAAGTCCTACTATTGAATACTAAAAATTAGCCTCATTTATGCTCTGTAGTTTCGAAAATATTGAATAATGGAATTTGTGTCCATAAGGACTTTTAATCGGGGAAATAATCTGCCGAATGCCACTTGATTTAAAGAATGTCGTTGAGACAATTGCCTCGTCTATTAGGCACAAACCAAATCCAAGAAAGTTAATATATATGTGGGGATAAGTCAGAATAGAACCATTCCAAGTATTAGAATCTTTATCATGAATGCACCCTTTACTAGTTTAAGGTGGCCATTCCCTAGAAAAAGACATCCCATATGGAAATGTTTATTATTTTTGTCCATAATTTTTTTCTTAGTACGTATATATATATAAAAAAAAAAAAACTATAAGAGTACCGAAGTAGAACCAAAACATGACTATTGCTATGAATTTTCACTCAATAATTTAAGTGGTTTGCAAAATAGCTAGATTTAGAATTACGAAATAGGAAGATTAACATAATTTTTAAATTGAAATCTAGCTATTTTGCAAACCACTGAAATTATTGGGTGATAATTCATAATAATAGTCTTGTTATGGTTCTACTTAGGTACTCATATAGTTTTTTTTAAATACGTACTAAGAAAAAAAAGTTATGGCCAAAAATAATAAATATTTCCCTATCGGATGTCTCTCTCTAGGGAATGGCCACCTTAATACATTTTATTGCATATTAAAATATGAATATTTATTATTTGTTGTTCAGAACTATTAACATTATCCACGATACATACCTGTCTATGATCTAATGTCAACATTTACCCAGCCACCTAAATCCATCGCATTAACAATTTACCCACAATTTATACAAATTATTTTATGCAATGATTTGTAAACAAAAGTTTAGTGTATCATGACAACATATACTCTCCGAAATGTTGTTTTACGATATGGACGGACACGATGCGTCCGATATCGACAATGTTAATTTCGTATGTGAAACGCTGGGTAAATACGAAATCTAAATAAATGACATTATTAGCATTGCATGTTACTGGTAATTTAGCTTTTGTACAAACGCTACGGTCGAGATATTTCTGGTTTGAAAAACAAGCGAAAGAGGAAATAAAAAGGAACGATAAGTTCATTAGCCATTGTTGACAATTGCACAAAAATTCATGGGAACAAAAATTGTGACAATTTTACTTTGATCTTTATAGCGTACTAGAATATTCTATATACTTTTTGCGTTTCAATTTTCTAACACTAACAAAAAAAATTAATAATAAACATGACAAGCCTTTACTTCCATCTAAAATAATACGGTATATTATTATTTACTTATAGATTTAGTTACTTATAGAGGTTTTCAGTACGACCTGTAAGCATATTATTACAAACTTTTATTTAATTTCAAGTTTATCACTTAGTTTAAGTGAAATCAGGCAAATCAGTTTTGAACCACCTCTACTTGATCTATTGCTTTGAAATATAGTACCGATGACAAAACAATTATCTGATAACCATGACCTAATACTGCAGCTAGGATAGTCACATACACAAACATACCATGTTTGGGTTCATTTTGGTCGGCACACAGTTACTGAGACAGTTCGTTAGAGTCATGAGCTTGCTCGTTTTGTTCGGGAAGGTGGGCGTCGTTAGCGTTGTAAATTTGTAAAAAAAAAAATATATTTCATTCTCAATCATGATATGGATTAAGTAGTTTAAGCATTTTTTTTAAATCACCTTGTTTATATTAACATCCTGGCAGAGTTATGTAGCTGTTCCACCTCTCAACAAGGACACGCACAATAAAAACGACATTAAGGTGGCCATATCCAAAAAAGACATCCGATAGGGAAATATTTATTACTTTTGGCCATAACTTTTTTTTCTTAGTTCGTGTATTTAAAAAACTATTGGACGGCCTAAGTAGAACCGTAATAAGACTATTGCTATGAATTTTCACTCAATAATTTCAGTGGTTTGCAAAATAGTAGTGCATTTTTTATTTGTTTAGAATTTGGCGGATGCGCTGGGGACAACGCGAAAAAGTTTCTAGTAAGCCCCACAAAAAAGTGGTCTGTAGCTGGAACCCGACATGTATTTCGATGTGCTGAACACGAATCCGATGTCCGTTTGGCTTCATCACCCACCAAGTTTTTGTAAATGGCAAAATTAACCTAAAAAATTCAAATTTTTTAAAAAGTTGTAACTTCAACCTCTACAACGCTGATACTAGAGAAAAGAAAATTTAATTTGACATAATTTGATGTAAGCAAATATAGGGTGTTCTATTTGAATTAAAAAAGTTTTTGAGGTTTGAATCTGACAGAATGTAAGTGAAAAATAGAACACTTGGTATTCTATTATCTTCAACCTGACGCTCATTCAACTTCCTTATATCAGCGGAGCATTATACCGGGTGGCCACGAGTCAATGTACGCCCCCAATATTTTGGTTGTTTTTGTATTTAAAAATTTGGTTTTTGATACACATAAATTAGACAATAATAAGCTACTTTTAGACTAACAGGAATGAAAATATAACTTCCGGTTGAACCGGAAGTGACTTTTTTTTCTTAAATGGATTGACTATATTTTTTTATGGTTTCATAAATTTCCAAGTGCAACAATTTTTAAATTTTTTCAAAATGGCCGCGTCAGATGAATGCGATGTAAGAAAATTACTAAGTAGGCTATGGAAATTATTAGTAAGATTGTAGACTTGTCTGTAAAGCAGAAAATAGTTGTTTGAATTACTGATAGGTACCAGTATTTTTAGTTTTTTTTTTCAAAAAAAAAAAACGGAATTTCATTTTCATTTCCGTAGGGGTCCTATGGAATTTTTGTTAAAGGAACTATTTCTTTTATTAATCAGATACAATATTTCATAAACTATATTTATTTCGCCATTAATCATTTCTTGACGATATCCTTCGTAATGGTAGAAGTATTTTTAAAAAGTAAGCGCCAACAAATCATTTTAATAAGGAACCTATCTACATTTAAATCCAAAATTGCAGATAGCCATGAAAATGACAGACATTCGCAACAATTGAATTAGTCTTGATTTATGTACTAATTTTCTGAAGCAAGTGTATTAAAGTTGTTATAAATAAGAAAATTAAGATAAAATGGCTGAAAATTATTCAAGAGAAGAAAAAGTTGACATGATCATTATTTATGGAGAGACTCGACGTAATGCAACTAGAGCACAAAGTCTGTATGGACGGAGATATCCAGAAAGAAGACAACCTCCGAGAAACTATTTCGCCCGGTTGGAGCAACAATTTAGAACTGAACCTAATGTAGAGATTGAAGAAAGATTTATTGTGGATGAAGAAACGGAAATTAATGTATTAGCTTTAGTGCATGTTGACCCAACCATTTCGATCAGACAAATTGAACATGAATTACCAGTTTCCAAAGAATCAGCCAGAAACATTTTAAAGAAACACGGCTATCGTTCTTATAAATATCAATTGCATCAATTTTTGTATGAGAATGATTATCAACGAAGAATAACCTTTTGTAATTGGTTACATTTACGCCAATTAAGAAATGAGAATTTTATCAAAAACATTTTGTTCACTGATGAATCGAGATTTACAAACCTTGAGTTATTTAATCGATACAACACTCGATATTGGGCAATTGATAATCCTCACGTTATGAGACAGGGGCGGTTCAGGGCCGGTTTGGCTTCAATGTTTGGTTAGGCGTACTGGGCGACCATATCATAGGTCCAATAATTTTTAACGAAACTCTAACTGGACCAATATATCTAGAATTTCTCCAAAATATAATAGTTCCAAAGATTAATCGAATACCCAATACCAATATTGACGAGGTTTACTTCCAACTAGATGGGGCTGGACCACACCATGCTGTTATCGTTAGGGATTACTTAAATTAATTATATCCAGATCGTTGGATTGGGACCCATGGTCCAGTCAGATGGCCTGCAAGGTCGCCTGACTTAACCCCACTCGATTTTTTTATTTGGGCGCATTTGAAAAATAGAGTCTACATGACTGCTCCAACCACATCTGGAAGAAAGAGTTCGACACGAAATTGCACAAATGGTTTTGTTATTCTTGGTAATTTATTCATGGTTGTAACGTTATACCTATTAAAATTATTTCTTGTCTAATTTCTGTTACTTTTTAAAAATACTTCTATTATTACGAAGCATATCGTTAAGAAATGATTAATGGCGAAAAAATTATAGTTTATGAATCATTATCTCTGATTAATAAAAGAAATAGCACAGTTTCATTAAAAAAAATTCCATAGAACTCCTACGGAAATGAAAATGAAATTCTGTTTAAAAAAAAAAAAAAACTAAAAATACTGGTACCTATCAGTAATTCAAACAACTCTTTTCTGCTTTACAGACAAGTATACAACCTTACTAATAATTTCCATAGCCTACTTAGTAATTTTCTTACATCGCATTCATCTGACGGGGCCACTTATTTTTTGGAATTTTTTACACCTGAAAAAAGTGTTGCACTTAGAAATTTATGCTTAATGAGAAACCATAAAAAAATATAGTCATTCCATTATTTAAGAAAAAAAGTTGGTCACTTCCGGTTCAACCGGAAGTGATATTTTCATTCCTGTTAGTCTAAAAGTAGCCTATTATTGTCTAAGTTATTTGTACCAAAAACCAAATTTTTAAATACAAAAACAACCAAAATATTGGGGGCGTACATTGACTCGTGGCCACCCGGTATACAATGGCTACAAACTATTCAACTTTTTACCTTCAGAAATCAAGGAATCTGCAAATGTTTTCAAAAGATCTCTCAAAAAACACTTAATACAAAAAAATGTTACACACTTAATGATTTTTTCTCCATGTAGTTCTCTACATTGTATCTACATATATATTTATAGTGTTAGTTGCTAGGTTATTACTATTCTACTTTTTTTGTGAAGTATATTTTAAAGCTGGTTGTGACGTGTCTCTTCAAATATGTTATACAATCTCTGTTGTATATATGTATCTGATGAAATAAATCTATTTCTATTTCTAATGTATGGTACTATACAAACTGATGTCGTTGCGTATAGCGAAAGTTCTCGCAGTAAAAAAATAGTTCATGATACCTTGTTACATAACGAGTGAGTGTGATTTTTCCAGTTTAGCTTCTTAGCCATGTGAAGTCCCAAAAACTGAACTTCCATTCTCAAAGTAGTACAGTGGCGCGCCATCCCTCGAATTATCTTAAAGTTAAGTTTAAGTTAAAAGTCCTGTGGTATACAGTACAAGTACAGGTGGTTGTAATGGACACCATGACCCCCTGATCCAAGTTCTCTAGATTTTATTCGCTTAAAATAACGGTTGTATGATGTTGAAATTGTTCAGGATGTAGCCAAGTCCATATGAAATACTTCATATATCAACAAGCAGGGAGTCTTTTGTTCACGTCGCGAATTACATTTGAATTAAGTTGTTTTCCGATAGAAAGCCGAAACGCAATGTTCGTCGAGATTTTAACAGCATCGTAACTCGCTAAACTCCAGAACATGTCTACCAACTTCAATACAAGTTAGCACGGAAACTGCTCGCATGCAAGCGTTTATACA
The DNA here is from genome assembly GCA_963583905.1 of Stenurella melanura. NCBI lineage: Eukaryota > Metazoa > Arthropoda > Insecta > Coleoptera > Cerambycidae > Stenurella > Stenurella melanura. The sequence continues at coordinate 7,282,612 of OY757313.1, read as the reverse complement.
TTAAATTTGACTGTAAATACCTCCTTATAATTATGCAAAGTCGCATGCAATTCCCTGCAGAATTACATATCTTAGCAAGTGTGTTTAGCCACACATATTTGAAGTAATTTCAAGCCATGCATACTCCCATCTCTGCGAGAATTACACCGACAGGGGACTGGGAGACATTAGCAATATTGCTTGAATTATATTAAGTCGTAAACTATACATTTGATGTCTGGAGAACTGACTTTTACAACGTTCCTTAATTGTTTTAAACACACGTTCGTGATCATATCAAAGTTTGTAAATAAATATAAGTATTTATAGTCTACGGGCTTATGACATTTTTGGTATATGATCTGATCATATTTCTCACTATACCGGGTGAGTCACGAATTGTGCTCGCCCCGATATTTCCTAAAATATTTGGAATAGAAAATTGAAATTTCTAGGCCTTATAACACGACTAAAATGCCATCTTTTCAATAAAAAATCAAGTTTGGTGCACATCCGGTTTGACCGGAAATGCCCACAACTTTCGATTTTTAAATGGAACACCCTATATATTTTTACATTCTTGGAATCTAGAGAAAATTTAGAATATAATACATCCATTTTGGTCACTTTTTGATAAACATTAAAAATTTTATTAAAAAATCTATTTCTGAATCCAGAGTGCAGTGGTGCCCAAAATATATTTTAGTTTGTGTACTACGTTACTATAAAAATAAAAAGAGCAATATGATTGCATTACTTAATTCTCTAGAGGCGTTTAAAATTTTTAAATCTGATTTTTACCCACTAACTCGTTTTTTTTAATGGGAATTTAATCGTTCACCAACATTTTTAAATACCTCATTTTCATACGAATCTAATGATACCAAAATTTTGAAAATCCGCTCAGAAACATTTGAGATTTCAGCCAAAATACAATGCAACCAAGCTTTTAGAAACATGCGGCTATTAGATAATAGATTAGTGGGCTTTGGAAACTAAAATGGCACATTTCTGTGTAAATCTGGTAACCTAATAACATTGGAAAAATCATAGTAGCCATTGAATGTAATAAAACAATATCAGCTATCAGACAGACTCGTGTAGTTATAGGCAATCTTGAGCTATCAAACATTTAAAAATTGTGAGCGCAAAGTACGTTACAATTAAGTTTAGCATAGGTATGTGGAGGTAAACACAATTTCATCCACAAGGACATTTGCAATAGAATGCGACATCAGTTCGGTTTTCAGAGTTTTATTTAAATGAACATAAATATCGGGCCTATAAATAAATAAAAATCAATTCCGTTTGAACAATTAAACTTAAACTAGGTAACAGTAGGTATCTTTAAAATAATTAATATAATTAAACCATAAATTGACATTTATAGATATTGTTCAAAATGTCCACCATTTTTTTCTATACACAATTCGGCTCTGCGTACAGTTGCTTGAATGGCTGTACGCAATTCAGCCGGCGTTATTTCATTAAGAGCCCGTACAACTTTATTTTGCTGCTCTTTACGGGTATTTGAAGAAGTTTTATAAACTTTATTTTTGAGAGTGCCCCATACATAATAGTCGAGGGGTGTTAAGTCAGGTGACCTAGGAGGCCACCTGATATGACCTTGATTTGCGATAAGGCGTTCACCGTGCAAGTTGTTTAAATATTCCATCACTCTTCTGGAATTATGTGGGGGAGCACCATCTTGCTGGAAAAACAGATTTTGTAAATAGGTAAGTGGAAGTAAGTCAAGAAATTCTGCTGTCTGGTTTTGTAAAAAGAATAAATACCGTTCGCCAGTAATGTTCCATCAAAAAATATGGGTCCAATTATTCGATCTCCAAGTACTCCAAGCCAACAGCTAAACCCAAATCTTTCCTGAATATTCCCCCGCCCTACCAACCTCGGATTTTCTTGAGCCCAGTACCTAGTATTATTTCTGTTAAACATACCTTGGTTCGTAAATCTACTTTCATCTGAATATAAAATACGAAAAGGAAAACCTGGGTTTTGTTGTACTGCATTTCAGAACCAGTTGCAATATACTAGCCTCCTGTCGTTATCATCTCCATAAAGATGTTGGTGTATTTGGTATTTATAAGACCGAAACTTATGTTTCTTTAAAATTCTGCAAACCGAAGACTGACTAATGTCGCATTCCATTGACAATTCCCTTGTTGATGTTGTTGTGTGTACCATCACAAATCCTAATACATCAATTTCTTTGTCCTCACTTACAATAAACGTTTGATGGTCATCTTGTTGATTGGGTTCGTTTCTTAATTCTTGTTCCACTCTGGCAAACAAGTGTCTGCTTGGATGACGTCTGTTAGGATATCGTTACTGGTACAGTTCTGCAGCTGCAGTTGAATTTTTGAGACGCTCTCCATATATCAGTAACATATCGACCTTTTCATTTCTACTAAAATTATTCTTTTTTTTTAAATTTGTACTCAAATAGATTTCCGCAACGCTTTATATTGTATCTGTCTGACAGCTGATATTGTTTTATTACATTCAATGGCTACTATGATTTTTCCAATGTTATTAGGTTACCAGATTTACACAGAAATGTGCCATTTTAGTTTCCAAAGCCCACTAATCTATTATCTATTAGCCGCATGTTTCTAAAAGCTTGGTTGCATTGTATTTTGGCTGAAATCTCAAATATTTCTGAGCGGATTTTCAAAATTTTGGTATCATTAGATTCGTATGAAAATGAGGTATTTAAAAATGTTGGTGAACGATTAAATTCCCATTTAAAAAAACCGAGTTAGTGGGTAAAAATCACATTTAAAAATTTTAAACACCTCTAGAGAATTAAGTAATGCAATCATATTGCTCTTTTTTTTTATAGTAACGTAGCACACAAACTAAAATATATTTTGGGCACCACAGCACTCTGGATTCAGAAATAGATTTTTTAATAAAATTTTTAATGTTTATCAAAAAGTGACCAAAATGGATGTATTGTATTCAAAATTTCCTCTAGATTCCAAAAATGTAAAAATATATAGGGTGTTCCATTTAAAAATCGAAAGTTGTGGGCATTTCCGGTCAAACCGGATGTGCACCAAACTTGATTTTTTATTGAAAAGATGGCATTTTAGTCGTGTAATAAGGCCTCCAAATTTCAATTTTCTATTCCAAATATTTTAGGAAATATCGGGGCGAGCGCAATTCGTGACTCACCCGGTATAGTATCGTACTGTATGCCTATTGTTGTCCAGAAAATCCATATGATACGTCCCATAGTGGGACAAAACTATAGTGTTCCATCCAAATCAACTTTCAGATTTTAATATTTTTTTTTTTTTAAATATTCGTTATGAAATTCTCTATCAATTCCTCCAGCCGCATTTTTGATTATTATTCCCAATATGGGAAATATATAAATATTTTAGAATTTTTTATTTTAAATTTTCAATTTACAAATGATCTGTCAAGTTCTTTATTAAGCATTTTTAAAATTTAAAGTGCTAAACTGTTCATATAGGCGAGTCTACCTGGGGTAAAAAAGAGGTGATGTTACAAATTTTGTATACCATTTGAGTTAGCAACAGATTCTTATAGGAAAAATTCCGCTGAACAAAATTTTCTTATGAGAAATTTTCCTAAACCGCGAGCTTCATGGTCAAATAATTGTTTAGACAATTTTTTTTCGTTTTTATTTAATAAAATGAAAACGGTTTGACGGATTCGAAAAAATCTTAACTCAATCGAAAGATATTTTCAATACGCGTCGTTTGGTGTCAGGTACAACTCATTTTGTCAACCCGTTCATTTGTTATAGCCAAAATAAATTTCTTAATTAAAAAATTAATTACTCCGAAACTAATGACGTCAGGATATTGGTTTTTTCAAAATACATGCCTTTTATACTAAAGAATATAATACTTTTTGATTGTTGAGACAATTGGCATAATTTCTTAATTAGCAAATAACTTTTTTTTTCGAAAGTTTGATCGACTTCAAACCAACTTTAAACGATAAATATTGATGTTGGGCATAACCCCCATATAAGTCTGCACGAATGCAACTTCTTGTTTTTGTTTATTTAAGGTTTAAATTAATTTTGCAAATTAACAAATGAAATATCTCGGCGCATCGAAATGGGGTATTGTGCATATGACAGTGCTTGGAAAAAAGAAAATTTTGAGACCAGGAAGAACTTGATCGGATATCTGAAATCGGAAATAAAAGTGATATTGCGTGAGAGGCTCTAATTTGTTTGTTACCATCTTTTTGGACAGGAGGGTTGGTGCAAATGAAAGCTAACAAGTTTTTCCATCAACCACAAAAAGTTCCACAAAAAATATTCAATCCCTGAAGAGTTATACGCGTTTTTGACCCTAAAAGGAATATCTCCCGCAACGTGCTAGTAAGATTTGACGCGCAATGGGGTGGCGGGTTCGATCCTCGGTGTAGGCAAATTATTTTGTTGTCAAATTCACTTTATTTCGATTAATAAAATATTTCCTATAATAAAATAAGTTTTAAATTGTAAAAAACGCTATAAATACTTATTTATTCTTGAGAGCTTCATTAAATCCGTAACTCTCGAGCTGATGCTGTGCACCTGCTTTGTATGCTCCACATTTCTTATAGTCGAAATCATGGAATGGAAAATAATAGTATTGATCCAGAAAATTGGGGTTGGAAAATGACAGAATATGGGTTTGTTCCAATTCAAACTTAAAGACCAGCCGCTCCACCGGATTCATTAAAAATTCCTTCATTCGCATGCAGGAAAAATTGTGCAAATCTTAGATGTTCAAGTAGAAAACTAAATTTGAAATGTTCGATATTTTGTAAAAATTGCCGCTTGAGAGAACTGCGAAGAAAAAAAAATAACCACTTTGTACGATGAACCCGATCAAGATAATGATGCCAGCAATATTAATTTTATTGCTGAATTTGAGAACGATTTTGAGGATAATATTTGACAAGACATACAAAGTGATAATGATGTAATGGAATGAGATTAAAATAATTTTGAAAATTCTAGAGTGATTTTAGAGAATGAACGTAACGAATGCCATGATATTTTTGTAGAAGATAGTGATGGAGATGAATGCACTTTCTTTAATGACCATATAAACGATGACGATGTAGATTTAAACGGAGATGAATTTTTAAATGTTTTGAATTCAGATTGGGACACGGAAAGTTCTTTATCAAGCGATTGTTACTAGTTGTAATCACATAGTTTCGACAGGCACCCTCCTCAAATAAAGTAAAACAAGCCATCTCTTTCACAAAAAGTAGTAAAAAAAAACAAAACTACCGAGAAACCCTCGTCGGACAAGAACAATCATATGTTTGTTGCAAGATAGCCATTTATTTAATGAAAATTGCCTTTTTTTCCCCTATTTTCACGTTGCAGGAGAGATTTTTGTAAGGGTCAAAAACGCGTATAGCTCTTCAGGGATTGAATATTTTTTGTAGAACTTTTTGTGGTTGATGGAAAAACTTGTTAGCTGTAATTGGCACCAAACCTCGTGTCCCAAAAATTGTTAATAAAAAAATTAGAGCGTCTCACGCAATATCACTTTTATTTCCGATTCCGGTTATCCGATCAAGTTCTTTGTGGTCTCAAAATTTTCCTTTTCCAAGCACTTTCATATGCACAATTCCCATTTCGATACGCTTACCCAGAGCCGAGATAGTCCATTTGTTCATTTGCAAAATTAATTTAAACTTTAAATAAACAAAAGCAGAAAGTTGCATTCGTGCAGACTTCTATGGAGATTATGCCCGACATCAATATTCATTTGAAGTCGATCAAACTTTCGAAAAAAAGTTATTTGCTAATTAACAAATTATGCCAACTGTTTAAACAATCAAAAAGTATTGAAGATATCGGACCAAAAAAATATGGTATATTCTTTGGTATAAAAGGCATGTTTTTTGAAAAAAACAATATTCTGACCTTATTAGTTTTGGAGTAATCAATTTGTTAATTATAAAATTTATTGTGGCTATAACAAATGCACGGGTTGATAAAATGAGTTGTGCCTGGCGCCAAACGACGCGTATTGAAAATATGTTTCGATTGAATCAAGATTCTTTCGGATCCGTCAAACCGTTTTCATTTTATTAAATAAAAACGAAAAAAAAATTGTCTAAACAATTATTTGATCATGAAGCTCGCGGTTTAAGAAAATTTCTCATAAGAAAATTTTGTTCAGCGGAATTTTTCCTAGAAGAATCAATGGCTAACTCAAATGGTATAGAAAATTTTTGGGAAAAATCCCAGGCAGACTCGCCTGATACTTAACAGATACTTGACAAGAAATTAATGTCAAATATGTTTATGCTTTTGGCAGCTGTCAGATCTTCAGTGAACTTAATGAAAATGCCATTTCTTATATATTTTCAAAAGTTAAAGCCCCGCTAGTTCGAAATTCCGGATAATTCAAACCGTCGTCAAAATGGCAGATAAATTTTGTAATTTATGGCTTGATTCATATGAAAATCGGTATCTGGGATTTTCGAGATTGCAGATTATGAATATTTAGTAGGGTGTTCCTTATATTAAGGTAAACATTTTTTTCTTAATTTTCTTTGGGGCACCCAGCCGATCTACTTTATTAAAAACAATTACTGTAATTTTTTTGAATTTTTTAACTCAGTTTTAGGGGTCTCTATCAAGTGTCAAATTTTCAAGATAATCGGAGATTTTTACACACAGCTACACAAACACTCCTCATTGTTCAGTAGCTGACAGGAAACTGAGCTCTAAAGTCAAGCCCTGCATGGCACTTCCATGCAGCTTTTGGACATGAAACACTCTTGTTTTAACATGCTGGTTGTGGCTGTCCCTATTCGGCGAGTTATGATTGGTTGGGATAAAGTGGGGGGAGGGTGGGGGGCAATGTAAAGTGTATACGAGCACATATGATAATCGCATAAAACCTAAAAGCCTGCAAAAACAGTCGGCAACTCTTTATTGTACATGGGCGGAGGTAAATAGAAATGCTTGTCATAAGAAAATGTTATAATTTTTTGAAAATTGTATTAATTTTTATTATCATTTGTTTATTAGATAGGCTATTTTTGTTCATTTATCCAATAACATATTTTTGAAGTATTATGTCAGTTTTAGATATAAAGTCTAAATATTTAAATTTATTGGGTTTGGTTTTAAAGTTATCTCATACTATATTGAAACATGTTATTGCTTAGCAAGGAACAACGAGAGGGTATGAACATATCCTTGCCGGGATGAGGGAAGGGACAGGTTAGATTGAAAGAATCGGTACAACAAAAATAAATATTTGGAGAGATGAAACATAAATAAAAACAAAATTAAAATATGTCTCTAGAATAAAGTAACTTAAATTAAAATTTCTTGTCAACTAAATAAAATATATTCCAAAAAATGTAACAATAAAAAAGTAAACTTCATACCTAATATAATAGCTAAATATTTTGTTCTGAAAATATATATTAAAAAAGTTAAATGCTAAAAGTTGACGCGTCCGAATCTTCACTTTCTGAAGAGGAATCATTATCCTATTTTATAATCAGCGCAATGGAGGGTAGTGTTGGATATTGATTTTCTTTTTTAATTACATGCTTAACGCAATTTTTCCATAAATCAGTATTGTCGAGGTCATTTATTACTTCCCTTATATGATCAACTACTACCGCGCTTAACGTTGGAGAGTCATTAAATTTTCGCAAGCGATCTTTTAAAGTTGCTCAAACCATCTCGATAGGATTAAATTTGCATAGTACGGAGGTAACCGCAAAAGTGTATGACCGTGTATATTGGATAAGTTATCAATAACATATTCCCTTTTGAAATTCTGTTCTTTTATTCATTTCAGTAATTCGCGCTTTATTGGAACTTTTACAGGAATTTCCATATTTTTTTTATTTAATATTCGCGAGTGATAAGAAGCATTATCTAATACAATTACCGAATTAGGCGGAATATTTGGTATAACGCTGTTCTGAAAACCATTTTTTGCACTGCACTGGAGAAATGTTATAAGCAGCTAGGTTATATCGAGTCCACATTGACTAAGGACTGATATAACTCAAACGCCGACCGACCAATCGGAATACCCGGGTACCAGCCAATCGTCGCCACCCGTCCTCAAACCCAGGCCAATGACAGCACATCTCACAAGTCCACGTTGACTGCTGAGAAACGATTTACAAGTTTTTTTCATGCTAGTGGACCTGTCCGTTTTATTATCTTTAAACCAGTGCCGTCGTAGATGGTTCATTCAGGCTGATTACATTGCTAGTCTCGGACTCGCCTGCACAGTTTCAACTACTATTCGATTCTCGATACCATTGTTAAATACATAGGACAAAATATCAACTTATGTGCGGACGGTCCTGTGCTTTGACACTGACCAGTTTCAATTGACTTCGTAAACATTATACTGTCCTATTTTATTAATTTAATTGATGATAATGTCATTTTGATGTTCACCACCTTGATTCATTTTGATAGAAAGTTTATAAAAATCCTCTATTATCTTGATAATTCAAGACATTATTTAAAAATCTGAAATCTGAAGTCTTTTTTTATGTCATAGAACAAAAGAAGAGGTTGCCCCGGGTAAATTTAAAAGTTACTTTTTATGGACCACCCTAATATTTAGCCGAAATTCATGAATTCAAAATGGCTATTTCACGAATAGGTTTTGTCGTTTATAGGGAAGGAATTTTATCGATCAAACACAATATTCTAATTGGAATAAAACTAAAAAGAAAAAAATAAATACATTATTTAAAAAAAATATTTATTTGTTCTACAATTCACTTATTTATCATCTTGTGTAAAATAGTAATCAGCAATGCCAGAAAATCCAGTTTCAATTAAAACAGAAGTTTAAATACACCACTCCGACAAAGTTATCTGATGAATCTCGTCCCGGTAAACGTATCACTTTCCTATTAATTCCTTTGAATTTAGTAGATAAAAAAATATATGTAATTAATATCGTTAGCGACCAATATCAATTATTCATGAGGCCACACCAGTTGATCAGATTAAGCCGCTGCGTTGTGTAGAGGAAATAAAGATAAGTGCGGATTAATTATATACTTCTAGTGATAGGTAGAAAACTTGTGACAATTTAATTAGCATATGTAAACACGACAAGGAAAATGAATTATTCGATTTACTTTAATCGTATTTCTTCGTTTCAGGTCTCATTGAGGCTTGTTCTGTGCCAAGAATCCTGGCTGAGGGACCGGTATTCGTCTTAGGGTTGCCTTATCTGTGGTGTTTAATGCTTGTGTAATTATTCTGAAGTACCAAAAGTTAAAAAAGTCACTTCCGAAACTTACCACATCCACGTGCCCCCTATGGCGATACTCATAACCGCCAACTTTACACATTAGTGACATGTCGATAGGTTATTAAGTCCCTCCAAACAAATTACTAACAAAAACATATTACATACACCCACGCCTCGAGATATAAGCAAGCGGTTGCAACAACAACCGAAACACGCTAAGCGGCGTGCAAAGAGTAGGTACTTGGAAAGTTCAATCTAGTTAACCTGAGTAATTAAACAAGACTTTATAACTGGAGCAACATTGCGGTCATAGTTCGGCGGACGCTAATGTTACACCAATGACTAATTAGCGGTTTTCGCCTCCTACGCGGTTACAGCGTTCAGGCAGGGTTGCCAAGTAGATATTGTTGTGTTTTATGTAAGAAAGTCTATGCGTTGGAGTAATAGATAGTTTTTTTATTTCATTTGAAATAATTACATTATATACACTAATTTTAAAAACATAGAATACATAAAATACAATATAAATAAAAAAGTTCAATTAAAGTAAATGACAGGCCTAGTTCGAGTTCGGTCGGCGATGGGGGCAGGCACATTTTTAAGTACCTCCTACAAAATCTCGAGTAAAATCGGTTAAAACTGTGTGAAATCGTGCGAAATTGTGTTGAATTAAAGCGTGGACAATTCTACATTAATTAATATAAATTAGCATACGCTTGGCTATTTCATATAGCTGATATTTGATTATCACTAAAAGCGTATATATACAACTTGAAAAGGGGATAAAAACATCTGGTAATATAATGTAACTCTGCTAAAAGATAGTAAACACGTGCAATCGGAGCGATCCAGTGCTAGATACCAAAGGGCGTCTTGTCATAAACTCATAAATTACCCTGCAATAACATACTATAGGGACGGACCAGTGACAGATACATGAAGTGAAGTGCAAGAAATCAACCCAAGAAGCTCAAACCAGGCGTTTACAGAAAGCTAAACTTTATTAATTTAATTCATTAAGCATTGACTGAATTTATTAGCTCTATTAACTTTATTAACTTAATTTATCATCTCAAAATCTAGTTTTAAATAGCCGAGAGTTGGATAGAAATCAAAATAGTTGGTGCCTGCTGGATATACAGGGTGTTTCGTTTCAAATGTTGTTTTAGATTTCTTGCTTTTGTAGATTTTATCTTTGTGTTTTGCATTACCTTGGCAGATCGGTATACAGGGTGTCTTCAAGTGTTCTCTCGGGGCTCTTTTTTTGTTTTTGCAGATTTTATTTTCCTGTTTCGCATTACCTTGATAGATAGGTATACAATCTTCAGATGTTTTCTAGAGGCTCTTCCTTGCACTTCCACTGGAAACTGCTGTTTACCTGTGGAACGGTTAATAAATAAAATCTTGCGGCGAGCTGGTGTATGCCTTGCCAAGCCGAAGAGGTGCGGATTTCTGGTGAAACATATGAAACCGTATCTGGACGCAAGCGGGCAGGAGGAGGTACACACTGCTACACTGGGAAATAGAAGAATCAGAAGAAGAATTAAAGGAAGCATCTCACAAACACTTACCCTCCACATCCGATGATGGAAACTTAAAAGAAGCATGGAAACATAAAAAGAAGCGTCTCACAAACACCTATACTTCCCATCCTACATTCCTACCTATGCATCATGTGGCCCTCGCTGCTGACAACAAGCGTGTCCCATATTCAATCCAGCGTATGGAGCCCGGCTGTCCCAAGTAGAAACACAGTAATTGTAGTCGAGCTAAATATCGGGAAAATTGATTTTTAATGAATTGTGTTAGCCTCACAACATTTGAAGAGATATTGTCATATATGTTTACAGAAGTTTCGTAAATGATTTGATTTGTCATTCTCCATTATCAGAGTAAAAATATATTTAAAAATGTTTGATTAGCAGCATATACTTTGTTTTTAAGTAGCTTCGCAATCTGTACATACATACTTATTTATATGCAAAACACAGTAACTGCATTTACTGTATTTGTAACTGGTAGATACTCAAAAATTAAACATTAGATATACAGTAAGTGTGTTTGGGTGTAGGAAATTGACAATTGAGACACACGTAATAGAAATGAAGGTTTCTTAAACAACTGAATCGGATGGTACCCATCATTGCACTTGACACAGTAAGTGGTGGTAATTATGGAAGGGATGATCGAACCACCATTTTCAAAACAAAGTAACTACTCAGACCATGCAAAAACACAGTAATGTCAAAGTACTTACTGTGTTTTCCAATGGTATTTGGCTAATACTGTGTTTTGTTCCGGTACAGCTACTCATTCAGTGTCACTTACTGTGTTTGGTGCACATAATAACTCTTAAATGTTCATTATTTAATCAATTATAAGTGTTTCACAAGACGCGTTGGGACACAGTAAGTCCAATACTTTAGAAAACTCAATTTTTATAAATTTGTCAATTACTGTGTTTCTGCTTGGGACAGCCGAGCCGGTCCGGCGGTATATAAAACATCCAGATTGGATGCCGGAATCGGCAGCAGTGCTCACCTTGCGCTGGCAAATCAATCAATCAGTTAAAGTAAATTACAGAAATGAAACTCATAATTATAAAATATTGGAACGCAAAATACGGTAACTAAGTTAATGAACAATTAAAATGATGTTTACAAAGAAAATAGTAAAATTTAAACAGACAGGGACACAAAATAATGAAAAAATTACTGAGCGGTACCTAATCTTTCAGAAAGTTTTTGACCTTTTTTTCAAATTTGATAGAGTTCGATTTCTCTAATCATTTGGTAAATGATTGTGCAGTTTTATCGATATCGTGGCCATTCCCCGAGAAAGAGACATCCAATAAGGAAATATTTATTATTTTTGGCCATAACTTTTTTTTCTTAGTACGTATATTTAAAAAATCTATAAGAGTACCTAAGTAGAACCATAACAAGTCTATTACTATGAATTTTCACTCAGTAATTTCAGTGGTTTTTTGCAAAACACTGAAATGATTGAGTGAAAATTCATAGTAATAATCTTGTTATGGTTCTACTTAGGTACTCTTATAGTTTTTTTAAATATACACACTAAGAAAAAATAGTTATGGACTAAAATAATACATTTTTCCCCATCGAATGTCTCTTTCTAGGGAATGGTAACCTTAAGTGAAAATGTGGAGCGATGATTTGTTGGTATGTGGTGTCGTAGCTAGATTGAAATTGCTCATGTAGGTGGTTTTTAGCATACTTAATACATTCTAATATATACTGATTAGTACATGTATTCCTAGTTTTGTAAAAATTGATTACAAGTCTACCTATAATTAGAGCTAGTTATTATTCTGATTGCCCCTTTTTGGAGTTTTAAAATTTTATGGGCATGTGACGATCCACCCCAGAGCAATATCTCATATACTGTGAAACAAAGTAAGATATGGCGTGTTTCACTAGAGAGAGGACTTCATAATTCATTTGCGCAAACGATTGGAATATCAGGAATGGGCTCAACTTTTTCCTTTTGAGTTTTCCTAAAACTATCACCCAGTATATGAATGTGGGCAATTTTCAGTACCGAATTTAAAAGTACTTTAAAAACATATTGATTATTATCTGATTAAATCTTGAAGGATTTAAGCCTTGATAATAAGGTTAGTTCAAGTTTTACAAAAAGAAAGTTCTGTAAATATACATTACGTCATGTATAATGTCCTCAAGTAGCTGCTTGTGATCCTTTAGAATGGCATAAGAAAGTAACCAGAAGACCGTCGAAAAATATTTCCAACTTCGTAATCGCAATCAAACAGAAAAATAATGATATTTAAACATGAACTCGGTATGCTGTTGGTTATATTTCTTTGATTAAAGGTTGTAGGCACGATTTTTATCCTTCCTTAGCAAATAGCGGGTGAAAGGCAAACGAAAATTGAATAATATTTCTATTGTGTTTCGTGATTGCAAATCAAAAACCAATTTCGTTATGATTATATGGAATTTAATGGTAATTGTTGTTTTATCAATTTGTTCATCGCCCACTGATCAAAGCATTAATATAATTTCAACAATAATTAATTCTTGGTGTGGATTTGGTTTAACCTGTGACATGTCAGCGATACATTTAATATGAATTCTTTAACTGAGAACCGCAAACTAGTCGAATCTCTTAATTGGAAAACGAAAGTTGCTTAAAAGATGACAGGACGTAACTAAAATATCTTTTGTCCACTACAAAAGTCGGCGAAGATGGTGATTTGTTATATTGAAACATATTCTTTATAGGGTTTTGCAAACAGCAGAAAAAAATAACTATCTATAAGAATTAAAATAAAAAGTATGTGTAAAAATATTAATGAAATCTTTGCATTCTTTCGATAACCTGAATTCTGGTTATGCTAGCAAATTAAAATCCTAAAATGAATTTGTCTAATTTCTTATTTGAAAATTCTCATTCTAACACTAGCTTCCACACAATACCCTACGGCCATGCATATTCAACTAGTACATCACATTGTCATGAAGATTCCGTTAAAAATGAGAACAAAGGCCTAAAATGAATTTAGTTGCGCACCATGTCTTAAATATATTTCATTTTAATGGAGTGCATTTTCATTAAATCTATCTTTCTGTTTCTTGGAAATGCTTACCCTTTGAATCGTTTTTCGCCCTTATTCTGCTCATCAGAAAGACATAAAGCCACTTATAAAGCTGTTTCATACAAAACCAAGACCATTTCTATGAATAAGTATGAAATAATTATATTTGACATTGACTGATAAGAACACCTATCTATTAGCTAACTAGTATTGGAGCCTAGCTTTATGAGTGGCTTTATGTCTTTCTGATGAGCTCCAGAATAAGGGCGAAAAACGTTTCAAAGGCTAAGCATTTCCAAGGACAAAATGATAGATTTCATGAAAATGTAATCCATTAGAATGAAAAGTTTTTAAGACAAGGTAGGTAAATAAATTGATTTTAGGCCTCTGTTCTCAATTTCAACGGAATCTTCATGATCGTAGGGGGTTATGTAGATACTAGTGGAATCTGCATGGCCGTAGGGAACTGTGTGGATGCTAGTATTAGAATAAGAAATTTCAAATAAAAAATTATTCAAATCAAATAATTATTTTATATCACCCACTTCATGAGGGACGAGTCCAGGTATATATTTTACAGTCAAGCACCACAAGCAGTACACTTTTATCGCGTTGTCTATATACACTATTTTGTGTTGCTTTATTCAATCAACATAATTTAATCAAATATCAACTATATGAAATAGCCATACTCGCGCTATTTTATACGAGGGGTAAACCGCCGGCAAAAATCGTGTACACCTACTTCCACTTTTAAAAAAACTGCCACCTACTTCCACCAAACTTCCACGTACTTCCACCAAACTTCCACGTACTTCCACCTACTTCCACCAAACTTTCCCATACTTCCACCAAACTTCCACCTATTTCCACCAAACTTCCACATACTTCCACCAAATTTCCACACACTTCCACCAAATTTCCCTCAACTTTCTTGCGAGCACTCTTTTGAACTACCCTCGGAACTAACTAATAATAATAATGTTTTAATTATTATTATTAGGTAGTTATTATTATTATTATTAGGACTTAATAAGTCGAGTCCATAACTCGCCTTAGTTAGTCCTAGTTTTCGCGCTCGGCTGATAACGTCTATTTCAAAAACGAATAAACTTAACGACCCAAAGCCAAAAACATTTTACAACCAGCCTTGTTTCCTAGGACAGTCGTGTAATAGTTTTTCCGAGAGTTTTTCGAACTTAATTAGTAATTATTGGGGATGAATTAGTAAAATATGCAATAAAATCGCATGTTTACATTTTTTTTTCTGATATTTAACATAGGCTTTATTAAAAAATCGGTTACACGAGGGAAGTGTGCTTTTATATTAGCTTTGCAATGATACCAAAATATTATCAATTTGATAAAAAATACTCAAAATTCTATGCTATATCCCGAACGTCTGCAGCATTCGAAAAACCGAAATAATAAAATACAGCGGCCAATTAATTTCGAGAAACGATTACACGGTAACCCTAGGAAAAATAGCTTTTGATTGGTTATTGTTTTGAGTCGCTAAGTTTATTACTTTTTAATATGTGTTAGGAGCCGATTGTGAAGACGGGGCAAGTGAAGAACTTTTTAAATTATTTATTTTGGTGATAGGGATAATGTAGGGGATAAGTAATAGACATCAGATTAAATAAAATGCTTTATTTACATGCATTAAACAGTTTTATTATTATAAATACAAAACAAGGAAATAAAAAATACTATTAGATATAATTTAAAAGAAAATAACAAGTCTTCCTTTTCTTTGGTTATAAAATGAAGTGCTAAAGTAAACGAACTTCAATTCAGCCTGCTACTTAATTTAGTTTTCTCTTAATATCTTTGAAACCATTATGGTTCTGGCTCTCACCGATTCTGTTAAAAAGAATGGCCTCCCTGTAATATTATCGGACCATAATACATATCTTTATTTTGTACTTGCTGAATATCGTCACGTTTCGACCAAATAAAATGATGCAGATCTTCCTTTAAAAACTTTATTCTGCTCATGGATTCATCGTAGTACACAGCGTAGTAATATTCAACTTTGATATCTATATTTTTGTCATTTAAAGAATGTGCTCGAAACGGGGCTAGCTCAGCTAATGGGAGGTCATCAGAAGAATCCAAGGAAGAAGTGTATTTCTCGCTGCAATATTCCACAGAGTCATTGTCGGCTTCCCAGGCATCCACACCGTCGTCTGTATCACTCGAGGTATCGCTATCACCATTGTCCGTAAAAGCAGTGTTACGATCGATTGTGAATTTTTCACATTCAGAAATCGCCGAGGAAATAGTTACGGAACTTCCATCTTCAGAACAGCCATTAATTTCTATTCTCTCTGCAGGTCACTTTCTTTTACCAGAACCTTTAAAGTAGAGAATTCGACCACAAGTGAAGTGTAATGATGAAGGATTTGGCGCAATTTGTTTTTTGATTGAGCATTTTACTCCTGGTATTTTTGGAAATGTTGTAGAATATGCAATTCTTAAATCATCCCTTTTTCTAATTTTACAGAGAGATCAACCATACGATTCTTCGACATTTCGATCGCAGACTTACTATCACATCTTAATCGATTGGAACTTACTCCTTGGTTTTCTGTACTTAACAACCAACACAATGAACTTTTTTGACAATTCTAGTTCTTGATAGTCAGCATCTTTCTTAGGTAGGGAGGTATTTTTATATTAAGCGCCGATGCGGCTTCAGCGAAAATGTCTTGGTCATCCTTGTCCAACGAGTTGTCCGAGTCCTTGTCCAGTTTCCCGGCTTTACTGTAACAAAACACGGAACGTCAGGTCAGGTAAAATGTTGGTATAGTTTTTTTAATTATTATGTACTAAATATTACTTACCTACCTGCCATTCTCAGTCGCCATTCAGGATCCAAAAGAAAGCCTCAGAGGAAGCCAACCAATTCGATCTTAATACTGCACTGGCAAAAACTTTTATTTAGCTCACCTACATGGAGGAAACCTCAATACCGACTCAATACTGAGCTACACGCTCGGTTACACAGACTTAGGTTGAAACTGGGCAATAAGTTTGATGGCGAACGTCTACCGCATTGGAGAGGAAATTAGGTTTGAAAGAATTTGAACTACTGTAATAATTTTCAATATTCAATAACAAACCTCTCAGATATTTCCACCATCTTTCCACCATACTTCCACTTACTTCCACCAATCTTCCACGCACTTCCACATACTTCCACATACTTCCGCTTACTTCAACATACTTCCATCAAACTTCCATTAGGTTGTACACCTACTTCCACTGGCGGTTTACCCCTCGAATTTATATCAATCAATGCAGAATTGTTCACGCTTCAATTCAGTACAATTTCGGCGTTTTGTTGCCGCTTTATCCGGAATTAACTCGATATCCCGTAGGAGCCACGAAACATGCCAAATAATAATTCACTTTTAAACATGGTGATTTATTGGTAGGTAGGTTTTTTTGCAATTTATTTGCCAAAAATGGCTAGATGAAGACCTAATCCAGAAGAATGGGGGTGGAAGATTTTCAACAACAGTTTGGAACCGATTTAAATCCTTTTGCCTCGTGCTTCTGATTTGATACTCAATACCATGCACTAAGGCTGCAGCGCAAACTGCAGTTGCAGAAAAATAGGTTCCACTGGTCAGAAGTATGCGGGCACTGCCGTGGACAGTCTTGTCTAAACGTAAAACCTAAAGTTATTGAAAGAGACAGACTAAGGTTTTCAAAATAAAGTAAACTTGGTAGGCCAAGTTTCCCATCGGAAACGCACAATTGTACAATCAGTCTATATATTAAACACGATGCCATAAAAAAATTGAATTCGAAATATTATCCATCCGATATTAGCTAATTGTTTAATGAGCCCAGCTGGATCCTCTTTTCTTTATTATATAAGCGTATTTCTTGATTTTATTGTTTGTAATTAAATTCGAGAATTGTTTATTCTATATTTTATAGGATCCATTAAGAGTTTACATTTTTTATTGTTGACATAAGAAAACTGAAAGTCTGGTTTCAACAGGGCTTCGGCGTGTTGATTATAATTCTTCAACATTAATTATGAGTTTGTTTTTTTTTTCCTATAATGTTCCTAGATTAATTACTTGTTAATAATTATTGCAAGTACCCAATTATTAATATTTAAATTATAATTATGATCAGCTACATTAAATTTATTTAACGACTTCATTTTAATTAAACAAAAAATAAGATTATGTTTTATTTGTTGCCAATATAAAAGTTAAGATGTAGCAGGTTATTCGTAATACGATCTTCCTTAATGTGCAGTCTTGCATCGTTTTCGGAGATTCTTTATGAAAATCGAAATTGTCTTATTCCTGTAAGTTGCGTTCTGACAAAAAAATTGTTTCAACTTTCTTGTAACTTTCGAACCAAGTCAAGTAGCATTATTTTTCTTATTAACAATTTTTAATCTAAAAATAGCAAGAAAATAGTTTGTTCCTTTGTGCATTGTCAGCACGATGGATCTCCTCCACACTTTGCTTTTCTGGACATGCAACATTGAAATAGATCTTTTCCAGGATGATGTTGGATGATCGCGGTGGTCCTATTAGTTGACCGGCAAGCTCTCCAGATCTTACACAGGGATACTTCTGTTGGTGGGGATAGATGAAAGGGAAGTATGTAAATTAAAAATGGTTTATTGACATCATTTAATTCTTCTTATTTTGAATGCTGCTGCTCATATTAGGGAAACATCAAAATGAACTCTGAACAGCAACACGCTCTCTGGAGGTCTCAAATTTCAAGTGAAAATGTCAATTTTATTTTATCAACCCTTTTGGTGGTGGGAGGAGTTGAAAAATATTATAAAAAATATAAGGCCTTGGTCTCTAGTGTATACACCAAATTCCAAGTCTCTGTACTCTTACCAGCTTGTTTTACTTATTTTCTCCTATTTGCCCCTATTTAACCTCCAACCCCTTCAACTGAATAATTCCAAAATATAATGCAGTTCCAGATCTCGTTATAATACATATGTGTATAAAATTTCAAGTCAATGTCTTAAACCGTTCCGGAAAAAACGTGCGCACAAAAAGTTACAGACTAACAGACAGACAGAATTTTTGTTCGCTCAAATTTAAAATCTCGACGTTACATGACATCCTAAACCAATTTCAACAAGAAAAATTTTTGAATTTTTTTTTTACGATTTAGAGACCATCCATTAATTATGTCACGCTTTGAGAGGGGTGTGGGAGTGTCCATAAAGGGTGACAGAGTGTAACAAGAAGGGAGGAGGGGATCAAACTTTTGTGACATCGCATTATTTACACCTACGCATACCGTTGTTTTAATTGATTGAAATTCAAAAAAAGATTAGAAAATGCTACCTTAAAATTTAATATCATAAAATATGTGACGTCACAGCAGGAGGGTTGACTCGAATGTGACAACCTGTGACATAGGGGGAGGGAGGGGTAGAACAATCGTAAAATTTGCTTGACGTAATTAATGGATGGCCACTTACTATACTTCAGTGGCGGCTCGTGATATTGTCTGCAGAGGAGGCTTGATATTTTGAAAGACAACTGATGTGCAATATGACTACAATTTGTACATTTCCCCACCACCCCTGAGGTATTACAACGGCGCGTTACATTTTTTTGCCGTGGGTTATTCGCCAGGATACCGATTCACGACTTGAGAGAATAGAACTAATAAAAGAATATAATGAAAAGGAAATAGAAAATATGATGAGATGAAAAAATCATTCTCATGAAATTCTCGTTCCTACGACTCGAGTATCGGTATCCAAAGGAGTCCTACTATCCCTCTTGTAATTAAATTATATAACTTTTAATAAAAATAAAAATAGTTTTGGTAAAAAAATTAAAGTGTTTTTCTACAAACAAAAAATTGTATTCATTATCACTGCCAGGCGTGTAAAATTATAAGTTTTAATTGAAATTAAAATAGTTTTGAGAAAGAAGTTATATAAAAAAATATATAACCGCGGAACTCTATATTATGGAGAATTATAAAAAATATTTCCTAAAAAATAAATAACACAAATAAATATTTTTTCTAAAATAACAACTACCTATATTAATCTCTGCTTTAAAGCCTGAATATTTTTATAAATGAGTGGTAACCTGCGATTTTTGGAACTAGCAAAATGGTTGATTATTTCATCATAAAATGAATCGCGTTTCCTCAATTCTGACAAAAAACGTTTTTCTATTGAAATAAGCGATACATTTGAAAGGCGGTCTTGACTCATTTTGTTTCTAGTAAAAATGTTTTTATGCGTTTAAGTGCTGAAAATGATCATTCTACAGAAGCTTACCGGAATTGTCTCAAAAAATAGTGGCGTTATTCAAAATGTTCTCTAATTTTGGGTCATAAGTTTTTAAGAAATCTACCAGCTCTTTGAAATTTCCTTTATTGCACGATTCTCGTTTTTCGTCACGTCCTCGGAAAGAATTTTCTTGTGAAGATAACTATATAACGGCATCTATTAACCTCTTTAATATTTCCCTATTCTCACGGACCTTTTCGTTAACATTTTCTATTTCTCTCTTATGTGCAGAATCCAAGAAATTTACAATATCTTGTTTACCAAACATTTTGAATTTAATGCAAGATGAAATGTGCTCCTGGGATTTTTCGTGCCTTTCTAAACCTCGCGACAAATTTTGCAAATTATTAAACCCGGCCCTGCCCCAAATTGAGGATTGATCATTAGTAAATAATAAACATCTCCAACAATATAATTTGTTTCTAACTGTTGATGCCGTTAACCACTCGACTTTTTTATAATTGTTATCACAAAACCCTCTGTTTTGTTTACCACTTTTAAAAACTAACGAAAGCATTGCTGGTGTAGGCCTGGCATTTCTTTTAATTCTTACCTTTTCGTCATAAATAAGAGTAGTAAATCCATTTAATAACAAATAATCCACCACGTCTGGACAACAAGACATGTTGTTGGGAATATTTTCACCTAGAGCACTTATTTCTAGCCCGCCTATCAAATGTTTTATGTATTTATACGTCAAGTTGTTCTTAACCGGCTAAACGCAACTGTCAGACGTCAGTTCGTTTTCTTTGTGAATCACCTGACTCTTGAATGACCTGGGCACATGCGCTATAAAGAACTGAGATCTTGAGGCTAGCCCTTGGCTATTCCAAGTGTTGCTATTTTACACAGCGCAAAGAAATTCAAGGTCATTCATGTTATAAGTAAATGCGGTAAAGTAAAGCTATTTCGTATAAGCCTCCAGCGAACCGCAGTGTTCATTCAGTAAAAGACCGGCCGACCGGGAAATATGCATACAAGACTATCCGGACTGTAACGTTATAGGTATGTTTGTGGAAAGGAAATGCAAAAATGTTATATATAAACTGAAAATTAATTAATAATTAATAAACAATAAAAAATATTGAAAATTGAGATATAGGTACCTAATAGAAATTTCTTAACATATTACTTTTGAAGATATGGTGGTTCTTCCAAGGGGAGGCTCAGCCTCCCCTGCCTCCCCTGACGAGCCGCCACTGCTATACTTCCACTCCATGTGGAAGTAAAATGTATGTGTTGTTGTCTACTCTCGGCAGTTAATGAGTTAAACAGCAATGCTGAAAAATATAGAGATTCCATAAAAGTTTTCTTTAGTTCTATTCAGTAAACAATTTAATTAAACAGATATAAAATTTCGTTGTAGAGTTATTTCATTGTCTGGATAACAATGAGGGAAAATAAATAAAATGTTACCTGTATTTGTGCGTGTAATGCAATTAAGTTGATGAATAAACCCTGCAAAACCCGAGCGAAATGCCGGCTGTATAAATAAGTCAGAATAAATACAATAAAAAGAAAATCGGGACTTATTAAATGTGTCTCCTTTCCAAGTCCTGAACACGAAAACTTAAAATGAATATTTGCCAAAGTAAGTAATTAACGTGTAGGTTTTCAAGCTGCAGCTTAACTCCCTCGCTAAACGATTTTACTGTTTGTTCTGTTTCCACTTTTATTACACAACTTGTGTAAACAAGAGAGCTCCAATACAGACCTCCCGGACTCCCGACTGAGGACTCTGTCAATTCCACTGTGTTTTAACGCTGAAATTCATTCCACTCTAGGTCTCTTAGACCATGCACTTTCTTTATGCTATTAAATTTCTGTGTTGCCTCTTCCGTTTTTCCAATGAGCACTCATCAATCATTGTCATTTATCTACGAGATCGCGGAATAGTTGTTTGAGATTTTAATATCCAAGGTGGCCAGCTAGCAAAACTACCAAGGCAGTAAAGCTGCTCTTCTGTCGAGTTGACTTTATAATTTTAATTGTCTAACATTAATAATAGTTTTGTAATAGTTTGTAGGATTTTATGACGCAATTTCTGTAAAAGTCCTAGTTGTTCAGTTCTTACTTGTAGATTATTTAATAGGCTAGATTAGATTTAGGAAGGAGGAGCTGGTTGATTGACCTTGACCACCGCGACCGCCATGGATCTATTGTGGTGCTCCTGCTTGTTTTCCTTAGAGCTCCTTATCTAGCTTTGTTCTTTGTATCAGACCCCACAGTAGTGATATAGTTAGTATTGTTATCAGCCCTTGGCTTTTTCTCGTCCAGTAATAATTACAGTCTAGCAAGGCTTTCACAGTGGCACAATACGTGGACTGAGGTTTCCTCTGCCTCATGGCAGAATCTGCATGTTGCGTACTCTGCTAGACCCATTGGACTCAGTTTTTTAATGAACTCTTTGACCTGTCGCTGTCATTGGAAACTTGTCCACCATTCCAGAGATTTAGTATGCACCAGTGGCGGCTCGTCACGGGAGGCAGGGGAGGCTGAGCCTCCCCTTGGAAGAACCACCATATCTTCAAAAGTAATATCTTAAGAAATTTCTATTAGGTATATCTCAATTTTCAATATTTTTTATTGTTTATTATTCATTAATTAATTTTCAGTTTATATATAACTTTTTGCATTTCCTTTCCACAAACATACCTATAACGTTACAGTCCGCATAGTCTTTGTATGCATATTTCCCGGTCGGCCGGTCTTTTACTGAATGAACACTGCGGTTCGCTGGAGGCTAATACGAAATAGCTTCCAACTTTACCGCATTTACTTATAACATGAATGACCTTGAATTTCTTTGCGCTGTGTAAAATAGCAACACTTGGAATAGTCAAGTATGAGGCTAGCCTCCAGATCTCAGTTCTTTATAGCGCATGTGCACAGGTCATTCAAGAGTCAGGTGATTCACAAAGAAAACGAACTGACGTCTGACAGTTGCGTTTAGCCGGTTATAAGAATAACTTGACGTATAAATACATAAAACATTTGATAGGCGGGCTAGAAATAAGTGCTCTAGGTGAAAATATTCCCAACAACACGTCTTGTTGTCCAGACGTGGTGGATTATTTGTTATTAAATGGATTTACTGCTCTTATTTATGACGAAAAGGTAAGAATTAAAAGAAATGCCAGGCCTACACCAGCAATGCTTTCGTTAGTTTTTAAAAATGGTAAACAAAACAGAGGGTTTTGTGATAAAAATTATAAAAAAGTCGAGTGGTTAACGGCATCAACAGTTAGAAACAAATTATGTTGTTGGAGATGTTTATTATTTACTAATGATCAATCCCCAATTTGGGGCAGGGCCGGGTTTAATAATTTGCAAAATTTGTCGCGAGGTTTAGAAAGGCACGAAAAATCCAAGGAGCACATTTCATCTTGCATTAAATTCGAAATGTTTGGTAAACAAAATATTGTAAATTTCTTGGATTCTGCACATAAGAGAGAAATAGAAAATGTTAACGAAAAGGTCCGTGAGAATAGGGAAATATTAAAGAGGTTAATAGATGCCGTTATATAGTTATCTTCACAAGAAAATTCTTTCCGAGGACGCGACGAAAAACGAGAATCGTGCAATAAAGGAAATTTCAGAGAGCTGGTAGATTTTTTAAAAACTTATGACCCAAAATTAGAGAACTTTTTGAATAACGCCACTATTTTTTGAGACAATTCCGGTAATCTTCTGTAGAATGATCATTTTCAGCACTTAAACGCATAAAAACATTTTTACTAGAAACAAAATGAGTCAAGACCGCTTTTCAAATGTATCGATTATTTCAATAGAAAAACGTTTTTTGTCAGAATTGAGGAAACACGATTCATTTTATGATGAAATAATCAACCATTTTGCTAGTTCCAAAAATCGCAGGTTACCACTCATTTATAAAAATATTCAGGCTTTAAAGCAGAGATTAATATAGGTAGTTGTTATTTTAGAAAAAATATTTATTTGTGTTATTTATTTTTTAGGAAATATTTTTTATAATTCTCCATAATATAGAGTTCCGCGGTTATATATTTTTTTATCTAACTTCTTTCTCAAAACTATTTTAATTTCAATTAAAACTTATAATTTTACACGCCTGGCAGTGATAATGAATACAATTTTTTGTTTGTAGAAAAACACTTTAATTTTTTTACCAAAACAATTTTTATTTTTATTAAAAGTTATATAATTTAATTACAAGTGGGATAGTAGGACTCCTTTTGATACCGATACTCGAGTCGTAGGAACGAGAATTTCATGAGAATGATTTTTCCATATCATCATGTTTTCTATTTGCTTTTCATTCTATTCTTTCATTAGTTCTATTCTCTCAAGTCGTGAATCGGTATCCTGGCGAATAACCCACGGCAAAAAAATGTAACGCGCCGTTGTAATACCTCAGGGGTGGTGGGGAAATGTACAAATTGTAGTCATATTGCACATCAGTTGTCTTTCAGAATATCAAGCCTCCTCTGCAGACAATATCACGAGCCGCCACTGGTATGCACCCATTTGTCAGTTTAAGGAGTTGTTCAGCTTTGCAGCACTTTTTTACCTAGACCTAAAAGCTGTTTTGTGAATTCTCCTTCAATTTGTTATTGTCCAGGATTCCCAAGATTTTTACAAAACGTGTGATTTTCCTGGGAGCTAATTTTCCTGTGTCTTCAGCCGTTAATTCCGTCTTGTTTCGGTACTCTTACGCGTTTACACCCTCTAGTAAATACCCCCAAACCGCGGATCCGAAAAATTATAACACTAGATAACACTCATTTATTAACCTACTAACTACTTACAATACATATTATTTCACTAATGTGACTCTAGGCACTATTTCCCACTTGCTAATTCACTTATCTGATGGCTTTGTTCCAGTTCACTTTATCTCTTCTTGATCCAATTCAGAACTTACTCGCGACCGGTCCTCTTGCCTTTATATACGCAGAAATGGTCTTTCTCGAATAGCCTGGCCCCTTTTAGAAGCTACTCCCATCTCAGAGTAGATTGCTAAATTCCCACTGGTTTCTATAGAGTACAGTGGCTTGCCATCTCAAGTTATAATACAATTAAAAATAAGTTCTCTACTACGCTACTCGATGGCGTAACAGTACTTTAGCCTAATACGGATTAATATCGTGCACTCCCAAACTATGTGTTCCACACTCTTTTTTTAGTATCTGCTTTTATCATTCTCTGCCTTTTCCATATTCTTAAGATGATACCTCAAGGAGCAATGGCTCATTGGGAGGTCTGTCATCAGCCTTAAGTCAGACTTTCCAAGTTCTAGAAGCATTGTGGAATTCTTTGTCAAATAGGCTATGAACCTCTTCGCTTATTTTTGGCTTGGAGTATTTCTCCAGCAGGACTTCGCCTGTTACTTTCCCATTTTAGGAACTCTACCGTTATATGTCCCTTACATAAGTCACAAAATGGCTCGTGCCAGAAGAATGGGGCTTCAGCATCTTTTTTTGCAAGGCTGTCAGCTAATGCATTACCATCTGACAACATCAAAGTAATTTCTTGTCTGCATTATGAAGCAGTTGCAAATTGGAAGGTGTAAGACCTGGAAGCCTTTAATGCTTCCTAGCGCTGTGGATAGCCTGAAATTAGGTTTAAAGTCCTTAAATGATCAATTAGATCGCCTGGTTTGAATTTGAGTACCTATCACATTACTTAGGGCTCGAAGTGCTGCCTCCTTCCTCGCATGCTTATGTAGCTTCCATAGTTGCTGTGAGACAGCAGAACATTGCCTCTGTAATCCTTAATTAGGCAAGGCGTTGCAATGTCTGTAGTTTTCCTTGTGTTAAATTAAATTCTTGTAGAACAAAACTGTGACACGTTAAGTTAGTTTCTACAATTTGTGTAGTGATTTGAAATAAATTCTGTTTGGGAAATCCAATACAGTATAGTATATAATCGGCTTCTTGCAGGCTCATAAACGTTACCAGCTGAAGACAATAATTGTTCGCTGTAAACGCTACTTGGTGAAGGTGCTAAATACATTACGTCTAATTGATACGGGAAGGGAAACATTTCTTTCTTGTTGGCCCACCAAGCTAATGGATTTTCAGTTCTAGCAATCGGAGGTAGTTCTATTTGAATGTTCAATTTCAATATTTCTTATTTAATTTATTTTATTTCCCACACCCCTAAACTCTTCAGACTTTATGTATTTTAGTTGAATAGAGGTATTTACATGTAAAAAAAGAAACGAACCCCCAATATAGTATTTTTTAGCAATCTCAATAATACATTTAGCCAACTACTACTGTAGGTATATAAG
Organism: Stenurella melanura; assembly: GCA_963583905.1. Classification (NCBI taxonomy): domain Eukaryota; kingdom Metazoa; phylum Arthropoda; class Insecta; order Coleoptera; family Cerambycidae; genus Stenurella; species Stenurella melanura. Next base: position 7,256,189 of record OY757313.1, on the reverse strand, counting down.
CTCGGACACAAATAAAACTGATAACAAAGAATGAATTGCCCAATTCAGTCAATAACAATGAGTTATCACAAAAAGAAATCAAAGACTAATATTGTTACAGTCAAGAAAGAACCACGGGGAGGTACGGGCATTTCTTGCCAGGAAAGGATAGGATCGTAGTATTAGTAGGGGAAATGATGTTAGTAAAAATAAAATATTTCATATAATAACAAAAAAAAATGTTAAATCTCCATGAGAATAACGAAAATAAATTATTTTTCTTTTAGCGGTAATAAATAAAAATTCTGGTTGACAAAATAAATATTTAAAAAATTAACAATAATTTTAAAATAAATAAATTAAAACAATTCTGAAAGAACAACGCATTGACACGTTTTCATAAACAATGCAACACTACACTTGAACAATTTATCTACTCGACGCACGTTTCACCATTCCTGTATTAATATGTAACGTAGGAAAGTTGATTTTATTAGAGATAAACACGCGCTAGTAGTAAGAAAAGATACATTTTTGGGGAAAATAAAGTTTCAACAAAACTCACAGCGCGGTTGAATAAAATAGAAATTTTTGAAGGAAAATTATTAACATTTACATTTATTGCTGCTCGAGTATCTTACCGATTGATCTACGCTATCCTATGTTCATTCTATTCTAAAACGTGTAATATGTACGTACTAGAAAATTGTAAGGCGTAGTGGTTTGACATTTTTTGTTTGACGGATGAATATCCACTATTTACCGCTAAAAATAACTTAAATATTTCATATAGACGTTTTTCATATTTAGACTGAAAACGTATGCGCAATATTAATTCATACATCGGTCATTTTAAACTAGACTCGACTCTAATATTGTACAAAATATATTTTAATTTTTTATAGCTTTTCAGATTTTAGAAATAGAGCAATCTAAGGCCGATAATCGGTCATCCCTAGATGATATCAGATAGTGGCATGGAGTAATTAATAGGATTCCTGTGTAATGTTTTGTTGGTGGTCGAGACTACTTTATAAGCATTACAGTAAACGTTTCACACCAAATCTAAAACGATGGGCACATTAAATTGCTTCTAATTATAGAATCAATACTTATGTAGGAGAGTTTACCTCGATCCGCCATTCTATCCTCAATTCCCTTGCATACAGAGCTCCATTTGAAAGGAACAAGATAAGGAAACACCAATAAAAAACCAATTCCACGTAGGAATTCCACCGCAGAATTTCAACAATCCGACTATATCTTACAAATTACAAAGAATATCATTGCCCCAACCAACTCATGAATTTTATTTCGTACGGTTCAAGTTAGTTACTGCTTTACAGAGCGATATAATATCCAGAAGTTGTCCGTAATATGTTGTAAAAAAAATTGAACAAGACCTGTTTAGCATACCCTTGAGAAGAATAAATTTACGATATTGATGATGTGAGTACTTAAGTAATTTTTTTTCAACTTTGTTGTAGAACTTTTTGGCCAACAACTTCTAGACTTGTGAAACCTCCAGTTGCTTGGAATAACAGATGTCAATTAGAGATAAGGCTCTTAACATATACAAAAAAATTAAATCTGATGTTCAATTTTATAGACAAATACGTAATTACCCGTCTACAATTAAAAAACGAATTAAAAGTATATCTGGCAGAGTCCCAAAAAGAAAAATAGAAGAAAACCAAATCAGATTATGTTGAGCATAAGTCAAGAGTACCGCAAGGTTGTATATTGGACCCACTATGATTTACTGTTTATACGAGCTGTTTGATTAACAATTAAGCCTATTGCCGAAGTCTGCTGACGATAGTTCTGTTTCTGCGAACGAGGTAGATACTGCCTGTATACAAATAAATAATGAGAATTAAACCTTTACTGACTGGACCAATGGTCGCTGTCTAGTTATAAATGCTTCTAAACTAAGTGTTATCGACTTCGGACCCAAGAAAAAACTATAAAAACTCTTTAAAAATTACTGAGGAAGACACTACTTTGCAAATCGTTGATCAGGTTAAAAGCTGGAATGTAATAATAGGTAGTGAATTGGGGTTTCAATCGCACCTAAACAAGTTGATACGAAAGTTATGATCTGCTGTTAAAGTAATTTTAGGTAATAGTATAAATATGAGGGAGAGGAGATAACCCTTGCACTCTGTGTGAGTCTGTGTCATAAAATATTAAAAAAATCTTCCATATTTATATCAAAAATGAAATTCAGAACTGACGTGCATTCAATAAAAATTACATATAAAAGTGTACTAACTCCTCTTGTACACCATACTGAGAGTTCCAAACGGTCTTGGCGGTATCAATTAAGCTATGGATATAGTTCTTTTCCCAATGCACCAAAAGAAGTAAAAATTAATTCGCTTAACTTAAAGCTAAAATTAAAATGATCACTGTTTAACTAACAATAATATGATTTTGATTTGCATATATACAACAATATACGTTAATACTCTTTAGAATACATTTTTCCTCTCACTTGGTGCAAGGTTGAGTGGAAGAATACAATATTAATTATAAGGGCTGAACCCCGCCTTTCGTCTTTATATTAATTAGAAACTTTAATCATAATTACATTTTTTTTTATTTTAAGACGATTACGATAAAATCACTTACTACTATTATTATATAATTACATACATAGACCATCCTATCATTTATACAAACCTCGAACTCCATTTAGTAGCTTCATTTCATCATTTGCGATGTTTGAAGTCACGCCTTGAAAAGCTTATGCTGAAGGTGATTTATTATAATTCCAACAGTTTTAATTGTGCGGTGATGTGCCAGTTGGCAGGCTAGCAAGTATGTCAGGTGACTACGACCAGAGGTGTGCCAGCTGCAACCCTTACGAAGGGTAGTGCGAAAGAACTTAAAATATCCAAATTAAACTCAACGTATCTACCCGTGCCAAAATAATCCTCAAAATACTATGTACAACAATTTCTTACACCCATTGGAATTACATAATAATCACGGATAAGCAGCAGACACAATACTTGAACCACTATCTTCAAGATTCTTTATACATAAAATCCAGAAGGCTCAAATCAAGGTACCCAGGAGGCTATTCAGCCTAATTCGTACCTGGGGCAACATTATGGCAACAGCAGTCGGGATGCTAGCCATTGAAGGGTTTAGAAATAGAAACATTTATTTGCTATAAATAACTGTTTTCGCAGAGGTTTCATCAACTATAATTACAGAAATATATAGAAGAAAGTATACTTATAAAAGACAAACAGAAAATATACAAACAACAGACGTACATAAATTGTATATAACAAAACACGATCTTAACGTATTAACTAATCAAAGTATAAATTCAGTGTGATGAATACAGTATATGTCATTGATGAGCAGAATTCGTCAATGGAATAAAAGCAGTTTGCTATTAAATTTGAAGTTTATGTTTTTGGGCAGCGTTGTATTAGGTAACATAGTTGGTGTTGAAGCAGAAAAGTAAAGAAACACTGTCTTGTTTTTGTTTATTATGAGCGAATTTTTATCACACCAGTTTTTAAATTGATCAGAAATTAAGTATGCCTTCATTCTAGTTCATGTACGCTATTTGCATTAATGGCCACAGATGTATCATCAGCATACATGAAGACATCACTCTGAGTTAGGAAAGATGGAAGGTCATTAATGAACAATAGAAATCGTAACGGGCCTATTATCGAGCTTTGTACAACTCCAATATCCATGTTATATATATATCTGAAGTTACATAACCTAAAGAAACCAATATTTTTCTGTTTTCAAGATAGAACATGATCCAGTTTAATATGTTGCCTCTTATTCCTAGGGAAGATAATTTCAGTTGCAAAAAATTTGAATTTACGCAATCAAAAGCCGATGTTAAATCAAAGAACAGTCCAGCAACGTTTTTACCTTTATCAAGGTAACCATATACTTTTTGGATAAACTCCAGGCTGGCTAGTTCCGTAGATTTATTAGATCTACAACCGTACTGCCTATCTGTAAATTTGTTTTTTTTTCCTCTAAGTAATTATACAGGCGTGTGATTACCGCTTTTCCAGAAATTTTGGATATGTAACTTAGGATTATGATTGGCCAATAATTTTCTAACATGTTATGATCATCTTTCTTGTGTAATGGTATCAATTTACTTAATTTTAAAATGTTTGGAAATTGTCCAAATTCAAGGACTTGATCAATGTAGCAATTGTATCAGCTAATGTATGTTTGCAAAATTTGAGAAACCGCAGTGGTATTTCACCAACCTCTATAGAATTTTTATTTTTCATTTTTCAATTATTTCCATTACTTCTATATTAGTTACTGGTTTTATGAAGATTGGGGTACAGCTAATCTGTTGCAGGAGTGTGCAGAAATTTGATCGATTGGTATTTAGTAGGGAATCTAGCTTGCCGTACGATGCGTTTTAAAGGTGGGGGGGTCAACTCAATATGTATATAATAACTAAAAGCAGTTTTAAAATTTTCTGCCGAATTCGAATTACGAGTTCACCACTAAATTTGGAATTGCGAAATTAGAGAAAACAGTTGTTTATTTCGAAAAGTAAGAAAAACACAATAAACATTAGTATTCTCATTCCTCACTCAATATCTCATTTGCTGGTAAAAGTATCGATCTGAAATTTTAGAAGAATAATCTTTTAACTCTCTTCTTGGGCTCTGTATAGAGCAAAATTATTTTGTCGATATAATTTTTTTATAAAAAAAACTAGTCCTACGTGTCGCACAAAAGTTCAAAAATGTATTGCAAAATATAGTATGTGAGAAACTTTTTTATAAGTAGAGATAGAGGTGTAGTTAATCGACAAAAAATGATGATAAAAGACCAAAGAAGTTTTTGCATTTGAATATGTTTTTATACTTTGGCTTAATAGTGCAGAAAAGGAGATTATATTGTTCCAGCGTTGGCGCGCATGTTGGCCCGGCCCGGTCAAATTGGCCTAGCTCGGTGTTTACACTCCATTGCGTGCTCTGCTAACGATTGTGTATCTTTTATAAGATAAAAGCTTCCATATTAGTAAGAAAACGGCTTAGGGTTTGCGATTTAATGAAACATATTTATATTGTGTCAGTCCGATTAAAAATGTTTGTATTTTATGTAAATAAAGATTATTATTTAATTTTTATAATTACTTTAATTTAAAAGTGAGGAACAATTGCCTTCGCACAAACAACTTATACTACATTTTGCTTTTGCACTTAAACATCGACAGCGACTGGTACAAGTGTACATTTTAGATTTGCAATATGAATTTAAATGTATATTCTCTGGCTTTTGTGGTTTACTCATCATTATCGGTATAGTGTCATTATTTAGTTTGCTCCAGCCAAAATCAAAAATATTAGGCAAATATGGCCTTAACTTCACAGGCTTCTTTGTATACAGCTGCTTGCAAAAATGCTCTTCTTACATGAAATAAAAATGCAGTTTCGGTTGGAGGAAGATGTCTGAAATGAAATGATAATATTAGATTCATGTAAATAAAATAATTAAAACAATTATATCATATCTGTTTTATATGAAGTGCTCGTAGCTCATCCAAATTTCCTCTAAATAAAGGTTTGCCATAAAGAGCTTTAAAAAATAACCTACAGGAATTTAATACACTATCAGTTAGTTTGTAAGTTCCATCTCGGTTCGCTGCGCCAAAATGTGTTAATATTCTAACATATTTAACCTTTCACGTAATATTTTTACTACTGGCTTTTTGCCTTTTTAAAGAGATAACTGACAGTATCATTTCCAGAGAGGCAGTAAACAGCAAGTAAAATGTTGGTCAGATTTCTTTTGTCAAAATCAAATGTACTAGATAACTGGGTAATCACATCATGACAAGAAATAAAATATTTTTGCTGTTGAAGCCATATTTCAGTGTTAAGTATAGTCGCATAACACAATGAAAGAACAAAAATATCAGGTCCGCAGTATATATACCAGTCATATATGACTGTTCTAGTACATTCATTTCTAAAAAATGACAAGATAGCAAAAACTCTGGTATCTGCTTCTTCATGATCGGAAAAATGTAGGGATTCCATGATTTTCACATTATTTTGATCGCATAAAATAGTTTTGCCATTTTCTAAAAAGATACCTGCAATAATAATCTGAACGTTTTTCTATTCTGAAATAACTTTCCTCAAACTTGCAAGCAAAAAAATTCAAGAGTTCTCGTTTATTATCAGAATGATAAATACATTTTTTCCAATTCGGTATATCGTTTACCTTATACAGACAGTTAACTCTTCTTACTTTGGAGCGTCGATCCCTTTCAAAACTTTTTATGCTTTCAGGTACATCGTATCTATCTTCAACATAGACAATTAGGTTACATCCTTTTGGTCTCATGCTTATAACTAACTTCAAATACTTTTCAAAGAGTTCTTTGAAAGTTGCACAGCCATAGCTTTGATGCCTTTGAATTAAAGACATGATGTCAATATTAAAAACAGTATTTTTTGCTTCAACTGGTAACTGATAACTTCCAGTGGTGCCATTTTAAAAATAAAACATACATGAACTAAATAACAAAATACCTGCGTATCTTAAATAAAACCTAAGATATGACTGAATACGGTTGCGAGTGGCTAGTAGAGAGCGCTCGCGCCGGCCGAGGAGAACGCGCAATAGTCGTTACACTTTACTATTTATTTACAACATTCATAACAGCCAAATTAAGCATTCTAGAAAAAAATTCTTCAAGTAAAAAAAATTCTATAATTCATGAGCTTTATTTTCTCTCGATCATATGCCCATGTATCTTTATTAATAAAAAAGTTTCTAGCATGTTATATTTTGCAATGCATTTTGGTGTTTTTGTGCGTTAAGCGAAGATTTTTATTTCTTTTGCCAAAAAACGACGTTGCCGAAGAAAGTTTCACGCAAATTGTAAGTGAGGCCAATGTCCAAAGATATTGGTGTCAAAATTTGAAACAGATATCTCGAACAGTTAACGAGGTATTGACTGAGAAACCAAAAAATAAATGTTTTCCGTAGTTTTTATAAATTTGCCCAAAATTGCATTTTTTTCCCATTTCGCAGTTCTGGATGAAGGGGTGAACTCAAAATTCGTATCCGTCATGAGATTTTACATAGGAATCCGTTTTTGGTTTTTGTATATGTCACAGTTGACCCCCCTTGCTGAATTGGAGGTCTTAGATTCCCTACTAATTGAAGTGTTTTTCTAATTTCTTTTCGATGCAGGTGGAGAAGTAATTACAAGAGATATTAGCCACTTCTTGCCTATCACATATTAATTGGTTATTAAATTAAATGGTATTTTTGTTTACACTTTTGCCTATTCTATTGTTTATAATTTTCCATAAGGTTTTGTCTTTAGTTTTTCCGTATTGCATTAAGTTGTCATTTTGGATATTGAGTCATTGATTACTTTTTTGTGTTTTTTATAGAAATTGAGTGATTCATTAGAGCCAGATTGCTTGGCAATGTGATATAAAAATTTTAAGTTGTTATGTTCACTGATATTGTTTGGTCATAATAAGGTTGAAGGGTTTTCGTTTTAATTTCTTTTTTTGGGCATGTAACATTCATACACCAGTACACCACTGAATATGTGTTATAAATTCATTGTAATAGTCATCTATATTTTCGCATGACTGTGAAAAAGATCGTATCGGTTAATGAAAATAGTTTCGAAATTACTCATATTTTGCTCAGAAAATATTCTTCTCAATCCTGTAGTACTGCTTATCAAACCGGGAAGAACACTCCCTACGTTGCAAGTAACTAATTGTCTGATATATGTGAGTCGATTACACAACATTTACTATGTTTAATGTTAGTTACAACGTAGTCAATAGAAGTACAACAGCCATATCCACCACTGAAGTTAATTCTCGTCGGTTTGTTAACAAGAGAAACAAGATTAAAGGTAATTAGTACATCAAACAACATTTTTGTTTCTCCTGTCTTTTTAATACTATCTACATTGAAATCACCAGTTAGGATGATATGATCAAAAGAAGGGATGACAAAAGTTAGATCAGCTATATTCAGCATGTCGTAATGTATGTCTCTTTTGACGAATCATTGAAGGCGAGGGTATATTGAAGCCGCCAAACGTCAAAATATAGAACATTAAAATAAGATCATTGTATTATATAAACCAAACTAAATTCTTAATTATAAATTAAACACGGCTTTTAGATGAATCAATCAATATATTATAAATACTCTACATATGTTTCGGCTTATTAGGCTTTACTAACAAAGGAGAAATAAACCTGTTAAAAGGCATTAAACAAAAACTGGTGAATCATGATTTGGTTCTCTGTAAAGCGGATAAGGATAACATCATAACAATTTTAACAAAACCAGAATATAATGAAAAAATACAAACAATCTTAAATAGTGAAGACTTTGAAAAAATCAATAAAAACCCTACCAATAAATTTCAATCCGAAATTGTATCTAACTTAAAGAAATGTAATACTGTTATTCAAAGTAATGAGACGTATAAATTGAAAATTATGAACCAGTCAGCCCCATGTCTTCCGAAAAATCACAAAGTAAATAACCCTATACGCCCCATAGTGTCTTACATCAATGCTCCATCTTATAAATTGTGTAAAAAAGCTAAATTACATTTTACCAACATTAATAAATTTTAAATCTAAATATTCCATAAAAAAATTTTTTGAATTTATTGAAAATACAAAAAGTTTAATAATACCAAATAACGCAAAATTGATCTCCTTTGATGTTAAAAGTCTATTTACCTCAGTCCCGCTCACAAAACTAAAATTAATTTTAAGTAATTTAATAGATTATACACAAATCAGTGAAAACGAAAAAACAGAGTTAAAAAAATCTTTCGAGAGTTTGTATTGAACAAAACTATTTTCAGTTTAATGGTGAATTCTTTAGACAAAAAGACGGGCTACCAATGGGTTCACCAATTTCTCCTTTGTTAGCTGAAATATTTATGTCAGACTTAGAAAATGTAATTTTTAATAGCAATAACAGTTTAAATACACATGTATTCTCATGGACTCGATATGTAGACTATATGTTTTGTATATGGACCGGTACAGAAAGGAACCTAAGTAATTACCTTAATTTCTTAAATTCTTTTAATAGTAAAATTCAGTTCACAATGGAATCGGAGCAAAATAGTAGTCAACTAAACTTTTTAGATATTAATATCAAAAAACATAACAATTAGTTGAAATTTAAAATTTACCGCAAACCTACTACTACACATACAGTAATACATTATAATTCGCAGCAATCATGGCAAAATAAGATTTCACCCTTTCGTAGTCTAATGCATAGACTCACGAATTTTCCTTTAAATCAAAGTGATTTTGATAGAGGATTAAATATAATTAAATAAATTGCAAAAAATAATGGATGCAACGAGTCACTAATAGATAACATGGTCAAAAACAAACAACGCAAAATGCTTCAAAAAGAATTTTTCGCTGTAGCTAACAAACCTACAAAATATAGTTTTATTAATTGTTAAATGTTCCGAAATATAGTAACAAAATTTCTAGAAAATTAAATAATTTAGGTATCTGTAAAATAAGTGTGAACAAAACAAATATAAGAAACATTTTGGTTAATAACAAAGAAAAACTATATAAAATTGATAAATCTGGTGTATATAAAATTAATTGTAAAGATTGCAATGCTGTCTATATCGGTCAGAGTGGAGAAGCGTTGTGAACAGGGTAAAAGAACATAAAAAATCTATCTTAAATAACAATAAAAATACAGGAAAGTCAACACACTGTATTGAAAACAACCATTTCATAGATACTGATAACATAAATTTACTTCATTCAGAAAGAAAAGGTAAACGTTTAGATCTGCTAGAACAACTGAAAATCAAAAAATCTTTCAAGTACAACCCTTGTACCACGAATGACCAACAAAATTTCTTGAATACCCCTATAATAAACAAATTGATACGAACTATCCAATGATTTATATAATCAGTTAAGGTTCACTCCAAACATTCCCATAATTAAGTATGTTAAATTAAGTCTTAAATAGATTAGGTTATAAATAGATTAAGACAAATACTTTTAGGTATAAATTAGAATAGGCACGTCGGAAACTTTAGTATTCACTATGTAATACTCTTGATAAAGGCCTAATAAACCGAAACATATGTAGAGTATTTATAATATATTGATTGATTCATCTAAAAGCAGTGTTTAATATATAATTAACAATTGTATTCAAGATGTTTCACAAGGTACCTACCACAAGTTCAGTTCAGTGTATTCAAAATAAGTTCATTTTATTCCTCTCCGATTCAGAACATCTTGACATACACAGATTTGAGAAAGTACACTTTACTCAGTTTTATGTCACTAATCTAAATAGCTGCTATTTGGAATATTAAGGGAAATATTAAATGCCTTACATACAGTCTTGACTATACTTATGAATGACCATCGTGCGGGCAAAGACAAAAGTTTATTGCTGGTACATTACGAAGATAATTAGTTAATAAGCAGAGCTCCACGCCGCGTCCACTTCAATTCAAGGCAATAATATTTACAAGCACGCCATGGAACGTTATTATAGTAATTAAGAAAAATAACATTATTATTCTTCAATACATAATGATTGCGTCTCAAACTCCAACATGTAATTAATTTACATTTCCATGCCCATATACGGCCCATGATCGAATGGAGCATAAAAAATGATGCCAGGAAGATCCCAACAGGTATTATTATGGTAATGGAGTATGATTAGGCTTTCTATACAAATTCATTTGTTCAATTGTAACTTAGAAGTTAAACTGTAATTATTATACGAATTATAAAATGGATGAATGTGAAAATTATCATTAATCATTTCATTTCACAATAGATGTTGCGTATCTCATGGTGTTATAGTGGAATTGTAATTCGTTTTATTAGTCAGTTCATTAGTAACGTATCTTGAATTAATTAGAATTAATTTTCATAACTGTCGATATGAGCCGAATAAAAAACAAATGAGGTAAGTGAATTATAAGAACGCAATTTATATCGGAGAAACAGTTTTACAGCCGGAAGGAATTGTCACTAGAAATTATAATATCGATTTTATTATAAAAATGCATAATTTAATCATATACAATTGAGAATTCAGTCACAAAATACCAGGTGGCCACGAGTCAATATACGCCCCCAATATTTTGGTTGTTTTTGTATTTAGAAATTTGGTTTTTGGTACAAATAAATTAGACAATAATAGGCTACTTTTAGACTAACAGGAATGAAAATATCACTTCCTGTTAAACCGGACGTGACATCAACTTTTTTTCTTAAATGGAATGACTATTTTTTTATGGTTTCTCATTAAGCATAAATTTCTAAGTGTAACAGTTTTTTCAGATGTAAAAAATTCCAAAAAATAAGTGAGATACGAACAATTTTTTAATTTTTTCAAAATGGCCGCGTCAGATGAATGCGATGTAAGAGAATTACTAAGTAGGCTATGGAAATTATTAGTAAGGTTGTAGACTTGTCTGTAAAGCAGAAAATAGTTGTTTGAATTACTAATAGGTACCAGTATTTTTAGTTTTTTTTTTTCTTAAAAAAAAAACGGAATTTCATTTTCCTTTCCGTAGGGATCCTATGTAATTTTTTTTAATGGAACTGTGCTATTTCTTTTATTAATAAGAAATAATGATTCATAAACTATAATTTTTTAGCCATTAATTATATTATAATTATATTATAATAAACCATTATAAAAATTGTTCAAACTGTTCACCGTTATGATTAATACACAGAGTAGCGCGACTTATCGTTGCACGTCTAACATTCTCTAATTGTTGAGGTGTTGTTTGTGCAATTTCGTGTCGAACTCTTTCTTCCAGATCTTGCCGTGCGGTTGGAACAGTCATGTAGACTATTTTTTAAATGCGCCCAAATGAAAAATCGAGTGGGGTTAAGTCAGGCGGCCTTGCAGGCCATCTGACTGGACCATGGATCCCAATCCAACAATCTGGAAATAATTGATTTAAGTAATCCCTAACGATAATAGCAGTGTGTGGTCCAGCCCCGTCTTGTTGGAAGTAAACCTCGTCAATATTGGTATTGGAAATTTGATTAATCTGTGGAACTATTATATTTTGGAGAAATTTTGGATATCTTGGTCCAGTTAGAGTTTCGTTAAAAATTATTGGACCTATGATATGGTCGCCCAGTACGCCTAACCAAACATTGAAGCTAAACCGCTCCTGAAACCGTCCCTGTCTCATAATGTGAGGATTATCAATTGCCCAATATCGAGTGTTGTTTCGATTAAATAACCGATGGTTTGTAAATCTCGATTCATCAGTGAACAAAATGATTTTGATAACAATTTCATTTCTTAATTGGCGTAACTGTAACCAATTACAAAAGGTTATTCTTCGTTGATAATCATTCTCATACAAAAATTGATGCATTTGGTATTTATAAGAACGATAGCCGTGTCTCTTTAAAAATTTTCTGGCTAATTCTTTGGAAGCTGGTAATTCATGTTCTCTTTGTCTTATCGAAATAGTTGGGTCAACATGCACTAAAGCTAATACATTCATTTCCGTTTCTTCATCCACAATAAATCTTTCTTCAATTTCTGCATTAGCTTCAGTTCTAAATTGTTGCTCCAACCGGGCGAAATAGTTTCTCGGAGGTGGTCTTCTTTCTGGATAACTCCGTCCATACAGACTTTGTGCTCTAGTTGCATTACGTCGAGTCTCTCCATAAATAATGATCATCTCAACTTTTTCATCTCTTGAATAATTTTCAGCCATTTTATATTAATTTTCTTGTTTATAACAAGTTTAATTATAATTAATACACTTGCTTCAGAAAAATAGTGAGTAAGTCAAGACTAATTCAATTGTTGCGAATGTGTCATTTTCATGGCTATCTGCAATTTTGGATTTAAATGTAGATAGGTACCTTATTAAAATGATTTGTTGGCGCTTACTTTTAAAAAATACTTCTATTATTACGAAGGATATCGTTAAGAAATGATTAATGGCGAAAAAATTATAGTTTATGAATCATTATTTCTGATTAATAAAAGAAATAGCACAGTTCCATTAAAAAAATTCCATAGGACCCCTACGGAAATGAAAATGAAATTAGGTTTTTTTGAAAAAAAAAACTAAAAATACTGGTACCTATCAGTAATTCAAACAACTATTTTCTTCTTTACAGACAAGTCTACAACCTTTAATAATTTCCATAGCCTACTTAGTAATTTTCTTACATCGCATTCATCTGGCGCGGCCATTTTGAAAAAATTAAAAAATTGTTCGTATCTCACTTATTTTTTGGAATTTTTTACATCTGAAAAAACTGTTGCACTTAGAAATTTATGCTTAATGCGAAACCATCAAAAAATATAGTCATTCCATTTAAGAAAAAAAAGTTGATAGCACTTCCGGTTCAACCGGAAGTGATATTTTCATTCCTGTTAGTCTAAAAGTATCCTATTATTGTCTAATTTATTTGTATCTAAAACCAAATTTTTAAATACAAAAACAACCAAAATATTGGGGGCGTACATTGACTCGTGGCCACCCGGTATACATACATTTCGAACTAAAGAAAATCATTGAAAAAAAGCACGTATATGAAGAATTGAAAGACCATTCAAGGATGTATCACTCCCCCCTCCCCCTGCTGAGTGAATTTGTTGAGAGGGTGACTGCGTAGAGCAGCGCTAAAATGCGCCTCCTTCAGAAAGAAACACGAGTTCTTTTGGTTGGAACATTCTATATGTGTTTTATTCCTGTTTAAGTATATTGGGTTTGTTTTTTGTGTTAATGACGAATATCGTACATCACTACTGTCAGCGAAGAATAAACAAGCACAGCGCGCTATTGTGTTGTCATTACTAATAACACTCATTGATGACCTGAAGGCTAAGATCATATTTTTCGAGAAAGAAATAGTTTTCCAAAATCGCCATATGTAGACGTTTAGAAAGAAGTTATTGGTACACCATTATTACACCCACTTGACGAGTTCAACAATAAATCTATTTTTAAATTACAGCTGGTACATTTCTACACTTAACATCAACGATCTCATAATCCAATGTTAGGAAAGTATGTTTTCAATAACACTTCCGTATTTTTTCAGCGTTTTATTAATTCCAGTTTCTATCTGAAATATCCCTATAAATTTTAGAGGAAAACATAACAATGCTTAAAAATATCTCTTAAAAACCCATTTCAACAATGTAGTGTATCTGTTTCATATACATTTGAGCCATATCAATTTATCATATTTTTATATGGACGCAATAACTCGGAAATGGCCGACAAAACATTAAATCATGATTTACAACATACTTAGGCTCTTGCCAAGTGGGACATTTTGGACGTCTTGTATTGCTCATATATTTCTTTACAATAATTCGACGCTTTATCATTGCTTATACGGTTTACCAAGGAATGAGAGGGAATTTGAGTTCGCATGACTTGAAATGTAAGCGTCCAAGCACAGGTCTATTTTCGAAACTATCAAGATACTTTTTTTTAAAATTAGGTTTTGAATTAATAAATTAAGTTAATAGAAAATTTGAAACAATAAGAAAATTAATAAAGTTAATAAAATAAATTAGTATTACTTAACATTCTGCATGTAGTGTCTGGTCTTGTGATTGCTGGTTTATTTTCTTTTTTTGGGCTGGTTTCTTATGTTTCAATTTGTCTACTGCACACAAAAGTTTATTATTCATTTACACTTTGTAGCATTTGAAAAAGCTACATTAATAATTTCAGTTTGAATACAGTAAATTAACCCTGATTTGGTTGAGTGGAGAGGTAGGCAACCACCCGTGCTTCAAAGGGGCATAGCAGGTCGCATATCTGAAATTCTCAACAAGGAAAGAAAGCGTGTTTTCTTTTATGTATTATTTCTGAGACAGAGGTGTTACTCACATGTTTTTGTTGTTGGGATACTACACAAAGGTGTAATTCAGTCTTTTAAATGCAAAGCCCTTTGTTGACGCATTTTTATTGGCTAGAGAAAGTGTTCTCTAGATGTTCAAGTTGGCAACGCGGAGAACTGTCAAGCGGATGTCCGTCGAGGATTGGTCTTTAAGACAGCCACGAGTCGACAGCGACGAGAGAGCTGAAGGCGGCGGTCCCGGTTTTGTAGTGAAGAATTTGGGTTTTACATCGCTGACACTGAAAAGGGATTTGATTTGATGTACCCAGTGTTTCTTTACCGTCCTGCCAGAAGCATTTTGTAAATTCCAGGAAGGAATTCTGTTGCTTGTCGTAATCTGATCGCCACGTGTCTCGTAAGGTTATGCAATACTCTCTATATGAGGTGAGCTTTTATTTTACTTAGTTTGGTGTTCTATTTAGTTCTTATTTATTGTAATTATTACAGAGTGTTTTGGAGAGGCTTATGTTTGGTATAAGCATATGTTTGGAGGGGCACATATACTTTGGAGAGGTTTAAGTTCTGAATGAATGGTGCTGCCATTTATGGTTATGTAAGGGGGCCCAGCATTTAGAGGAGTAATAGGAGGAACTCTATTACTCAGATGTTTGGTTTATGTGGGTTCTGCTGACATTTTGAGAAGTTTTGGTTGGAAAGTTGTCCACAGCAGTCTCCAAGAGATTTGGGCCGAATTTTGGGAGCGACGCGGAATCGTGGTCGTGAGCAACGTAGAGAACATCTTAGGAGGTGGTGATAGGTCACGCTGTAGTTGTCGCAGAAAACGCCAAGGCTCCAATCAGGTTTTATTGTTTCATTTTAGTTATATAATTTCAAAGAAATTATTATAGTTTCATTCAGTGATTTTTTTGCGAAATATTAGAGTAAATTACACAACGATTTTGCAACTACATACTTAGCATGATTAAATATCTTAAGATTTTTTACTGTAAGTAACGCATGGTACCACGTGATACTAGTTTACCTTCTACTATGTCACATATGAAGTATTTTTAATAGAATACACTTGAAGCCGTAGTTGCATTTCTACAAAGACAAGGTCAAATCACTGAAATAATTTCAGAAGGGGTCATTTACATATTTTGCATTTCTTTTGCATATACAGATTATGTTTAGGGGATAATTGTGAAACTACTTGTTTTTATTGTTGTATATCTCACGTGTGTGTAATAAATGTCTAATGTCTACATGTTCTTATTATTTGCACTGGTACTCCTGATATTTGCTTAAATTTTGAGATTTGAGAGAGTAAAGTAAGAGTTTTGATATCATAGAGATATTTTGAGAATTCCATCGCATGGTTGCTAGTAACTTAATTTTGTTCCGTGCTGGCAAAATTATTTAAATCACATTACGTAACATACAGCCGGTGGCGCCCTTTTGAGTGTCCACACACAATCCTAACCCATGGCCCTATGCTCTCCACCAACAATCGGCTGCCGTTTGTAACACGTTTTAATATTTAGGTATCAAAATATGTTACAACTTTCCAAGAATTTTCCAAGAGTTCTATTTGGAGTTCTATTATTCTTAGTTCATAACACAGCAAATGTCTTTATTGCTTTATAAACACATGTCACTCACTTGACACTAAGCAACACTCTCTTTACCAATAAAGACTTGAAAGGGTTTTTGGGTATATCCGTATCCGTCGACGGCCAACTTTGGCACACTGCACCTGTTAATTTTATTTTTAGTACTATTAAAAAGCGCTCTACCAGTAATTTTCAATTATTAATTCGGTATGCAATTTGTTCTTCTATTGTGATACTTCACTTTACGCAGAATTTTTTGACCTACGGATGGTTTAAATTTTATCAGTATATTTACTTCCTAACTACTCCAAACACAACCCCGAAGTCAAAAATTCTGTGCTTGACCATGTTTACTCCCTCTTCATTGACTGGACTAAAATGTGTTCTGAGGTGTTTAGGGTTGCGTTAATAAATATTTATAAAACCAAAAGTATCCACAATTACGACTGTGGTTTACAAGATGTATGTTTATTAATTGAATGTTTATCCCTCGACCTGGATCTATCGTTCCATGTAACCAACAACGTGGCGGCGGCGGGCTGAGTGACTTGTGACCGGCTGACAAATCTGTTGCGTGTCGTCTCATTTTTTCTCAAACAGTCCCCATATACGTGCTAAAAGAAGAAACATCGCGAGAGAATGCCTCACATCAGTGGTGGCTGGTCAGGGGAGGCAGGGGAGGCCGAGCCTCCCCATGGAAGAACCACCATATCTTCAAAAGTAATATCTTAAGAAATTTCTATAAGGTATATCTCAATTTTCAATATTTTTTATTGTTTATTATTCATTAATTAATTTTCAGTTTATATATAACATTTTTGCATTTCCTTTCCACAAACATACCTATAACGTTACAGTCCGGATAGTCTTTGTATGCATATTTCCCGGTCGGCCGATCTTTTACAGAATGAACACTGCGGTTCGCTGGAGGCTAATACGAAATAGCTTCCAACTTTACCGCATTTACTTATAACATGAATGACCTTGAATTTCTTTGCGCTGTGTAAAATAGCAACACTTGGAATAGCCAAGTATGAGGCTAGCCTCCAGATCTCAGTTCTTTATAGCGCATGTGCACAGGTCATTTAAGAGTCAGGTGATTCACAAAGAAAACGAACTGACGTCTGACAGTTGCGTTTAGCCGGTTATAAGAACAACTTGACGTATAAATACATAAAACATTTGATAGGCGGGCTAGAAATAAGTGTTCTAGGTGAAAATATTCCCAACAACATGTCTTGTTGTCCAGACGTGGTGGATTACTTGTTATTAAATGGATTTACTACTCTTATTTATGACGAAAAGGTAAGAATTAAAAGAAATGCCAGGCCTACACCAGCAATGCTTTCGTTAGTTTTTAAAAGTGGTAAACAAAACAGAGGGTTTTGTGATAACAATTATAAAAAAGTCGAGTGGTTAACGGCATCAACAGTTAGAAACAAATTATATTGTTGGAGATGTTTATTATTTACTAATGATCAATCCTCAATTTGGGGCAGGGCCGGGTTTAATAATTTGCAAAATTTGTCGCGAGGTTTAGAAAGGCACGAAAAATCCCAGGAGCACATTTCATCTTGCATTAAATTCGAAATGTTTGGTAAACAAAATATTGTAAATTTCTTGGATTCTGCACATAAGAGAGAAATAGAAAATGTTAACGAAAAGGTCCGTGAGAATAGGGATATATTAAAGAGGTTAATAGATGCCGTTATATAGTTATCTTCACAAGAAAATTCTTTCCGAGGACATGACGAAAAACGAGAATCGTGCAATAAAGGAAATTTCAAAGAGCTGGTAGATTTTTTAAAAACTTATGACCCAAAATTAGAGAACTTTTTGAATAACGCCACTATTTTTTGAGACAATTCCGGTAAGCTTCTGTAGAATGATCATTTTCAGCACTTAA
Organism: Stenurella melanura; assembly: GCA_963583905.1. Lineage (NCBI taxonomy): Eukaryota > Metazoa > Arthropoda > Insecta > Coleoptera > Cerambycidae > Stenurella > Stenurella melanura. Next base: position 7,237,806 of record OY757313.1, on the reverse strand, counting down.
ACGCATAAAAACATTTTTACTAGAAACAAAATGAGTCAAGACCGCCTTTCAAATGTATCGCTTATTTCAATAGAAAAACGTTTTTTGTCAGAATTGAGGAAACGCGATTCATTTTATGATGAAATAATCAACCATTTTGCTAGTTCCAAAAATCGCAGGTTACCACTCATTTATAAAAATATTCAGGCTTTAAAGCAGAGATTAATATAGGTAGTTGTTATCTTAGAAAAAATATTTATTTGTGTTATTTATTTTTTAGGAAATATTTTTTATAATTCTCCATAATAAAGAGTTCCGCGGTTATATTTTTTTTATATAACTTCTTTCTCAAAACTATTTTAATTTCTATTAAAACTTATAATTTTACACGCCTGGCAGTGATAATGAATACAATTTTTTGTTTGTAGAAAAACACTTTTATTTTTTTACCAAAACTATTTTTATTTTTATTAAAAGTTATATAATTTAATTACAAGTGGGATAGTAGGACTCCTTTGGATACCGATACTCGAGTCGTAGGAACGAGAATTTCATGAGAATGATTTTTTCATCTCATCATATTTTCTATTTCCTTTTCATTCTATTCTTTTATTAGTTCTATTCTCTCAAGTCGTGAATCGGTATCCTGGCGAACAACCCACGGCAAAAAAATATAACGCGCCGTTGTAATACCTCAGGGGTGGTGGGGAAATGTACAAATTGTAGTCATATTGCACATCAGTTGTCTTTCAGAATATCAAGCCTCCTCTGCAGACAATATCACGAGCCGCCACTGCCTCACATCTAACATTTAGATAATATATAGAAGAGTTCAAATTCAGTACATCACTTTTTTATCCTCACTGTATTATTGTACGACCAAGACATTAATAAAAGTAATAGGATATTAAAAAGAGAACCCGTTAAGTTCAACATAGCACGACAGTCCATAACAGACTGATCCAGCCATTTAAAAATAAATAATTAGTTCTATGTGTAACGGAAATGGCCCACAAATTATCCCAGGGTAATGATGACGTATCAGTGCTTCATTATGTTCGTGTTTTGGTGTAAATGGCGACTGCAAATTGCCAGCGGAGATTAATCATAATTAATCACCGCTACGTTGCATTAAGGCCGACATTCTCTCTCTTTGAACGTTTATCATTTTCTTTTCGGCCGTTTATTTTTGTTAAGACTCGAGTGGCGCGCATGGCGCTGACACTGGGACTGGATTGCGGGATGTTTTCTCTGAAATACACATGGGCGCATATATTAAAATATTTCTGTACGTGTACCTTTTTTACTCGTATGTTTTGTCACATACCTCCAACGGTTTATTGTATACAGGGTGTCTGATGTAAATGTGGAACAAGCACGAAACTTTAATATTCTGTGGCTGATTTGAATATTTTTAGTTTGTGAACGTATGGTGATAACATTGAAATGTTACCGAGACAGTAGCAGTGGGTTAGACCGCTGTTGAGTGGCATAACATGTCTAGTCGCTGTTATCTCTACGTTCGAGTCTCAGCTGTTTTTTTTTTTAATGAATTGAGCGCATAATTTTTCCCAATCAGGTATCGAAAACTAAAAATCGAGTTTTTGGTCTCTATGAAAATCAATGTAAACAGTAATAAACAAATCAAAACAAGACAGCGAGTACTACTCATAATAATAATAATCACACCTTTAATGCCCAATAGGTAACACCCAATAACTGAACAATACTTTTGAATTTTTCACAAAAATTGTTCGAAATGAGCTCCATCTCCACGTATACACATTTCGGCACGTCGAACTAAGGACATACACACTCCGTTCAACATATTTGGTAAATTAGGATAATTTTTTATGGTTTCTATGCTTATTAAAATACGTTGTTGCAATTGTTGTAAAGTGTCAATTGCATGACGGTAAACCAGAGATTTAAAATGCCCCAAAAAATAAAAGTCCATCGGATTTAAGTCGGGCGATCGAGCAGGCCATGGTACTGGTCCGCCACGTCCAATCCATCGTCGAGGAAACTTTCTGTTCAAAAAATTTCGAACAGCCAGGCTAAAATGGACTGGCGCGCCATCGTGCAAATACCATATTCTTCTGCGCGCACCCAAGGGTACATCTTCCAGCAAATTAGGCAATGTTTGTTGCAAAAAATTTAAGTATACATCACCATTAAATCTAGCGGGTAATTGTATAGGTCCAATTATTTAATTACCGCAAATTCCTGCCCACTAATCAACGCTGAATTGTCGTTGAAAATGCGCCCTTCTTATTACACGTGGATTTTCGTCTACCCAATAGTGCATATTTTTAAAATTAAACACTCCATTTCTGGTAAAACACTACTCATCGGAGAAACACAGAACGTTTTAAAATCCTCATTTGCCGCGTGTTTTCTTAAAATCCACCTACAAAATTGCATTCGCTCTGCAAAATTTTAAGGTTCCAGTGCTTGGACACGTTGATAGTGATAGGGATGTAAGTTCGTATCTCTCAATGTCCTCCATACCACAAAATGGGATAATCCCACACGGTTCGCGATATCGCGGGTGCTTAAAGTTGGATCCTCTTCTACAAGTTCCAAAATTTGAACCTCTGCGCCAATTATCCTTTCTTCGCGTTGTGGACCTCGTTGTCCTCCATGTCCATCGAGACGACTTGTTTCTCGAAGACTTCAATCTCCCCTTACCTATGCCACTTTAACATGGAGCCACTCGGCACATGCCTCAACAGTTTTTTCACTGCAAAGAACGGCTGAAAGAATCGTTGCTGGGTTGTCATATAGGGATGATTGTAGGAATGCTTTGAAAAGTCTTAAGACCCTGTCATTATATTCTACAGTGCCTGGTTCATGTTAAAAGTAACTTAAATAATTACATAACATAACAGGTGAAAGTGTACATACGTATTCAACTTGTAATATATATTTGGATTTTTTGCGAGTTTTAAAAACCAGAAATGGGACATGCTCTTATGCGGTACAATTTTTCAATGTGTTACCGGTTGCTGTACAGTCACTTGATTGTGCTTGCTTCAAATACGTAATTAAACGATTCCTCCTTGATATCGCATTCTATGATTTTGACGGATTCCTGTTGACTGATTTTTCCTGTTTAATTTTAAAAACTTACTTTATGTATGATAATTATTATTTGTTCGTTATCTATGTACTGCATTGTTATTATACGGTTCGCAAATACAAAACGAAGAGTATGTTGCATTCGATTGGCACATTTCTAAAACCGGGAATAGTGCTCGTAGAAACAAAAATCATATCACTGTGTTTGTGATGGAATTCTGAAAAATTTCAAAAAATCCATCCATCCGTCATGTTTTTTGTAAGCACGATAACTTAAGAACGAAAAGTCCAATTGGTTTGAAATTTGGACAGTAGAAAAGATAAAATTAACGCCTGAAGACATTGGGAAAGTAGCCCCCAAGAAAATCACAAGCTTTGTAAAAAGCTTAAGAGTCCCGGACGACAACTAATTGTAGGTTATATTCACAAAAGATCTTTTAGCGTGAGAAAGGGCTACAATCTACCGATAAATGGAGCTATCTACTTGATTTTCAACTTGCTAAGTTAGAACTAGCCTGTTAAGTAAATGAAGGCTGCCAAATCAAGGACTTCGATCGGTCGATTCACTCTACTTTCACGAAATCCAAAAATCTCAAGATATACGTGGGTGTCTATATCATATTAATGCAGGGCTTCCTAATTTAACTGTCTGTCTGAGTTTAACCACAAATATTTTACAAGCATCTCTTGTGATTATTTGATATACTGGCGCCAACGTTTCTTTTGGCTAGAACATCCCATCATATTTATCAGAATTTGTTTAAATTTGATACAATTTGTGTATTTATGTTCAGTTAGTTATATTGGAAAAATCGACTGGTACGCCTTTGGACTAGACCAACATAGGCGAATGTTATATGCTTTGTTAGTTCTGGTTAATTTACATTTGACTTATGTACATATTGCTGAAATGCTTGGGTCGAGTAAATAATATATACCTATATTAAATAATGTTAACACAACTCATAAAGTTAATATTAGGGAATAAAATATCGAAATTATAATGATTTAACTTTGAGCTGGTGATTTCGATGTGTGTTTTATCTTTAGTTAAACAGTTCGGTTGGTTTAGTTTCGGAGGGTTTTTTTTCAACCTATTTCAGCAAAATAAACAGATGCGAGGATGGTAAGCTAATGTTTAATATAATAGCGCTTAGCACTCACATGTACAATCGTATGTTTAGAAAGACATAGGCCTGCAGTTTACCCCTATTTTAACACTTAGAAAGTGAATTGGGTGGCCATTTTAACTAAAACGATTGTTATAAATGTGGCAAAGATAAACACTTTTTATTCTTTGTAGTTTTTCGAAGAAATGATTCCTTAAAAAGTTATTAACGTTTTACTATCAAAAAAACATAAAATTCAGTTTTATTTATTTTTTGACGTAGGGAAAAAATGAAAAAACAGAATTATAGAAAAATGTAGTACAATGCAATATTTCAAAATAAATTAAGAATACTAAAAATTGTTATTTAAACAATGTGTTTTTTTTTGACGTAAAAAGAATTTTTTTAAAGCCATTAAAAAAAATTGTCATAAGTAAGGTGTGGGTTTCCACATTATTAAAAAGTCAATGTAAAAATATATTGTCGAAATTATAACGTCGTTCCTGTCGATAATATCACGTCGGGGTCACCAATTTATGTGGATTTCCACATAATTAAAAAGTCGATATAAACATATAACAACTTTAATCTTGTCAGTAATAAAATTTTGTATTAAAAGATTCTTCTTTTTAATAGTGGTAAAAAGCATATTATTGATTAATTAATCATAATAATAATGTAACCCAAGTAACTGATTTTATTTTTATTCTTGGGGATCTAGTTTACATGCAAATTAAATTAAACAATATAATAAGTAAATTAGGAAAGATAACTACTTAAGGCAACGAAAATTAACGAAATAAAAACATTACAGTCTCCAAAAACATGCATAAAACAAAGGCCTCCTGTAGTATACCCACGGTAAGGCTATGCCGCCCTGGTACAGGATGGTAGATGGGCCATTTGGCATCTATGCTTGGTACAGAAGACCTACCCATTTACAACGACAAGAATCCTAAGAAGTGTTACAAAATTGAATATAGTAGTTTTTCTGGCTCTGGAGAAAGAGCTGTTGGTGCTAGTAGTATCAGCGAATTACCCACAAGGTTCCAACCCCATTGACATGGATCTAGTTTATTGCCTAGCCACTGTCGTAGTTGGTAATAAACCTTGAAGGAGTGTTGGATAGCTGCTGTTGTTGTAGGAGGAAGTGAGAATAAGTCAAGTGGCGCCGGCAGCTTTTGTTTCGCTATTTGTGGAGATAAATATACATGGTTGGGCAATAGTCCCGGAACGGCTCGATTACAGCCCAACGGGACCTCGTATCAACTTCGGGTTTTCGACACTGTATTCAGCGAAATTTTTAGAACTTCTTGACATGTATTTCAGGACCGTGACGTCATTACGTTCGGAGGTGTGACATAAGTGTCAATTTTTTTACATGAAACACCCGGTATATTTTTCCATATTTGTATACTATAAGGAGTCCCAAATTCAACGATGTAACGTTTGTATGGATTCTGTTATGTAATGTGGTCTCAATAAGGGAAAGAGAATAGTTTTATTTTATTAAATGTTCAAATTGGAATCCTTCCACTGCCTGACAATGTGCTAGCCTGTCCACAAATTCCCGCTGAACATTTTGGAGGGACTGAGGTGTAATATTATCAGCAACCGCTAGAATTCTTTCTTGGAGCTCTTGTACCGTGGCAGGTCTTGTGCGATACACCACAGACTTCAAATGACCCCAGAAAAAAATCAAGAGGGGTTAGGTCAGGTGACCTAGCTGGCCATTCGATATGACCCCTTCTACCTATCCATCTCCGAGGAAAGACAGTGTCCAAAAAATCTCTTACAATTCTAGCATAGTGTGGCGGAGCTCCGTCTTGCTGGAAGTACACGTCATTTGCGATCACCTGAGGATTTTCGCGGTTGGGAAATATCTGAATTACAGCGGGTATAACTCTTTCGCGTAATAAAGTTAAATAGGTATCAGCAGTTAAATTACCATTTAGAAAAAACGGCCCTATTACATGTGTTCCAATTATACCCGCCCAGACATTTACTTTTTGTGGATGTTGTGTGTGCATTTCTTCCATCCAATGTGGATTCTCAGCAGACCAATAGCGACAATTGTGACGATTGACAAATCCATTTAAACAAAATGTAGCCTCATCGGAAAACAAAATGCGATCTACAAACTGTGGTGTCTCGTCTAAGAAATTCATAATTTGTTGGCAAAACTGCATTCGACGATCAGGGTCATCTTCCGCAAGTTCCTGAAGTTAAGCTGACTTTGTAGGGATGCATTTTATTTCTCCTGAGTATTCTTCGAATGGATCTTTCACTGTTACCAGTTTCTAATGAAAGTTTCGGAATTGACGTTTTAGGCTCCTCCTGAATCGCTAACAGTACATCTAAAGCTCTATCGTCGTTTGTCGCTGTTTTTGGGCGGCCAGTTTTTGGTAAATTCTTGACATTTTCCGTATGTTCAAAATTGTGCAAAATTCGACATGCTGTCGACTTGGAAATCGGGTTTCGCTCAGGAAAGGTATCGTTGAAGAGGTCACTTGCTTCCTGAAGGGATCGACGCTTCTCTCCGAATCCAATCATCATGAGTAAAGTTGTCCGTTCAGTGTCGTTCAGTTGAGCCATTTTAAAGACACGTTTTTAGAATCATAAATTAGTAGTACAAAAGTAATGTCACAGTGACGTTTATACCACGACTTACTTAGATAAACTAGTAAAATAATGAGAACAATTTAACTATGACCTGTGTTTTTATTAAACGACTACAAAAAAACTTGTTTACGTGGGTCTTAGTTTTGTAAAAAAAATGGTAAAAAAGAGTCTTTTTTGGATACAGCTGTTTGGATATCCGCTGTTCTCTGTTAATTACAATTGTAATTTCTAATTTTCCCTTATTGAGACCACATTACATAACAGAATCCATACAAACGTTACATCGTTGAATTCGGGACTCCTTAAAGTATACAAATATGGAAAAATATACCGGGTGTTTCATTTAAAAAAATTGATACTTATGTCACACCTCCGAACGTAAAAACGTTACGGTCCTGAAATAGATGTCAAGAAGTTCTAAAAATTTCGCTGAATACAGTGTCGAAAACCCGAAGTTGATACGAGGTCCCGTTCGGCTGTAATCGAGTCGTTCCGGGACTATTGCCGAACCCTGTAGAATCTCGGTTCATCTAAAGTCTTATATCCGAATTTTTCATCCATTGCAATGGTGAACTCCTTCTTTAGTTGGTTCTTCTTAGTTGAATACTGTCACTTTCTTCTTAACGGTTCTTTACCTTTCAGTAAATACGGGATTTTACTTTTCCTTTTCTAAATATACTGGATTTGACACATCCTGACAATGCGTGAGAAAAAAGGAGAAAATCATTGATCTGCTCGGATATATTAAATACACTGTTTCATTTATTACAAGTTTCTGCAGCCGAAGGCACCATAGGTTTTCAGTGGTGGAGAGTGGCGTCAGAAACGCTAACAGATCTATATCCTAACTAAGCATAGTAACATGTTTGCCGCCAACAGCAGTCTGGAGAGCCACTGTATAGTAATTAAGACGTATTTCAAATCTGACTTCGATGAGATGAATAGTAAGAGCAATGATGAGAGCTTTCTTATTCTGGACGATAGAAAGGAAGTTACTTTTGTATGAGTAATGTGAAGTTGTACATGAAACTGAATTACAGACTCTTCCTTTTAATACCGAAGACTATGTGCTTCTCATTTGAGAGAGTATGGTAGCCATCAAATATGCAACTATGGCACAAAATGAAGAAGAGTATTGGAATTTAAGTTTTGACTCATTTAAGAATAGGATAACTACATGTGATGCAAACTGATCTAAGAAAGTAAAGTAGGTCCCCAAACATACCACCTGTGGACTTCTTTCTATGGAATTACTTTAAACAGATTTTGCAACATCTTTCTCTACGGAACAGGCGATACGAAGTGTATTTTTATTTCGTATTTTTATTTTGTAGCGACTTGAAATGCATAGAAAAAAATTGAAAAAATTTGATTGTCCTTAAAAAAATGGTCACTGTTTTTATTTTAAAGAAAATTTCACCTTTGCCCAGTTCATTAAACTTTATTACCTAAAATCGATATTGAGGTCGAGTTTCTTCCATGTAAACTGATAGTCATTCTTATAGGTCGTTGCAGAAAGGTATCGAAATACCCTGTTGAAAGTTATAAAGTGTTCCCTATCAGCGCAGAGTTTCCTTGTAGTGGGAATTATTTAAAAGTCTACTTTTTATACAAACCTCCAACTGATAGACATCTGTGAAATATCTTGAAGTGAGGAAATACAGGGTGTAATCAGTTTCATGTCATTAGAAAAAATTGGTAATGGGGATCGACTAGACAAACAAAAAACCTTTATGACTTTTCCCTCTAGGGGCACTTTGAAAAAACTGATCTAGGTCAACACTTTTAATATTATGGTAGACAACAATTGAGAACCACTGCTTTTATTGGTCAATGGACTTGTTCCCAATTATACAACTTTTAAATTGTCATAAAAAAGTGATCGCCGGCACACGCGGTGGTCTGCAGTGTCAAAGCAAAGGCCTTGGATCATCATCCGCCTTTGATGGACCGCCTCAACTGAACTGGGGCAATTAAAAAGAGGTAAATAATTAGTTCTCTCTTCGTGCACAATTGCAAGCAAATAATGACCATAGAGGTTTAAACAGAGCATTTCTTAACATGTGTGTTTTTTAATTTGGAACAAAATATTGGATTGTTTATAATTTAGAAAATTTAAATGTGGTTTATTAACATTTGTAACAAATGAGTGTCCTGGGTTAAAAGCTTACTACCTACCTAAATGATTCAAAATCTCTGCATCTGCATCAATACACAATTCGGTACGTCGAATTAAGGATATACTCACTTCGTTCAACACTAAACTATCAACTAACGTTGTCAATAAAGAAAAATAAAATAAAAACTTGGTACAAAAGCCAAAAAGGAATACAAAAAGAACGAACAAGTAAGTTGTGTCTGTACGTAATCAAGAATTTGACAACTTGAACGGTAAGTCAATAAAATAAATCTATAAATACACAATGACGCGAAATTCAAAAATAACAAAAACAAAGAACGGCGGCGGGTTGGACGTGTGTACATAACGAAACACCCACAGCAACTAAAATATTGCACAACGGAGAGTTAGATTATAGTTTTCTTCAGATCAAGCCTACCTCAATATTCCAGCAGTTCTCAAAAAAAATATTGAAATATTTACGAAATTTTTGTTTATTTTTTTTCTCCAAAACTATGAGCTTTAGACCCCATGTTATATAAGGTTTTTTTGTTTGTCTTGTCGTTCCCTACCATCAGTTTTTTTAACGGCATGAATCTAATTACACCGTGTATAAGAATTTCGGTAAAATTGCCTGCTTGCTGTACAGGAGTGATTCCATGAAAAAGTTGAAATAAAAAAAAAAGAAAAATTATGTCATACTCCATTCATTTGTAATTGGTGTCATTTTGTCGGATTTATTATCCTCTTACGCCAAATCAAGTGCCTGCTCTATCGGTTAACTCTTTGTTTATTTATTCAACATTTTATGCGATAAAAATTCTTTTTTTTTTCATTTTGTTTTCTTCGTTAAAACGCTTTTTTTCAGAAAATTTTCCAAAAGTCCCCGTTGCTTAAATTCCATTTAAAGGATTAGTTAACCGCACAAATAAAAACTATACATAAGTAATACCCTGCGCAATCCAGGCAAATACGCCATTGGCAAAAATAGCCAAATCCAATATACCCATGCAAACAACCAGAAATAAACAAATATTACAATTTCAACGTAGATCAATAACGGCCTGAACTGAGGATATAGAGCAGAGGTTTCATCTCGGTCATTATTCAGAACTATTTGCTCTCCGTAGGTTCAATAAGAAACCGCATACATAATCAACGGACGGTTTACAATGCCTACTAATTAGAGTTTATCATCACGTCGGCGGCTATTTAGGTTCACCTGCATACTTCGAACACCATGGCACAAAGTGGGATGCGTTTAAATTCTAATCACAGGTGGTCTATCTGACAATTACGCCAAGTAACATTTTAAATCTAAAATCAGCGTCACGGTAAATGCATTCTGTTGTCTCATCAGTAACTTAGTAGAAACAAAACTACTTTTGTAATCACAGAATGACTACTCAAGAAACTAGTCATTAGTAGACGAAAATAGAGCGTTATCCAAAAAGTCAGCAACGTTGCGGAAAATCCGGAGTTTTACCAAGTGAAAACTTCAATTCAATATCTTCATAATTCAATGTAGACAATGATTTGTAATATTTAATTTTTTGAAATATTTTCCACAAATTTCACTTGTGCTTTTAATTTTTATCCATACATATTTCCTTGAGTATATGGGTCGAGAATTGACTAACGTCGTGTATAGACGTATTGTACGACGCTCCCGAAAAAATTGCTTAAAAAAAGCTGCAAAAACCCCGCTAAATTCGAAAAAATTTGAGTCACCGATGGATCGAGAAGTTCTGCGTAAAGTGAAGATAGATAGAATAGAATTCGTATGGAATTAATCATTACTTGTAAAGTGTTTTTAATAGTATCAAATAAAGCAGATAAGTGCAAGTGCAGTGGCTCTACCTATACCCAAGACGGTCGTCTTGAAGACCCTTTTTAAGTGGTTTATGGCGATAAAGAAAACTGGGCAATAAATAGTGTCAAAATGTGTTTACAAAGCAATATAGACATACTCGCTGTGTTACAGAGTACTGTTTTTCCGCTTTAATATAGAAGGTATCGATACTTTTTTCTGATACCAGATAAAATTCTAGAAAGTTTATTAGTTTCGTAACAAGAACAACGAAGGCTTTTAACAAACGACCTTAACAAACTTTTTAAAATAGGAGGATATCAGTGTGAACATTCTAAAATTAAAAATTATGTAAAAATATGTTTTTAAGAAAAAGCTTTTATTTAACTAAAAAGTGAAAAATAATCTTTTATCGCTCCATCTTATACTCCTACCCCATGCGTCATGCGGCTCTCGCTGCTGACAACAAGCATGTCCAATGTCCAATCCAGCGCATGCAGCCGGTCCGGCGGAGCCGCATGAATATGTAATAGACGACTGGGCGACCGCAGATGGACGTTCGGCGGGCTGCGTGGTGGAACAAATCTCCATGCACCGGAATTGGCAGCAATGCCCACCTTACGCTGGCAAATCAATGAATTAATCATACACCCAGAAACCAAAATCTTTGGGGGCGGTCATATAGCACTACTGCATAGTTACATTGCTCAATTGACCGCCCCCAAAGCTTTCCTTCCAAGTGTATGAATTTTTTGCTTTTTTGTACAGTTTTTTTAAATAATAGACCGGGGAAATTAGATTAAAATATTGTGACATACAGCTCGGATCGAGATGCGGTATTCGGCGGTATTCGGCATTGTTTTCGGAAAGATGTTAGGAAAAAAGTTTACATATAGCGAATAAACCGTAGGGGCTGCATAAAATGCATCTATAGTGCATAATTTTTTGAAAAATTCGTGGGAATCGCTTCCCTGGGGCTTTCGAGGTCGCTGAGTCCAAATCTGACATCTAAACTTACCAGAGATGCTCGGAGGTGGCTCTGGGGGTGGGAGGGGATGAATTCGAGTGAAAAATTCAGTGCTAACAATCAGGGGAAAATCGCTTCCCGGGGGCTTTCGTGGTCTCTGAGTCCGAATTTGACATGCTCGAGGGTGGCTCTACGGAGGTTAGGTTTTTGAAATGCACAAATCGAGATTTTTGCCAATGTGGAAGGGGAACATGGGTAGAGTCTGAAACCAAAAGGTCGGGACAGTACCTGCTGGCTTCCGGTTGCCGTCTTGAAAACGTGAATGACGTATTTCCGTTTCTGTTCTTTATCTCGGAAAGTTTATGAGAACCAAAGTTGTATATCTAGTTGTTTATCTTCCATTTTTAATTTTTATTTACAGTTTTACACCCGGAAGTTTCATTAAGTGGTTGAAAAATTGATAAGAAAAAGATAAACAGCTGTAACTTTTGCAATATCAATCCTACAAAATAAAATTTAAATTAAAAATGAAAAATAAACAACTATAGAAAACGAACAGGGACGGAAATACAACGTTATTCACATTTTCCAATATGGCGACCGGAAGTCAGCAGGTATAGTCCCGACTTTTTGGTTTTAGACTTTACCCACGTTCCCCTTCCACATTGGCAACAATCTCGATTCGTGCATTTTTTCAAAAACTTTATAGTGTTTTCTGTCTAAATGCATTAGACCAACCCCCGTAGAGCCACCCCCCGAGCATCCCTGGTAATTTTCGATTTTCATGAGATTTTCACGGTTTTCTATCAATTTCTAGAATTTTTCAAAAAATTGTGAACTGTAGATGCATTTTATGTACCCACTATGCAATTTTTTTCGAACAGCTTATTTACCATATGTAGACTTTCCTAATATTTTTCCAAAAACGGTGCCGAAAATCGCATCTCGATCCGAGCTGTATGTCAAAATTTAGTTATTCTGGGCAAATTGTATCTAATTTCCTTGGTCTATGAACGATTTTTCTTAAAAATATTTTTTTTATGTAATATTTTTTTCACCATAAGCGCACTTTACTCTTGAACGATTTTCGTATTTTTTGCCCAACCCTGTATACTATTCAACTTGAAGCCATTCTAAGTGCACCTGAAATGATTATCGGACATGCAATAACTTTTGGCGGTATTTAAACTTTGGTTGTGCAACAGAAAAAAATTCTTCCCTTTGTTGCACACTTAATCGACCACACTGTATATTCTGGGTGTAGAATCATGTCATGCCTATCATAAAAATGCACTGTCATCAAAACTGAATCAACGTGTAAAATTTCAACTCCGTAGGATAAGAGGAAGTGGTTCTAATTCAGCTTGCAATATTTGACCTAAACAAACGAACACATTAACATTGCAAGTTAGATAAAAGCTTTTAAAAATAAGATAAACTATGAGCTATTCAGAAGTATAGTCCCATTGCCTACCTTCCAATGTGTTTCCTTTGGTCGGCGCTTGGAAAATGTGTATATTTACGTTTTGCCATCAACACTTGTATTATTTGATATCTTTTCGTATTAATGGAAATCTAATTTCGAACATAACCTAATAAATATTTTGATTAAATAAACCGGATTCGTTTTTCTTTATTGGTGCATAGGAAAAAACAATAATCCCAACTCGTCATTAACGATGATGGATAGAGAGATATTTATGTCTGCCGATTGATTACATTTTTTCCAATATTGTCTAATGACATAAACTGACATAAAATCTGAAAATTTTATGGACAGACAGGTCTCATTGGGACATACATACATCAGTTTAGATGAAAGAGGACTTGGGATACAAAAATAATCTATTTTACTGAATTTTACGAATATCATGGTCCAAATTATTTAATAAAGGAATATTGTGTCCTTAAATAATTAATTAGCAAATGAATCAGTTCTTCGTACGGGTGAAATATATAATTTAGAACTTAAGCCGAAATTGTCTCCTATTTGAATTTTTGTATATCCATAGGTTGGACAGCAGGACAATAATATTTGTCAAGGGCAAGACCTGCTGTACTTTTGGAGAAAATTATACAGGGTTTACAATAAAAATACTTTCTACTTTACGATAATGTACCTCAAACCCAAGACCTAAACAATTTAAAATTTTAACTCACTAAAAGGGCCTTCTACCCCTGTCAACGCACCCCACTGGAATGAACTCTACAAGAATTAACATCTGATGTTTTCTATTGACTGATCACGCTGAATAAGAGATTATAGCGCAGAACAATATATAAGCCACCCCTCTATATACAAAACTACCCTATTGATTAAATATTACATTAGACCTAAGATGTGGGATATGATAATTGCTCTGTTATAATGTTTCCAGTATGTGCTTGTCGAGTCATTCACCCCCCTTTTCGATATTATTTAGTTGTAACAGAATTTTGACTCATCAATGACTTATTTAAGATGTTATTGACTCTTTTTTTACTCTCTACTAGACACAATGGTCTGGTAAGATGTTCTGTGTTTAAATACCCTGGGAGACTTAGTTTATATAAACAATTTCTTCAAACAGTTTTTGTTGTTGCCATTTTTATTTAACCGACTTTTCGAAAAAATATTTATAAAAGAAGGAGGATTCCAGTTCGACAAATAATAATAATAATAATAATAAGAAGAAGAATTACCGCCTTTATTATATCCCACAAAATATTACACAGGAAAAAAAACAATATTACTTCTTAGTTATGTGTATAGAAATGGCGAAGTTTAATGTGTCACAACCATTTGGTACACAAACAATCATGACCATCATTCTTACACTTAACCTTAAAACCGTTTGCTTAATTTAAAACATAAATTTAAAATAAATCTACCGAAAAGAAATGCAAAATGTGTAAAATTAAACAAACAGTAATTATTAGAATTGCTTTTTGATAACAGATTTAACGAAAATTACGTAAAAGATACTTAAAAAATAAATAAATTTAGATGTTGGGGGCTATAAATTAAAACATTGACGTTCAAAAAATAATATATTATATTACTAGGAGTACAACGCATTCTTTTTTTTGTGGCAAAGGCTCTGCTGAAATCCAGCACGTGTACATTCCTCAATCCATTGCTCCTATAATGTCATCACTGTGACCAGGTGTAAATCTATATTGAGTTGTAGGAATCAAATTTGTTTGCACATGTTGTCTTAGTTGCATTTCCATTAATTTTTCAATAATTTCGGATAACGTTAGCAAAATGCTTATTGCCCAGAGATCTTTAAATTCTCCAGGATTAGACTTTTTAGGCAGCAAAGTTACCACAACTTTTTTCCATTCAGAGGGAGACATTTTGCAGTAAGCAGAAGTTTATCAAGTGTGCTATGTAAGGTATTATGTCGTTATTAATCATACAGCATAATGTCCCCTTTCGAATTAAACACACTCTGCCATACAAGGCGTTGCCCATTTTCCGGCAGTCTCTATAGCCACGCTTTCCTCTACGCTAACTTGTATCTACTCTACGCCGCTTCTTCCTCCAGCTTCCTTGTCTCCTTTTGTCTTTTTTTGTCTCGTCTACTTGTCTTCTAAAATTCTTCTTCGGCAATCAATATAACTTTTAAACTTTACCTTTTAACCTTACCTTCTAAATTCTATATTTTCTGGCGGCCGTGAGACCACCGAGTTGGTAATTGCCTCGAACGAGTTTTTACATTGATCCTCTTCCCGTATCAACTACCAAAAATGTTCAGTGAACAGTTACTTTTGTTAATTTTAGTTTTAGTTGTATTTAAATAGAGCTTTAACATCCGAACCCTCCTGATAAAAGAAATTTATACCCTTAACCACTATTAATACATAAAAGTCTATTTATAAATGTGTCATGTAAGTATGTATGCCTTATTTTGAAAATCTGGTTTTATTACAACTAAGAATCAATATTTTAACAATTTTTTAATATCTGTATTATATATATAATTTATATATTACTTATCTATTTATAAATGAAGAGTTTAATAATAATAAAGAATATCGATGCAATATTAGTACCTTTTTCTTAGTGTAATTAAATGTTTCAAACTCGTTTTAAATTTATAATTCTGTATTTATTAAGAACTACAGGCCAAACATCACCGACGAAAATTAATATTCTGCGACTTTTTTCCCTGACGGTATTGTAGATTTAATATCAGAACAATTTGTAAAACAAAAATTCCATTCCCACAATGAATTTCGGAGTGCGGAAATGAATCCTTTTATAAGATTAGTGTATTGGAGCGAATATCCCAGGCATGGGCGCCGAGAAGACTACATGAGGGGTTGACTTCTGTGGAAAATGTCTCGATATGCTGTAGATTGTCCTTTGGATATATTCCTGATAGGATGGTTGATAAACGCATGATGATGATATGTTAATTAATATTACATGACATTAACATTATATATTTGAGTTCCCAAATCACTTTTAACAAAAAGTGCTTTATTTTAATGCTGTCGGAAAGAGATTTTTTTTGGTAAATAATATTTGGTGCACTTTTCTGACCAGTGATGATAAAAATTATCCTCATACTCTCTTATCGACAGTCAATAATAATATTTTGATTTCATTACATCATCTGTACGTGAGGATTTTACGTTAGAAACTGAATATGTTCAGCAATGTTCCTGGGGAAATATTAGAGTACTTATAGGCTGCAGATTATAGACTGAAGTAGCAATTTTATTAACGCGAATCATATAATGATTACTTTTTTAATCACTTCGTCTACTATCAGAGTAGATCCCTATTGAATTTCATAATGATTCGTGAAATAGTTTAATTTTTATAAATGATTATTAAACGGCCGCGGCCATCGCACCTAACCTAACGAACATCATGTCGTACCTGTATACCTGTTTTAAAGCTGTTTAAGGTCTGTTTAAACTTGTACAGATCTGTATTAAAGGTGTTTAAAACCTGTTTAAACTTGAACAAACCAGATCATACAGATCTGTTTACAGGCCTGTTTTAAAACCCCCTTCAGCAGCCTCCGGACACTTCTTCGCCTTCACTAACCACCCCCCAATACCCACGATCGCTCCGAAAGTACACATGTCATCGAGGTCCCCGTGGTCCCATAGTTATACTACTACTACTACTACTACTAAAATGTGAAAAGTAGCTGGGTTAATCGGAGAACTTTCTTTATGTCTCCAAATATATACCAAGTATATGCAGAAGAAATAAGAATAAAAAATGGGAGTAACTTTTTTGTTTGGACTTTTTCGAAAGTTTACGAGAAAATCGCATATGAAAAAATGTAATCAATTAACTAGTGTCATACTTATATTAACGATTTTACTTTTTCTCTGGCTACATTTCAGCGATTATGTTCTTAGTTTATTTTCACTCGGAGGGGTGCAACCAAGTTTTTTAAATAAATTGTTTAAAAAACTTAAGAGAGATACAAATATTTATGAGATGTAATCCTAAATGTAAGAATACATCAAGTGACACATCGTTTGAAAGCTTATTTTGAGAGGTATAAATACATTTTTTTCTTCTAAATATTCCAAAGAGTTCAGTGATACAAAAATAAAGAAAGAAAAAGAGAAGTTGATAGTGTCCATGTCTTATTATAGTCTTCACAAATACAAATGAAGAGTATATTTCATATGATCGGCACATTTCTAAAACCGGTGATATCGCTCGTAAAGAAAAAAATCCGTAAAGGTATTTACACAGAACTTCCATCTTTATTTGTGCATGGCGGTCACACTAAAAAATTAATAATTACGAAATGACATTGAAAATAATAATCGGAATATAGTTATCACTATTATTACAAAGAAAACCTGATAAGTTTTGGTCAAAGAAATATACAGAGTGCTCATCCAACAGCAAAAGTTCAATACTAAATAACAGGTGCCAAATATGGAAGGCTTGCGCAAATACTTTTACAAATGTCCCTCCATGACTGAATTGTTTCTTGGGATGACCCTGAACATTTTTCAATAAAATTATAATAGGTGCATATGCCAAATATTATTGCCATATTTTCAGTTCCACATTCACGTAGTGGGGTGAAAAAATTTCATTTTTTTTCGAAAGTTTTCAAAAATGTTGGTCAAAAAATTTTCTAAATTTTTTTCTTCTGGTGTAGGTTTAGAATGTCATGAAACATGGAAATTTTAAATTTGAGCAAAAAGAAAAGATTCCTTCTATTCTATAGTACTGATAAAAAAGATTACAAATTTATTATTTTTTTTTGAAATAGGTTTAGAATGCCATGAAACGTGAAAATTTTAAATTTGAAAGAATTTTTTTTCTCCATTTGTTCTAGTGGTAAAATATGTTTCCAAAATGGTAAAAAAATGCTGCAATTTTTGTTTCCGAAATATGTTTGGAATGTCATGAAACGTGGAAATTTTAAATTTGAGCAAAAAAAAAAATAATTTATTCTGTAGTAGTGATAAATAGATTAAAAATGTTTCCAAAAAATTTTAAAATTTTTCAAAAAACATTTTTAAATTTGTTTTTATTGAAATAGGTTTATAATGCCATGGAAACGTGTAAATTTTAAATTTGAACAAAAAAAAAATGTCCATCTATTTTAGTGGTAGAAAATTTTACAAAAATGTTGGTGAATTCTGAAATGGGTTTAGAATGTCATCAAACGTGAAAATTTTAAATCTGTGCAAAAAAATAATTTTTCCGTCTATTCTAGTGGTAAAATATTTTGAAAAATGGTAAAAAAATGTTCTAAAACTTTTTTTTAAATAGGTTTAGAACGCTATGAAACGTGAAAATTTTAAATTTGAACAAAGAAAAAAATTTTTCCGTCTATTTTAATGGTAAAAAACTTTTCAAAAATGTTGGCAAAAAAAATTTCAATTTTTTTTTTATAAATAGGTTTAGAATGCCATGAAACGTGAAAATTTTAAATTTGAACAAAGAAAAAAAAATTCTTCATCTATTTTAGTGGTAAAATTTAAAAAAAAAATGTTGGTGAAATAGCTTTAGAGTCCCACGAAAATTTTAAATTTGAGCAAAAAATTTTTTTTTTATTATTTACTCCCGTTGGACGGTCCACCCTGTATATTTTCCAGTGACCATTTCTTTCCTGACAGTAGCGTCAACTACCTACCAAATTTAATTGCTCTCCGTCAAGTAGTTTTTTAGTTAATACACCAACAGACAGACAGACTGACGGAATTGAAAAGCTTGTATTTTCTGAATCTACGTGATCTGAAACGTCAAAATCCGAAAAAATCTCGGAAGGTGATTTTTTCTCGAATACAATACTTCCCTTCGGTATGCGAGGGAGGTAAAAATTCATATCGAATTCTGAACAATTTTCAAAATGTCTGTCCGTTTCTCTATTTGTCTGTCCGCTCGTCAGGTTTCTTGCAAGCGCGATAACTCAAAATGGAAAGTCCGATTCTATTGAAATTTGGATTGGACAGTTAATTAGTGTTAGCTAGAGAAAGACTTCTATTGTTTTTTGATCAATAAAAAAAGTTATTAATTATTTAAATTTAAAAAAAATATATTTTTTGTTTGTTTTGTACTATAGCATGTACAACAATTATATGAAGTAAATCGGGTTAGAGTATAATGATTGTACACTTATGCCGAACTTAGCATAAGATGAAAGCGAGGTTGGAAACTGCTAACTTGTTTTACAGCAACTTTTTGTCGGCTTTATTGTAAACTTTAGATGTAGGTGATATGCTGGGTTTTTTTCTAAGCATATTATCAAATTTCGCACCACCCTGTATATAAAGACATATATAGAAATATATACGACCTGCTTTCTCCTCTGAAGTCGAAAAAAATGTTTTGGTACGACATCCTGTTGAATCGCCCGATATATTAGTGCTCAGTGTATTATGTTTGTGTGTAGTAGTGATTAGCACCACACAGCTGCCGAACATCCCTCGTTGAAAACCACCCTTCGGTTGACAGATGTGGATGGGGCTGACACGGGCACGAGTCGGTTACCAGGCTACCCTTCCTGATAGGGGATGACAGGATTCGACCATGGGGGCACCATACACGGGCATGAATTTTAAATTTGCCCAAATTAAATGAAATGGAAGAGGTAACTGTGAGAAATAATAATTGATATGAAACAAAACACCGCTCTGTCCAGACTGAATGAGCGATTTTTCGATTGAGGTTAGCGCGGGGTGGTTGTATCGGGAATCGTTCGGTGGGCCGCGACGGGCAAGTGGAAAGTGTGTTTCGATGTTCTTGTAGTAAATATAAATACATTATTACTTCCACATCCACGTAGTGGATTGGAAGTATAGTAATCGCAAAAAAATTTTCAAAAATTTTTATTCGTGAAATAGGTTTAGAATGTCATGAAACGTCGAGATTTTAAATTTGAGCAAAAAAAAAATT
Organism: Stenurella melanura; assembly: GCA_963583905.1. Taxonomy (NCBI): domain Eukaryota; kingdom Metazoa; phylum Arthropoda; class Insecta; order Coleoptera; family Cerambycidae; genus Stenurella; species Stenurella melanura. The sequence continues at coordinate 7,217,742 of OY757313.1, read as the reverse complement.
TCTGTCTGTCTGTCGGTCTGTCTGTCTGTAACTTTTTTGTCCGCACGTTTTCTCCGGAACGGTTTGAGATATTGACTTGAAATTTTGTACACGTATATATTATGACGAGATCTGGAACTGGATTGTTTTTTGAGGAAATCCGGTGAAGGGTTGGCGGTTAAATAGGGGAAAATAGGGAAAAATAAGTAAAGCAAGCTTGTAAGAGAACAGACACTTGAAATTTGGTGTATGTACTAGAAGTTAAGGCCTAAGATTTTTTTATAACATCTTTCAACCCCCACCACCCCTACCCCATTAATGGGGTTGATAAAATAAAGTTGAGATTTTCATTTGAAATTTCGTACACGTATGTATTATAACGACGTCTGAAATTAGATTATATTTTCAGATGATTCCGTTGAAGGGTTGGGGGTTAATTTGGGGTAAATAGGGGAATATAAGTAAAACAAGTTGGGAAGAGTACAGAAACTTGAAATTCGGTATACGTACTAGAAGCCAAGGAGTCAGATTTTTTTATAATATTTTTCAACCCCCACCACCCCTACTCCAATATGAAAAGGGTTGATTAAATAAAATTGAGATATTCATTTAAAATTTGGTACACGTATGTATTATAACGACATATCTGGAACTAGATTATAATTTGAGATGATTCCGTTGAAGGGTTGGGGGTTAAATATGGGTAAATAGGGGAAAATAAGTAAAGCAAGCTGGTAAGACTACAGAAACTTTAAATTCGGTGTATATACTAGAAGCCAAGGTCTCAGATTATTTATAATATTTTTCAACCCCCACCACCCCTACTTCATTATTACAAGGGTTGATAAAATAAAATTGAGATATTCATTTGAAATTTGATACACGTATGAATTATAACGACATCTGGAACTAGATTATTCTTTGAGATGATTCCTTTGAAGGGTTCGGGGTTATTTAGGCGTAAATAGGGGGAAATAAGTAAAGCAAGCAGGTATGACTACAGAAACTTGAAATTCGGTGTATGTACAAGAGGCAAAGGCCCCAGATTTTTTGATAATTTATTTCAGCCCCCACCACCCCTACTCCATTATTCAAGGGGTTGATAAAATAAAATTGAGATATTCACATGAAATTTAGTACGCATATGTATCATAACGACATCTGGAACTAGATTATATTTTGAGATGATTCCGTTGAAGTGTTGGAGGTTAAATAGGGGTAAATAGGGGAAAATAAGTAAAGCAAGCTGGTACAGAAACTTGAAATTCGGTGTATGTAGTAGAAGCGAAGGTCTCAGGTTTTTTTATTAGTATTTTCTATTTCTCCCCACCACCCCCACTCCCTTATTAAGAGTTGATAAAATTAAATTTAAATTTTTTTTTTTTTTATCACTTATTTAACGTCGGCCTATTTCCGCTACCAAGGCCAATCACCGACGCCAGGAGACGAGCTACCCCCAACCTGGAAATTTTGCCGAACCTCTTCTCTATCGAAGAGTAGGGATCTTTTACTTGCCTAACATTTAATAGACAAGGGACCGACTGCTTTACATCCCCTCCGAAGGATGGTATATCCACTATGTAACCCCCGCCTAAAGTTACATACCTTCTACGCATGCGCTGATATACAAGCCGTTAGAAGACGGAGCGAGAACGCTGTGTTTCCCTGGAGAGGCTCACCCATCCAAGTACTAACCGCGCCCGACGTTGCTGCATTTGCGTATCGAAATACGAGTATATGCAGACGTCTCTACGCTCGCTCCTAAAAATTTAAATTTTCACTTGAAATTTGGTACATTTATATATTATAATTATATCTGAAACTAGATTATATTTTGACATGATTGCGTTGAAGGAGTGGGGGTAAGTAGAGGTAAATAGGGAAAAATAAATAAAGCAAGCTGGTAAGAGTATTGCAACTTGAAATTCGGTGTATGTCCTAGAAGCCAAGACCTCAAATTTTTTAACAATATGTTTCAACCCTTCCACTACCCTTACTACATTATTAAAGGGGTTGATAAAATAAAATTGAGATATTCACTTGTAATTTGGTAGACGTATGTATTATAACGACATCTGGAACTAGATTATATTTTGGGATGATTCCGTAGAAGGGTTAGGGTTAATAGGAGTGACTAGGGGAAAATAAGTAAATCAAGGTGATAAGAGTACAGAAATTTGGGATTCGGTGTATATACTAGAAACCAAGGCCTCAGATTTCTTTCTAATATTTTTCAAACTCCACCACCTCCGCTTCATTATTAATGGGATTGATAACATCAAATTGAGATATTCACTTGAGATTAGTACACGTATGTATTGTAGTGACATCTGATTGAGATGCCTCCATTGAAGGGGTGGGAGGTGAGTAGAAAAGAGTAGAAAATAAGTAGGGTGAACTAAAAACTTCATTTTTAACGTATATGGTAGAAACCAACTCCTCAAACCTTTCTATGACATCTGCCCCAAATATTATTAAAATTCTATGACCAATAATTTCCACATACTAGAGTGCAAATATAGTCAAGATGTTTCCTTTAAAACGACTTGGATGAAGAATCTGGATGTGGAAGTAGTGATTCCTTAGGCAGCGGTTTTTTTTGTGTTCTTTTCTCAGTCCATTTTTATTATAAAAGCTATTTTTAATTTTCTTTTAATTTATGTTTATTTTTAACATCAAACTCGTCATCTACCCCACCTAAAGCTCCTATGTACTCATTTTCACGATAATCTGATCATGCTTTACAGAGCTTATATGCCACATTGCAGCCGTCATCTTTAATTTCATACCTTTAACACTGGAAATGTCTGTTGTCACCAGAGTTATGTGACTGTACCAGATTTCAGCTCGATCGGATAATGGAAAGTGAGTTAAATAAAAACTTTTAACAGTGGCTTTTATTTAAATTCTCGATAAAACAGTAATACTAAAAGGTCTTTGTTTACAGAAAAAACTATTACACGACTTCCTTAAAATACAATGACTAGTTTAAGCTCATCAACTTTCTTGTTTCATTTTTTTCCATTTTGGATATGAAATCGTGAAATCTCAATTAAAAAAATACACCCACGTTTACAAAACGGTCACCAAAAATTGATTGATTGATTTGCCAGCGTAAGGTTGGCGTTGCTGCTACATCCGGACATACAGTCTATCTGTTTTCCCATATCCAATCTAGCATACGCTGGATTGGATATGGAACATATTTGTTGCCAGCAGAGATAGCCACATGACGCTTGGGGTAGAAATATAGGATGGAAAGTTAGATGTACGTGGGATGTTTCCATCTATCACCATTTCCTTCTGTTTCTGAATCTAGAAGTGTATGCCTCCTCCTGCCCGCTTTTATTTATTAAGCCTTCCACAGGTAAATAGCCATTTACAGTGGGACCGCAAGAGAGAGCATCGAGAGAACATTTGAGACACCATGTACACCGATCCGCAAAGGTAAAGTAAAATAAAAAGTAAGATGTGAAAAAAATTAAAAAAGAGATAACATTTGGGACGCTGTGTATATCAAGCAGACCCCAACTCCTTTGACCTGAGAGACATTTTTGTATTCGTAAAGATGCCTACTATGTGGACGTGACAAGGATTTATGAACCAATAAATATAAGTTATCTTTTGGTCGGTGGGATTCCTACACTGTTTGCACTCGTTGCTTCACCCTTAGAAACCAGCCCGTCACCTGTGATTGAAAAGATAACTGTATGGTGCACAGCTATTGTCAGATGTTTGTGTCCCGTTTTCAAGTTGTTTATATATGCTTTCAACCGATATATCTTAATAAAAAAATATGAACTACACGAAATAGCCAGACTCATGCTAATTTTTATCAATTAATGTAGAATTGTCCATGCTTCAATTCAACACAATTTCGCGTGATTTCTCGCAGTTTTAACCGAGTTTATTCGAGATTTCGTAAGAGCTACACTGGCGTGCCTGCCTCCGGCAGCGTCTTAAACCGAATTTCTTAGGTACGGCCGCTAAAAATTGTTAAAAGAAATCGTCGTTTGGTTAATTGAACCTTATTTTCTTATATCGATATTGAGGTTAAGAATACATTCAATTTTATTGCTTGTGCATTTTTACACCGATAATTTATAGTATTAAAAATTCGTCACTAATTTATTATCACATTAGCTCTTACGGCCTGGAATTGCCCGCAATTCTAGGGATTAAGTCATAAAACTTAGATATAGATAGAGGACGTTTATTGTATAACTTTAGTATTCATTACGCTGTCCCATAAGTAATGATATTCAGGGCATCAGCAGATTCCTTACATAATAATAATGCAATTCAGCCAAACTTACCTTTGAACTAGTGGTAAGCAAAATGGAGGATGTGAAAGTTTTTATGTTTATTTTTGCAAATAACTTTAATAATAAAATAACTTTAAAATTTAACTTTTGAGACGAGAAATTCAAATTGATTCATAAATTTGCTGTTATTTGTAGGAGGGCGCCATCTACGGCATTTTGCTTGTCTTGAAAACGTCATAACTTTTTGCGCCGTAGTATTTCTTTCTTTTGAATAAAAATGCCTCGTATCTTTTTTATGTAAAAAAGTACTACGAGTAACCGTTTTCGAGATATTTACATTTAAAATGTTCAATGTAACTAATTTAAATCATGATTTAAAAATGTAGTATTTTTCGAAGTAGGCTTCCATTCAAACAAAAACAAAAGATGCTTTAATACATTTAATTTCTGCCAAACTTGCTGTTTGTCTGCATTTTAAAAAGTCTATAACTCAAAAACTGTATAAGATATCGAGCAAATTTTTTTTGTCAAAATTTTGTTGATCTTTAAACCATGTTTCATTCGCATATAATATATTTAAAAAATGAACATTTAATATAATACTACAGGCAATGAAGGCAAAATTTTGTAAAAATCTCGCAAAAATTAATAAAAGGATCATCCCCGGGATTTAAGTAAGTAATAACCTGTAGAATGGAATGATGCATTCTTTGCCCTTCCAAGTTCCGGGAAAATTAAAAAAAAAAATGGGAAAACTTTTTGTTTTCGTTTTTTTTGCTCTAGCGGCAAAAATAATGAAAATACAAAAAAAAGTTTTAAACAGAATTTGTAGCTCGTCTCTTTCTCTACAAAAAAGGTCTTTACAAATTTTTGTCTTACTTAAGCCGTTTAGGAGGTAAATCCCGTTTTCCACTTATAGTTTTGAGTCGCTCCGGAATGCGCGGAAAATGAGAATTCTTTGGGAGTTTCGTACGACCGGACACATCGATCGATAATTATTATTATTCAGAGCCGCTAAAAAAATGAAAACAACGTAAAATGTAGAGAAAAGTCTCAGCTTTAATGTGGAACTAATAACAGAATTCATAAAAAAAATTATCATAGAGAAAAAGGTGTTAGAAGATGGCTTAGTAAACTTTATACAGTTGATTTATTCATATCTTTGAGTTTTATGGATCCTGCCTATTTCTCCCGTAACAATGGGTGCGTTTTCACTACATGGATTCGATTCCATGTACTTTAATCTATATTTCATGAAAATTTTATTGAAGAATGTTAAGAAATCAATAAGTTGTATATGTTTTACTGTACACTTGTGCATTTTCTGAACGTGTATGAATAATGTAGACAAATTCAAAATGCACGCATTTAAAAAACTCTATGGTCATTCGAAAGAATATGTTTTATTGTACTTATAATCCAAAAATTAAGACTGTGCTATTATTGTTAATTAAGATAGAGCGAATCGAAATGCAAAATTTGGAGGTGATTGATCGAGTATTATACCCTCTACTTTGATAGCAAGGCATATTTTTCCAACAAAAGTAATTGCAATAAAATGTTAATTGGATTAATATATAATATAATAATATATAAGCAAAATGAAATATCATTCTAACGTCTCCCGGCAAAGACATGAATAAATCTGTGGATCAACTGTACAAAATTTACTAAGCCATCTTCTGACACTTTTTCTCTATGATTTTTTTTTTATGAATTTTGTGATTAATTCTACATTAAAGCTGATACTTTTCTCTACATTTTATGTTATTTTCATTTTTAGGGGCTCTGAATAGTAAGAATTATCGATCGATAAGCCCGGTCGTACGAAATTCCTGGAGAATACTCATTTTTCGCACATTTGAAAGCGGGTTGAAACTTATAAGTGGAAAACTCGATTTATCTTTTCAACTTCTTAAGTAAGACAAAGATTTGTAAAGACTTTTTTTTATAGAGAAAGAGACCAGCTACAACTTTTGTCGCGAAGTTTTTTCTCTATTTTCATTATTTTGGCCGCTAGAACAAATAAACCGAAAATCAAAAAGTTTTTCCAAATTTTTTTTGAATTTTCCCGGAACTTGGAAATGCAAAGAATGCATCGTCTCATTCTCCAGGTTACTTAAATCCCACAGACGATCCTTTTATTAATTTTTGTTACCCTAAATGGCTAATTTGCCTGTACTATAAAAAGTTGCCCGCACGTCGACATTTCAAACACAAATTTCGTTCCTGCGATTAGGATTTAAAAAAAACGTAAGTAATTTTAATATTCTACCAGTACAGATAGATGCGCTCATGTCAGTAGCGAGAGGTAAACGTTTAAAAACACGAATTCTTGAGATAACATTCCGCCAACTTTTTTTCTTGTGGAGAAGTTGTGCAAGCGCCAACAAAAGTCCAACAAGCCTTTTCTGATGCCCATATCTTTCGATATGGAAACTCAAAAATTATTTAACTTGCCAGAAAGGGTTACTTACTAATTTTGACGACTTTCGAAGGCGTGGACCCTCTACTATAAGTACAGGAATTTATTTCGCTTGATCCTCTCAGTTGAGTTGCCAAAACCGGACATTAGTGCAGGGTGTGGTCTCTTATTGAAGCTACATTGCAAGACATCATGGGCCAATGGTTAGACGAAAAAGTAGCAGCATATACCTACAGTTAACCAATTGTCCCAGTTTCTATCTTCATTCATGACGCAGGACGCAACCGAAACCATAAGTATTCCACACACATGGTGCGTACCGAGTTACACAATACTGTCGTAAACTTAGAGGAATTCGCAATTTGAGATTTTGATCTATGTTAACAAGACAATGCCACTGGTAAATTATTCAGTTATTCATATCCATCAAAATTCATCTTTGGTGACCTTGCGACTATTTCTGGAATATAAATGAACCACAACATTCTGCCATGCCCCTACACGGTGCTTACGTGAAACAGGAACATGACTATAAATTATTTTAGGCAGGTACTCGCTGCTTTGCTGTAAACAAAATTTGAAATTTTAATTCTTGCACAGGAATTCTGATATTCGGTGTGTTCAGGCATTCATATTCGGCATTTATAAAACAAATCTGGACAGTAAAGTGGCACAAATTCATACTTGTGAAAAGAGGACAGTATGCAGTGATGCTGGTGTGAAAATTGCCAAAGCAGAAATAAAATTAAAAAACCGCTGCCTAAGGAATCACTACTTCCACATCCAGATTATTCGTCCAAGTCACTTTAAAGGAAACATCTTGACTATATTTGCACTCTAGTATGTGGAAATTATTGGTCATAGAATTTTAATAATATTTGTAGTAGATGTCATAGAAAAGTTTGAGGAGTTGGTTTCTACCATATACGTTAAAAATGAAGTTTCTAGTTTACCGTACTTATTTTCCACTATTTACAACCTACCAATGGAGTCATCTCAATCAGATGTCACTACAATACATACGTGTACTAACTCTCAAGTGAATATCTCAATTTGATGGTATCAATCCCATTAATAATGAAGCGGAGGTGGTAGAGTTTGAAAATTATTAGAAAGAAATCTGAGGCCTTGGTTTCTAGTATATACACCGAATCCCAAATTTCTGTAGTCTTACCAGCTTGCTTTACTTATTTTCCCCTATTTGCCCCTATTTAACCCCCAACCCTTCAACGGCATCATCTCAAATTATGATCTAGTTTCAGACGTCGTTATAATACATACGTGTACCAAATTTCAAATGAATATCTCAATTTTATTTTATCAACCCTTTTCATATTGGAGTAAGGGTGGTTGGGTTGAAAAATATTATAAGAAAATCTGACGCTGTGGCTTCTAGTACATACACCGAATTTCAAGTTTCTGTAGTCTTACCAACGTTTTACTTATATTCCTCTATTTACCCCAAATTAACCCCCAACCCTTCAACGGAATCATCTCAAAATATAAACTAATTCCAGACGTCGTTATAATACATACGTGTACGAAATTTCAAATGAATATCTCAACTTTATTTTGTCAACCCCATTAATGGGGTAGGGGTGGTGGGGGGTTGCAAAATGTTATAAAAAAATCTGAGGCCTTAACTTCTAGTACATACACCGAATTTCAAGTTTCTGTACTCATACCAGCTTGCTTTACTTATTTCCCCCTATTGACCCCTAAATAACCCCCAACCCTTCAACGGAATCATCTCAAAGTATAATCTAGTTCCAGATGTCGTTATAATTCATACGTGTACCAAATTTCAAATGAATATCTCGATTTTATTTTATTAACCCTTTTAATAATGAAGTAGGGGTGGGGTGGTGGTGGTTGAAAAATATTATAAATAATCTGAGACCTTGGCTTCTAGTACATACACCGAATTTCAAGTTTCTGTACTCTTACCAACTTGTTTTACTTATATTCCTCTATTTACCCCAAATTAACCCCCAACCCTTCAACGGAATCATCCCAAAATATAATCTAATTCTAGACGTCGTTATAATACATACGTGTACGAAATTTCAAATGAATATCTCAACTTTATTTTATCAACCCCATTAATGGGGTAGGGGTGGTGGGGGGTTGAAAAATATTGTAAAAAAATCTGAGGCCTTAACTTCTAGTACATACACCGAATTTCAAGTTTCTGTACTCTTACAAGCTTGCTTTACTTATTTCGCCCTATTTACCCCTATTTAACCCCCAACCCTTCACCGGATTTCCTCAAAAAACAATCCAGTTCCAGATCTCGTTACAATATATACGTGTACAAAATTTCAGGTCAATATCTTAAACCGTTCCGGAGAAAGCGTGCGGACAAAAAAGTTACAGACAGACAGACCGACAGACAGACAGAAAATTTTTTTTTTCGCTCAAATTTAAAATCTCGACGTTTCATGACATTCTAAACCTATTTCACGAATAAAAATTTTTGAAAATTTTTTTGCGATTACTATACTTCCAATCCACTACGTGGATGTGGAAGTAAAATACTGTACAAAGAAATATTCATTAAAACAAATTTCTAAGCAAGCATGTATTATTTAAGATTTATGTATATTGGTGCATTTTTGATGAATGTGTTTAACCACTGAATCGTGCAAATATTCTACCATGTTCCGTGAACGATAATGAAATGCATTAAAATGTTAAAAAACTCGAGATATTACATGCTAGCGTGCAATAAATTTTATTTAATGATTTTGTGTTCGATCTGTAATGCTAGGTTGTATAAAAATAATAACATTATTCCCAAGCAGTGAGTCAATTTACTCTCCCATGGTTAGTGTATAGGGTGAATCCAGTTTGAGAATCAGTACAACACGCCAAGTGCAGGGTTGTGACGATTGAAATCAATTAATTTAATTGGCCTTTCGGTTCCTAAACGATTATGAAGTTAAAATGAACTGAAGCAGATGTTGAAAATACTCTCCCGGCCGACGACGCAACGTTGAGAAAACTATAACACATAAGAAGCTACAGCATATAATGTTGCCAAAATATTGAGATTCTTGCATATAATTTAATTAGTGGTAATAAACTATAATAAACCAGTATTAGATTATACCGGATTTTAAAACTCTAGTTGGTAATTTACGCTAGGTTTTTGTGGAGTCTAGAAGGAGCACTAACAGTCAGATGATGTGGGGCGATATACTGGCCGAATCAGTGTCTAAATTTCTTACATTCGACCTCTACAAATTTTCAGAAGCTGGGCTATGATTCAGTAAAAACTTGTAAGCAGTCGACAAATGAATTCCAGCCTTCATCAAAAGAGAAAGCAAGTCTTTAGTCTCCTACTACACACTGCATAAAAGAAATGCTCGTTTGGGAAGTATAAATCGGTCATAAAGGATGATCACCAGATGCGTGTGAACCGCCATACTTTATATACAGTAGACGCAGAAGTTCTTCGATCATAGGAAAGTTGAGCGCAATTTACACTTACCTAATCTCACTCTCGTAAATATCCAATGAGGCATCCAGTGTTGGCAGATCTACTTTATTCATACATAATGACGCCAAGTTTTGTAGAATGAAAATAAAGTGAAATTCATATTTTTATAATTTATATTAAATAATAAAATCACTATGTTTAGCTCATTTGCTCTTTTACCTAACTAAAACGTAACTAAGAGTTGGGTTTAAAAAAATATAATTTGTTTGCATGATAAATGAAATAACCTGGCAACACTGATGCTGTAATACCTTAAAGACTTATTCTCTATTGAGCACGACAAGTACATCGAAACATCGACCGAGAGGGTTGTCACTGCCGCTGCCCATCTAGGAGACAGGCGGCGTAGGAGTTTAGTAATGCAGGAAAGGTAAAGTGGGATGCACGTCAGTTCGCGAAATCTAATAAATTGCGAAAACAATTGGTTTTAAAAACATTATAAATGTCGGTACTATTATGGAAAAATTTTATAATTTGGAAACTAAAAAAGTAATTCTCAACACAGAAATAATTCTTAAAAAGGGGTAAAACAAAATAACAATATTCTAAAAGTTCTTAAAAATGCATGGAGTTAAGGAAAACATTTATTACTTACACCTAACAAGTTTAATGTAATAAATGCTCAAATAGACTTCCCTGCTGAGCTGAGCAATATCCCAAACGATTATAAAATCCTCAGCGAACATTACCCAACATAACAGGGGTAACAGATAAGCAGGCGTTTTTCAATATTTAATTGAAGTTTCTGCAAATTGTCGGGCCTATTTTCCTGAAAACCATAAATTTTTTATTTTAAGTAGCCCCACAAGAAAAAGTCACAAGGCGCAAGATCTGGTGACCTAGCTGACCATAAGGTATTACCATGCCCAGAAATAAGTCTATTCGGAAATGTTTCCTCCAAATAATACTAAACGATAACTATGGGGAGGGCAACCATCTTGTTGGAACCAAATTTCATTAAACCTGGCACCTACTAGTTCCTGAATCCTAGGGACAATTTGCTGTTGAAGCAAATCCAAATGTTTTTGGCCATTTAAGATGCCATCGATATAAAATAATATGTTCACCCGGTATACCGACCCAAACATTTAGTTTTTGAGGATACTGAGTGCGAAGTTCGTAAAACTTATGTAAATTTTCTCGTGACCAATATCTTGTCCGAGTAGAATTATGTTTACCAATTAATGGAAAAGTTGATTCATCGGTAAAAACAATGTTCCTAAGAAAATGTTCATCCGCATTCACCTTTTCCATTAATTGCTCACAAAATTCCATTCTTCTGATATTGTCCGTCTCAAAAATTTTCCGAACCTTGTATGATGTGTACCCATTTTTTTAAAACCGAGCTAACCGTTGATGGTGTAGAACCTACTTCAGCAGCAATTAGGGAAGTAGTAAGTACCGGGTTGTTGGTTGCCAGTGCACAAATCATATCTCTTTCATCTCGGGCTTCATTGGGAGGAATCGATTTTTTATGTTGTTTATAATCAACACAACCATGTATTTCAAAATTGTGAATAATATTATGAATTGTGGATAATGCAGGTGAAGGTCAGATAGTATCACTTAACCATCTGAGTTTTTTCGGCCATTTCAAACATTTTTAAGAATTGATTTAACGACAAGGTCACTCTCTCAGTTCGCAAATAGTACGAGTTTGATGTGATGTGAGATTGGGGCGAGTCGATTACTAGTTACGCATGCGTATGCATTTATAATATACCACCATTCGTTGGAAGTTGTAAATTCGTTTTTTGCGTCTATTGTATGCTGTGTTTTATTACAATCTTAGAATAAAATGTTACTCAAATTTTTGAGTTAGTATACAAAAATAGGAAGATGCACATGATGTCGAAACTACAATATCTGAAATATTAGAGAAGCATATTCATATCCAAGTCATTGAAAACGAAACAAGTTTCACATTTACAATCGAGATTTACAAAAAATTATTCCACATCAACATCATTAACGCATTTAGGAAATTATGTTGATTTGGACATCGATGGTGGAAATGTATAGAGTTCTAATACTGTAGAGCATTCTCTGCAACTAGCAAAACTTCATTCATTCGTTATCATGAGGTTTCGTGCGACAAAAGTTAGGGATTTTAAAACGTCTATTAAAGTCAGGGAGATGCCAGGATATTTTGAAAGTAGTTGAAACCCTACTCTAAAAAAATTAATAGTTTTTTTTTTGTTACAGGTAAGTGTAGAAATGGACCTTCTCCAGATTATTTCACACATCATTAAAGAGTAAGTACGTTTATTAAAAAAAGTAACCTTCAGTCGCCCCATTAGACTAGTACTTACTTATCTCAGAGCTTGTTTCTTTGAATTGAACTTTTCTGGCTTGATTGGCTTTTGAAGGTTTACATCGTGTGATACTTTTATCTCTTAGTCAAATTAAAACAAACTTGAGAAGCAAAATTTTTAAAATTCGAAACATAAAATACTGTCATCAAGTCTGTCAAATACTTTAGTACGCTGTGTAAATTACGTCAACTCATGAGTTAGTGTCAATAACATTAGATATATATTGAATTTTACAAAAAAATTAGTTGCCATAGATCTTCCTTGAAAAAGTCGGGTTAGTATTCAGTAATGCGATTCTTTGCAGAAGAAGATGAAAAAGTGTTGCCAAATGTGTGCAAAAAAATGCTACTTTTTCACTGTTTTGCTTAGAAAAAAGTTCTTTTTCATTAAGTACACGAAAAAGTAACCTTTCTAATCTATTCACATGTGCGCAACATAACTCCATTAATGATCAATTTTCTAGGTAGAACCCACATCCTGTATACAAACTCTCCACCAATCTAAATATGAAAAATTCCTTGCCAGTGCTATTTCCATCAAATTATACTGTACTTCGTACGCTTTAATTAAATCAGACGAAACAAAAAAAATATTACCCTGCGAATTATTAAAAAGTGCACAAAAAATCCTCGGGGTCGTTATTTTATCAACTTTAATGCAATTAAATTGCTGTTTTAGCTTAAGCGGGGCACTAAAATTTAATATTAAACAAAAATTGTTGTTCCGGCTTGCGATAGGAGGACAGTCGCTGAACGGCACTTTATACGGAGGGCAGCATGTCCGTAAATAAACGAATAATCTCTCCCTTATGTTTCAAGTTAATTTATATGTCGTTGTCAAAGAAGTCGGAATGTGAAGGAGGGAGACTTCCCATTGTGATATGATGAAGCTATTATTATATCCTTAAGAACGTGAATTTCGCTCGTGGGAAAAAATATGTCCTGTTACTTTTAGAATTCTGAACAAATTTTAAATTGTCTGTAGGTCCGTCTGTTTTTGCTCGTCTTACACTAGACGTAGCAATAATGCTTTAATACGTAACTCACCGCCGAGCCATACCCTACAATTTGCAACATATTTCGTATATAGAAATCACTGGGCCTATTGTAGTATGAGTGAATAAACTTGGAAAGAATAACATACAAGTCAAATTGAAAATCTCCTTTTATAAAATCGGCTCAAGAAACCTCAATGTTCATCCAAATGAGACTTCTGATGATATTTATGATAACCAGAATTTTGTGTTCTCCTGTCATCAGGCCAACGGCCGAATTTTAATAAGAAAACGTACTCCTTTCTGCAAATGGTGCACCACGAGGAGGTGGCTGATACGATTTTGTACCCAGTGACAAACAACGCTACTGCGGTAGCATGTTATTACGTGCTGTACGTTTCTTTAATCTGGAACTTCAATTTTGGCAAGCAATACTCTATTAATTCTATCTATTTTTATAACCAAATACAGTGAAGTAGGATAATTATTCATTACATTTCGAGCTATTTAGTGAAATGTCCACTACTAAAAAAATTGCTCATATTACTTTCGTTGCCGGCCATCCTTTAAGGAATATTCATAACGTATTAATTATATCTAGCAAATACAAATGTGACAGGTAATTACGCGCTGGCTCATGTACTATGATTTATACATTTCTCGAACTTTGCCGTGGAGATCAAATAGTGACAGGTTAGATGCGTTACACACTCCAGAAGTTGAACAAAATTACACAAACAGTGGGCGTTACAATAGACACCTTGTTCCTTCCCAAAGATGGAACGAAAACATTTTTCAGAGTCTGTGTTTCGAGTTGCAATAGAGGGATACTCCTCTCCTTACAGAGTACTAACCTTAAAACCTGGATGTGTTATGATTGCATATGCACATATGTATAGGTTTTCCTACATCTGAATACCTTGGATGCATTGGTCTACGAACTGCGCACCTTCAGATAATGGCCTCCTTTCTTGAAGCTTTTCACCAACATAAATTCATTCATAAATCCAATAAAATAACATAAATTTAAACATACAAAAAGACATTCAACAGAAATATGTGCAAACGAAGAAGATAAAAGGAGAATATTCAAATTACCAAAATAATTTTTTAATATCATTAATTTATGCTAACAGTGGATTATATCAAGCCGTGACTCAATGTGAGAATAATTAGTTATTATTTGATATAATAAATATATGTTTTATGATTTTTAATGCAAAGTAGCTGGTTACTTCTAGCCACATGAATATCAAGTAGAGCTAAGATGGCCTTGCAGTTAATTTGATTGTGAATAATTTTATATAAAAAAATAACAGAATGCATAGTCCGCCTCTTGATTAAGCTACACATTTTAAATAGAATAACTCTTGTGAAGTACCGATAGGTGGATAAAAGTTCTCTAAGGTAAGTGTAGCTGATTTACAGAAACGTCTTTAAATTCTCTCAAGAGACGAAATGTGTATGGAGTACATTGGATTCCAGATCACAGATGCATATTCAAGTTTAGATTTTACAAACGTTAGGAATAGTAGACGCAAAATGTCAAGAGATTTGAAATCTTTCATATTTCGGATTATGAAACCCAGATTTTTATATGTAGCTGCTAAAGTATTATCAATATGATATGTGAAAGTTAGTTTGGGGTCATAGATAACTCAAAGATCTGTTACTAAGTCAGGTCGATTTAAGATGCGGCCGTCAAGAGTATAGTCATAGATGAACGTGTCATTTTTACGACAAAATGTCATTACACCACGTTTACACCATGAATTTATTAAATCTAAATTCCCCTAGAGCTTAATCCAATCGCGGAAATATTCAGTCTGACAAAATATCTTTAAATCGTCTGCATATAAAAGGAAGCTCACATCTAACAATGTCGTTAATGAATATAACGAAAATAAGTGGTCCAAGAACCGAACCTTGAGGTACTCCGGAAGTTTGGGCAAATCTGACTGATCTATTTCCATGGCATTGCACAAACTGAGTTATGCCTGTCAAATAGGACTCAATGAAGGAAATCAAGTTTCTACCAAGACCAACATTGTCTAGCGTGCCCAGTAGTAAACCATGGTTCAGTCTATCAAATGTTTTGGAGAAGTCAGTGTAGATAACATCTATCTGACCTCTCCGATCAAGGATTTCGCTAATAAATTGTGTTTTGCACACTAAGTTAGTGACAGTAGAACCTCCTTCAACGAAGCCATGCTGTCCAGGTATTATATTTTTTAGGTGATTTGATAGGAAGCAATGAATTAATATTTCAAATATTCTGGAGAAGTTACACAGAATAGCGACAGGTCTATGATTGATGATATTATTTTTTGAACCTTTTTTAAAGACAGGACATATCCTGGAAACTTTCCAAATATCGGGAAATAAGGCAAGTCTGTAGGGTTAGATTAAATAATATACACAGTGGTTCACAGAAAATACTAACACAGTCCCTAATTAAAAATGCTGGAATAAGATCAGGTCCCATGATCATTTTTGGTTTTACTATTTCGATGTTACCCGATTACGTCATGTCATGTTGTGTCACGATGAAAGTTACGTCGCATGCCCATCTCTGTTCTTAAACACTGGAGGCATGTGGCAAAAATTCATCTGTTTCTTTATTATTGACCCCAATGATTTCATTATTTTATTTGTACTAGTACTATTCTGTGGGTGTATGGCGTAAGATTTTCTCTGTTTTCAAGAATGCGTTCTTAGAAGTCCTTTAGAGATTTCGTTCCGCTACCTTGTTTCCTACTTCTATGACTGCTCCAATTTCCAGGGCGGCGTGGAAGCCGTGTGGCTTTTGTTTCCTTGGTCCTCGGCTCATTAGCAAGTCTAACCGCGTTCCTCCGTCAGTTTAACAGGGTTTGTTAATTCTTTACTCCTCTACGTTGGCCACAATTGGAATTTAAGCTTAGTTTTATGATTTCGCCAGGAGGTATTTTATACATTAATTAACAAATGAGCTTTAACTCTGCTCTAATAAATGTTCTGTGTTTGCGCACTAACATGTTTTAATGGAGAAGCTCCGAGAAACTTAAGGGAACTTAATCACTCAAGCGGAGAGTCTTGGGCTTCATGAATACAAACTGTGATCTTTTTACCATACATTTATTTTCCTGTCAAATTTCTCTTCCGAACATAAATCAAGATGGCTCACGGCTCACACGTGCAATGCGAGGACAAGTCGAGGTGGGTTGAAAAATGTGGGGGAGTTTTAAATCATCGCTAAAATAACATGCTGACGTGTTGATAAATCCTCGATTCTTGTAAATAGATCAAGTCTATGTTCGGTTGCGGAGACTTTATTGGCGAAAGTCGGAAATTAAATAGATTGCTATAGAGTCCTTTGATGTTCGTTTGAAAAACGTATTTGTGCCGTGAATTCAATGTCTTTTAGTTCTTCAATAATGCCAACTTTGTTAGCGAAAGGCAGGATGAAATTTTTTTATATCAGTGATCTTATTTGCTCAACATGGTCAATAGAGTAAAATCTTCAACTGGGTGTTGAGCGTTTTGGCATGACACTGATGATTTAGCAGTTTCCACAAACACTGAAACACTAATAAATAAATATCATAATCCATGACTATTAAATAATGTACTCATTATATGCATGTGTTTCCTCAAGGATGATACTATCCATTATTTCCTGCAGTGAATAATGATTTCATTATTCACTAGTGAATAATGAGGAAAGTCAATTGTTTATAAAAAATCATGTTAATGACTTTTTACTAAAAATTTAAAATGTCAAAATTTCAGCAACTAAAAGACAAGTAATATCTCTCTAAATTTTCTGGGAAGCTCAAACTCAAATGGTACATGCCGAAGAGGTACTTTAGTGAACACTCAAAAACTACATTAGTAAGTTTTTTTCAAAGCATCTTTTTTTAGCAACACGCGGCAATCTCCAACATTGTTTTTGAAATAATTTACCTACGTGCCCTAAAAACTGTATTATTTTATTAGGAAGCCAAGAACAATGTATCAAAGCGTAATTTTGTTATTGATTTGAAAAGTCAAAAATTTGTGCAATTTAAACGCCAACGTTATTTACAATAACTTTTTCTACACCTATTCAATTATATGACAATTATTAGCATCTTTTTGGTGAAATATCGTACCTATAATTGACTGTAGTGAAAAATGGATACTGACAGTGAAAACGAGATTTCTTTGATACACCGCCTGAGGTAAGGGAAGCTGCAGAAATCACCTCATTAAACTTGTTGCCCGAGAAATGTAGAAAATTATGTATTATTATGATGGTATATGAATCCTTCTTAAATTGGAAAAATGAAACGAAAATGAATTAGATGAATATAAAGGACAAAGTATAGTATTCTACATGCATATTAAAATGGCTACTATTCACTCAGGTGATTTACGTCACTCGCCTGCAGCTCGTGTCTTAAACATCATTATATGCTAGTTGATTAATATACTATTATATCACGTACCATTTTATTATCGTATGCCACTAGTGCTTAGAAATTTATCGCAACATTTTTTTGCGAAAGCGTAGTTATACAGGGTGAGGCAATAGTTCGTCGTACCTCAATATCTCGAGTTCTACGATAGCTAGAAAATTGTTAAAAAAATGCAAGTAAACTAGATAAAAAAGTCTATAACTGGAAATTATCTTCGAACATACAGGGTGAGCCAAGACGAAATTACACGACCAAGTGCCTTTTCTAAAATGGAATGCTGTGTATATCAGTACATTTTTTGATGCCTCTTTCTAGGCTCTAATTATTCCTATATTAGCATTGAATATCTCCCAACCACTTGGATGTAATGAATTTTTTCGTTGAAATAATGCAATCTGCAGATGGATATTAAAAGAATCACCACAGTCACAATTATGGGTTTTAAGAAAAACTTATGTGAATATCAGTTACGAGACATCTAGTTAATGTTTTTGAATCATTTTCATTTCCTAAAACTGTACAGGGTGGCAAAAAATTATTTTTCAATTAAGAACTTTTTAAATCGAATTTTCTCAATTTTTCAAATGGAACACCCTATATAATTTTCAACGATGTGATGTATAAATGAAAAACGAACATTGTTTGTAAGTACTTCCCTATGGCTAATTGCAACCAATTTCGTTTTATTGAGTAATATTTACAAAATTCAAAAATAAGCTTAAAAAAAGAGGTTTCTTCAAATAACTCAGTAGAAAAAAATTATAATAAATATTCCACATGTTGCCCGTTTTGATTGACACACATCTCTATGCGCTTTTAAAATGATGTTCCCACTGATCTAAAGGCAGTTATTACTCTTTCCTTCGTTTCGTTCCGTGGCTACTCCGTGAACTCGTCAGTAAGGCTCATCATCATCATCATCAACATATTTATTATTTGTTTTATACAGTTAATGCTTCCCCGGATCATGACCCGGAGCCAACCGTACAACCACGTCGCGCAGCGCCGTGGTGTTAGTGCGGTTGGACGGGTCGTGACCGGTTTAGCTCAATAAAATGGTTAAAATAAGATAAAGCTCCTGCCGCCTGTGGCGGCTTAAAATTATCGATAAATTTGGACATATTAAAAAACTTAATTCTAAACAATGGTTAAAATCCTTAATCTATTTTATGGGAAAAACACTTTTTTGAAATTTTGTTGTTCAGATGGAGACGAACTCAATTGGAAAAGCTCCATTTAAACAAATTACCCCAACAGTCTGCTCGCCGTTAGGAATTTTTGGTTTTAGGAAAGGAAAATTGAGTTTAAAATAGTTAAAATTTTTACAAAGTTTATCGGTCTAAATTGAATTTTTCAACAAAAAAGTACAGAATAACAAAAATTACAAAAATACAAACATATGACAAACAAGAAGAAGGAAAGAGATATAGAATAAAAGATATGGTGGTGAAAAGTGTATGATAGTTGGAAGTTTTGGTAGGAAAGAGTGTGGCTATAGAGGTTGCCGAAAGATAGGCAACGCCTGGTATGGTAATGGGTGTTTAATTTGGAATGGGGCATTATGCATTCTTATTTGGGTAATGTTGCGTGTAAGCGGACTGTCACCCAGTCGAAACTCGTAGAATTTTTGTGATGTGTCCCGGATGAAGTCCGCTAGTGGTGTTATGTCAGTAAGGCTCGAGTAGCCACTGGCTTATACGCTTTTCCAACGAACTCAACATGGCCGTTCGTATATATACTTAGTGGGCCAAATGATGTGGCGGTGAGATATAAGGGAAACGTCACACGCCACACCATTCCCCCACCAGTGACAAAGTCACACGCCGCACAGATCATTTAGTGGAACCATTTCTTCCAATCCATTGATGCGGATAGGTATTATTTAAGTGGTCTCTAACTACATTTAAATAATGTGGTGGAGCACCATCTTGCTGAAACCATATCCTTTTTCGAATTCTTTCAGGGAGATTTACCAATAATTGTGGCAGATAGTTTTGATAGTTTTCCAAAAAATGAAGATAAATAGCTCCAGTCAATGAAATGTGTCCCTATTACATGTTCTCCAATAATTCCTCCCCAAACGTTTGTTTATAGACCATCTGTGTTGGTTATCAACTTGCATAAAAAAGTGAGAATTTTCCGAAGCATAATAATGGGAATTGTGCCTATTAACAAATCCATTTTTATGAAAAGTTGCCTCATCAGTGAATAAAACATTATTGAAGAAGTTGACATCATCTTGCATTTTACCTCTGGCCCAATCATAAAATTGTGGGCGCTTTTGAAAATCTTCATCAGATAATTCCTGGTGCATTTGAATATGATATGCATGCAACTTATTTGTTTTTAAGATTCGACCCACAGACCGTCTACTTATTTGTACTAATAAGCTCAGTTCTCTTTGACTAACATGGGAATTCTCAACCGTTGCCAGCACCATATAAAACTCATTTTCTTCGTTCACCACACGTTTTATTCTTTCACTTTTTTTATATTCGACATTTCCAGTTTCCAGAAATCTATCGAGTAGGTTTTGGAAGCTGCTAACATCAGGAATCCTTCTTTTAGGATAACGTTGGTGATAAATTCTATTGGCAAGTAAACAATTTCTGTCTGACTCGCCCAAAACAAAAGTCATATCTACAAGTTCCGCTTTATTAAGATTCATATTGTACACTTCCAAATATTTTGAATTCAGTAACAAATCGAGGTTTTATTGCTTGTCGAATAACGAAAACGGCAAAATATGTACAAAAAAACATTACAGTAAAAGACCTGTTAAATACCTATTAACTCATTTCAATGAATTGAAAGAAATGGCCCCACTAAATGGCCTCATTTCAAAATTGCATAAAGACGTGTGTCAATCAAAATGGGCAACACGTCGAACACCTATTAGAAAACTTTTTTAATGAATTATTTGAGGAAACCTCTTCTTTTAAGTTTATTCTTGAATTTGACACTTATTTATTTATAAAACGAAAATGGTTGCAATTAGCCATAGGGACGTACTTACAACAAATGTTCGTTTTTCATTTCTACATCACATCGCTGAAAAATATACAGGGTGTTCCACTTGAAAAAAATTAGAAGATTCAATTTAAAAAGTTATTAGTTGAAAAATAATTTTTGGCCACCCTGTAAAGTTTTAGGAAATGAAAATGATTCAAAAACATTAATTAGATGTCTGGTAACTGGTATTCACATAAGTTTTTCTTAAAACCTATAATTGTGATTGTGGTGATTTTTTTAATATCCATCTGTAGATTGCATTATTTCAACAAAAAAATGCATTATATCCAAGTGGTTGGGAAATATTCAATGCTAATATAGAAATGAATAGAGCCTAGAAAGAGACTTCAAAAAATGTACTGATATACAGAGCATTCCATTTAAAAAAAAGGCACTTGGTCCTGTAATTTCGTCTTGGCTCGCTCTGTATGTTCTAAAATAATTTCCAGTTATAGACTTTTTTATCTAGTTTACTTGCAAATTTTTTAATTTCTAGCTATCGTAGAACTCGAGATATCAAGGTCAGACGCACTATTGCCCCACCCTGTATATTAATATACAGGGTGTTTCAGTTAAAAGTCCCCAGGCCATTATCTCTAAAATTAATAAAGATATTTTATTTTTGTAAATGGCAGATGATTGATACCAAAGAAAGGTTTAAATAACGGTTATTAGAATTTTTCCTCAACAGCACACAGAGATGGCGCTGCGATGCAAAACTATTTTTTGATGGCTGGAACCTTGAAACATAAGTCATGTGATTAAACAATAATTTGTGAATAATTTTGATGGTATAGAGAATTTACAAAAAACAAGCCGTTTTGGAGTTACATGAGTTTCTTTCATTAATGCCAGTACACGTGAATTTTGATAAATCCTTATAATTTATTTATTATTTATTATAGAATATTGGTTACCAAACACTTTTTTTCAAGATAAGGAAAGTGATATAATACACTATCATAAAATTATGTTTACTACTTCCGGCCAAACCGGAACTAACATGATGAACCAATATCCATATGTTCCTACATATTACATTTTTTTTTTTTCTAATAACGCTTCTAATAAAACGGCTCCCAAAACTTAAAGTAAGTGAAACACCCTGTATAGCGTAAATTGGCAGTTTATTATCTCCTAATTAACACGAATTGTTACTTATTTAGTTTAAGAAAAAAACTAGATATAAATTAAAAATATCTTTAATATCAAGTAAAATTCGAAGTGATGTAAATATTTAACAAATATACATACAGAGGGAAGTTCGGTGGAAATTCTTTTACCGATTTTTTAAAAGCAAAATTTTTTCAAAAATATTTTTATTCTTCCCAGCGGGACACAACCGGGAATTGTTTCCAGAACTGATAAAATTATTGTTGCAAAATAATTATTTGAAATACCAACGCCACACATAGTTAATTTCTGTTATTATTGCAAATTATCATTTATTGGCGAGAGTAGTGGCACTGCTTTCAAAGCTATTAATCCCCCGTGATGCTTCGTTACGACATATAAATGTGGATTATTAACTGTAGTGCGTGTCTGTCAATCATTTCTTTTGGGTTTTTGGTGTTACCAACTGGTTTTATTATTATATATAAATATGGTTATTATAAGAACACGAACGACTGGAACGGTACAATTGTTAGATTATTCTATATTTATGTTGGTTAAAGGTGTTCTCTAAAATAAAAAAAGAGTGGATTATAATCCGAGATCAGAAAGCAGAGATAAATGAGCCCAAAACCAGGGTTGATTCTAGGTTACCACGGTACATGACATAAATGAAATAATTCATAATCTAAAGTCAAATGCGTACGGTAGTGACAATGTAAATGCTTACATGCTACAATTATGTTCACCAGTTATACGCAAACATATTACCCACATAATTAACTCTTGTCTGGAATATAGCTATTTTCCCAATTCGTGGGAAATAACCATAATTTCCCCCTTGCCAAAAGTTAGTATCCCTAAGGAATACTCAGATTTAAGGCCCATTTGTATCATAACGGCACTATCAAAAATTTTAGAAAAATTCATCCAGCCCCAAATTTATGAATATGTCACAAGTAATAATATAATTTCCCATCTACAGTCTGGATTCTGAAAGGGTCATAGTACTGTTAGTGTATTAGCAAATACTATCGATGATATTTTAAAATCTCTCGATAGCGGTCTTGCATCATTGTTAGTACTTTTGGATTTTTCAAAAGCATTTGACACTCTAGATCATACTTTGTTATGTGCCAAGCTTATCTACTTCGGATTTAATGAAAATTGTGTTCAGTTTTTCAAGTCCTACTTGAGCGATAGATACCAAACTGTCAAAATGAATGATGCCTTTCCAAACACCACCAAAATCACCTCCGGTGTTTTCCAGGGCTCTGCTCTAGGGCCTATCCTATTTTTAATATATACAACTGACATTTTCAATAGTGTAAACTACACACAAATTCAATGTTATGCGGATGACACACAATTAACATGCTCTTTTGACCCAAATAATATAAGAAACACATCTGCTAACATAAATCAAGATCTAACTTCTATCGAGCGTTATTCGAATTCGCATAATTTAAAATTAAATATTGGGAAATGTGCGGTAATATGTTTTGCAAATAAAAAACATATAAATTTTGTCAAGCAAAATATAAAACTCAAGATATCAGATAGAGCCCTAACTGTTGTAAACAAAGTAAAAAGTTTAGGTTTAACTTATGACGAAAATCTAAGATTTAAAGAACAGGTAAACATATTAGTCAAAAAAGCGTATCAAGCATTAAAGCTACTTTATAATAATATAAATATTATTAATTTTAAATTAAGAAAAAAGCTATGTGAATCGTTGGTGTTACCTATATTACATTATTGCAATGTCGTATATTATAGCTGCTTGGATCAACTATCAAAAAACCGTCTGCAAAAAATACAGAACAGTTGTTGTCGATTTGTTTACCGCATTCGAAAATACCAGCGCACTTCCTCAAAAATAAATGAACTTGGTTGGCTACGAGTGGAAAGTGTTTATAAATATTATATGTCCGTATTTACTCACCGTATCCTATCCTCGCCATCATATCTTCGTAAAAAATTGATACCTAGGAATAACATCCACAATTTAAATTTGAGACATATGCACAAGTTATCATTGCCAACTTATCGTCTTACCCTGTTTCGTAGATATTTTTCTTACAACTCTGTCACAATTTATAACAACAATGATACCCTCAAATGTCTAAATGTAGACAGTTTTCGCAAAAAAGTGAAAATGAAATTCTTTTCTGTGCAGTAATTTTATCTGCTTCTTACGTACGTGGCTCATTCGTTGTCTGACACTACCAAACTGATAAATACTAATGCTAATAATACTGCTCATTCTTTTATTAGCGATTTCTTTTTCCACATATTTTTTTTTCTTGTTTTTTAAATATTTATTCACAAGAATATTATACTATATTTTAATGTTTATTGATATGTACTTTAGGTATTATTATTATTACTACTTTTAGTTTTAGGAATTTTAGGTTAGATAAGGTTAAGTTGAATAGCTTTGGCTAGACTTCGCCTTAGCGATTGGATGTATTGTACATGCTTTCCTAATAAAGACTTTATTATTATTATTATTATTATTGTTATGTGTCACTTATGTGTTTTAACTTATATTAAAGTTAGTTTATTTTTTATGGGTCTGTGAATAGTTAAAAGTGCAAAGAATCAAGAGGTAACTATATACTAATAGATATCAATAGCCATCAAAAATAGAAACACAAAAGAGTATTTTATATCCCCTTTAAAACCCTTTTTGATTTTTCTTCCTAGCATGTTTGGTTTTCAAGCAATTCAATTTTTTTCTTTAATGCCAATCCCATAATGCCATCGCGAGTCATTGCAGCCCACATGGGGCCTTTGGGCTTTACATAACAGCAGACGCTGTTGACATGTGAAGTTTTCGTTTTTTACGCGATAATAGAAATATATTTCCAGGAAAAAATCACAGACACGTATTTCCGTTAGGATTTTAATGGAAATGATGTAATCCCAAATAACATTTTGCACGCGTTCGTTTATTAAATAATTATTCTTTGATGCCATTCGTCATAATTATTAATGAAACAGGTCAGCGCATTGCACAATGCCAAAGAGTTTTATTCCCGGAGCGGATTTTTAGCGAATGTTTTAGACTCTGATTAACTCTTTATGATATTAGCTAAATGAATTTTTAACTTACATGCGAGCAGGATTGAAATAAAAAGAAATTTAAATTAAAGCTGTTCTAATTAAAATTTAATTGAATGTTTGCTTCATAAAGCTATTATTAAAACATCGCTAATGCAAAAAGTTTATAAGTAATTCAACCCGTACAAAACACAATACTAGTTTATACCTAAATAAAAGATTCTTGATAAATTTTACAAATGTGGAGATTGACAGGAGATACCCGAAAGTGTACTGAGAGTAGAGTGCTCGCGTTGACAAAAGTTGCTTTGTTTTTGATCCCGTTAGTCCAATATTTATAAAGATTTTCATAACAAAAAACGTTATCTAAGATTTTCCTTCAGTAACTATTAGTGGGCTGATTATACATCACAAAAATCAGTTCGGAGGTACCGCGCAACCCCCCCCCCCCCCCCAAAAAAAACTACCCCTTGTGAAAAAAACCTTACTTTACTGATAACTCGTTAACTGTTGAAGATATAAAAAAATTGCTCATCATAAAAAAGAAAGCTTGACTAATTGCCTACTTATAATTGCAGTAAATGCCAATTACTAGTCGGCCAGCACTTGAACAATTTGATGATTTTAATGATAAGATGTGGTCCCAACAGAACGTAGGTCTCAAAGTAGCTACACAACACAAGCATATCTTGTTTTAGATACTGTAAGAAAAGCTGTGTTTCTTGATGGGGTGACATTAATTGCTACCGCCTCCCAAAAGTCCCGATGTGGGTCCATTGGATCGTTTTTGTGGATATACCTTAGGAAATGAATGTATCAAAACTTTCTGAGGGTTTTGTGTATTTGGGCATTTTTGTATAGTTTTCCTTGATATCAATATCGCCAACTTCTCTTCACGATTGTAAGGACTAATCGTTTTAATTTGTAAGGTTATCTAGCTTCTGTAAGCGTACTTACAGCATATTACCCAATAAAAGTTTGATGTGACTTCGACTCGCCACCCTATTTAGATGTCCTCATCCTCATTTTATCATACTTATTTCACTTCGTCAAAAAATTGCAAAAAGTTAGGGGTGATCAAAAATTAAAACTAAACAAGATTACCGGTTTTCTTGTTTTTGTAAATTGTTTTTTATTTTTTCAATATTTATATTCGAAAACTTTACCAACACTGTAAATTATACTAAAAAAATAGTCCCACATTGCTGATAAGCAATGGCTTTGGCTTAAGAATCATTAAATAAGCCGTCCTAATTCAATGCAGACTAATATAAAATAAATTACAGGCCATCCCACTTCGCCGACGATGGCAAAAAACAAATATCTATTAACAGTTCGAAAAGTTTGTACTACTTAACTTACTTTAAGAGTCTCTTTCCTTCGCAGCTCTTATTCTGACATTTCTTTCCATTTAACAAGGGTATAATTTTTGTTCGGGGAAAGTTTTAAAATAAGTTTGATTGAAATTTAATTTGAGGCTCGAAGAGAGGAGTTTTTTGAGAGAATCTAATGTCTTGAATTAAAGCAATTAAACGGCTGAATGAGATTTGTAAAGTTACGTTTATGATTAATTTCTTATTGTGTTTTGTAATAAAATTTCAGTGATTGTCAGGTGGGAGATTTAAAGTAATAAGAAATGTGAATTATCATTATCCGAGGGCACTGAAAATTTGCAATTCAGTTTGATTTATGGAAGTAGCCTAAGTTTAGAAATAACGTAAGATAGTGAATGAAGAATGGCAGATGATGAAACTAACAAAATCGGATCTACATGGTAACCTATGCATCGTGTGTATGGTGGCCAAGAACTGAAGAAAAATTAGCTCAAAGAAAGTTGCATAAATTGCAACTCCTTGCCTGCTTAGGGACTACAGAAGCAATGTGGCTATGGAGGCAATGCTAGACCTGCTTCCTCCACATTTTTACGTAAGTAAGGAGGTAGCACTTAGTGCTCTAAGGCTGCAACAGATACTTTCTCTTAAACCAGGCGATCTGGTTGGTCACTTAAGGATCCTGGAGTTAATATAATTGGAAAACAAGACCAATCCCACTGACTTAATGCCAATCAAGTGGGACTGTCCGTTTGATGAACTGATTGAGAGCTGTCAGACGAGCAGAGTTGAAGCGCAGTTGGAGAAAAGGTCACTCATCTGGTATACAGATGGATCGAACTTGGGAGAAGGGGTTGGCGTGGGCGTAGCGGGACCAAATTTCAGGCTATCCAGAGTCCTAGGTAAGACCCCAACCATCTTCCAAGCAAAAATTTATGCTATAGATCTATGCGCTCAGAAATGCATAAATAAAGGCTTTCGAAGAGCAAAGATCAGGCAGTCCGCTGCGTTAAAAGCTCTTAGGTCTTACATCTTTGAGCCTAAAATTGTCTGACAATGCAGACAATCCTT
The DNA here is from genome assembly GCA_963583905.1 of Stenurella melanura. Lineage (NCBI taxonomy): Eukaryota > Metazoa > Arthropoda > Insecta > Coleoptera > Cerambycidae > Stenurella > Stenurella melanura. Next base: position 7,190,233 of record OY757313.1, on the reverse strand, counting down.
GAAGCAACTGGCAAAAAAAGTTTACCTTGAGATAGGTGCCAGGGCATGAGGGAATAAAAGGAAATTAATTAGCTGACGCCTTTGCAAAAAAAGGTGCCGAAGTCCCATTTTCGTTGGACACGAACCATTTTGTGGCTTATCTAAGGGGAACATGATGGAATAGATCCTAAAATGGGAAAAGGAACAGAAATAGTGCTACTGGAGGAATACTACAGGCCAAAGACAAGCGAAAAAGTTAATAACTTATTCGACAAAGAATGCCACAAGGCTTCTCGAACTTGAATAGTCCGACATAAGGTGGATGACAAGCCTTGTCCCAGACCATTGCTCCTTGAGATATCATCTTAAGAACACGGGCAAGGCAGATGATGATACGTGCAGATACTGTGCTAGTCCGCACTAGGCTAAATGACCTAGAAAAGGTGGAATTAACGCCCGAAGGCATAGGAAATTAGCCCCCAGAAAATTCATAAGCTTTGCAAAAAGCTTGGGAGTCCTAGACAAGAACTAATTGTAGGGTAATTCTCAAAAGATCTTTTAGGTCGTTGTGAAGAAAGGCTGTTCAAAGACGAGCGACGCTTAAGCAATCTACAACAAAATCGGATTGAGTAAAATGTTTCGTAGTTGCAAAGAAAATGAAATTAATGAATTTTTTAGACTTTTAGTAATCCCCAGAAGGATGTTTGTCGAACAAATGAAAATTTTATTTGAAAACCACAAAATTCGGATCTCTTCCATCGTTTAGGAAATACCTACGCTCAAATCTGATTTTTGCTAGCAATAGTCACAGAGAGATGAAGACTTGGGACGGTTTTAGTCATTCTAAAGAGCAGTTTACATCCATCGTCAAGCGTTACAGAAAAAGGTATCAGATGACGACTTAGACAAGATTTTTCTTTTCCAAGATATATGGACAGAATAAGAACTCTCTTCCACATATTGTTCAATTATATACAAAGCAATTTAAATCCATCGTAAGTGGGACACATCTCGAGGATGTTTAAAATATCAGTCTCAAAATATGTTTGTAAATTTTTAGTTGAGTTACAAGTATTTATGATTGACGATTGTAAATGCTATTGGAATTTTGGGTCGCGTGTGACTAGTTTAATGTGTCCCTATACGCGATTCTATCATCCGTGAGAACTAAACACTTGTTATTGAGTGTAGAAATGACTCATTTTCAAAATAGTTAAGCCCTATTATTAAATATAATATATAAATATAAATAAATTCTACGCTTCGTATCTCCCAAAATATTGAGTCATTAACTTCGCGCCCATAATGACTTTTGATTAGGGAGCCATAATCTGTTGAATACCACTTGTTCTATTAAAATCCATCGAAATCCAAAATCTCATGAATTCGAAGCTATCATTGTAGTTTGTAAAATTTCATAAAGGTATGTTAAAAAAGGCGCTTTTGCAGTCTGTTGGATAAAGGGCGTTTCTCTAAGTGCAATTTCGTTATACCTGCTTCTTAGAAGACCTGGATATAACATTACGAGTGGTCAGATAGATATATTTTAATTTTTTTGCATGAAACATCTTTGAGTGGCTTTATGTCTTTCTGATGAGCTCCAGAATAAGGGCGAAAAACGTTTAAAAGGCTAAGCATTTCCAAGGAACAGACTTATGGATAATTTCATAAAAATTAATCCATTAGAATGAAAGATTTTTAAGACAAGGTAGGTAAATACATTCAGTTTGGGCCTTTGTTCTCATTTTAACTTAATCGTCATGACCGTAGGGGGTAGGGGGTTATACTAGTGTTATAATGAGAATTGTCAAATAAAATAGACAAATTCATTTTAGGATTTTAATTGATAGCATAACCAGAATTCAGGTTATCTAAAGCATGTAAATATTTCTTTAATATTTTTTTACAGATAGTTTTTTTAGTTCTCATATAAAAACTGGTAACAGGGATCGACTAGACAAACAAAAAACCTATATGACTTTTTCCTGTAAGGGCACTTTGAAAAAACTGACTTAGGTTTAAAAATTTAATGTTAAGGTAGGAAACATTTGAGAACCACTCTTTTTCAGGGTCAGTGGATGTTATAGCTCCCAATATTAGAAATAATAAAAAACTGTAATACACGACTTGTGTTCCCGCCGGAAGAAGTGCGGCACTTTGGTGGGATTACTTGTACCGAACTTTTTATACCATTAATTTTGATAATGTAAATAATTCCTTCTCTTTCGGCACAACACAAGCATAGCATGGCCGCAGGGGTTTAAATAGGATTTGTTTACATGTGTTTTTTAAATTGAAACAAAGTTACTGTAGCTTTTATTGTCGTTTATAAGAATTAATAAAATTTAAAAGTGGTTTATTGACATTTGTAACATTTTGTTAAAAGCTTAAAAAATTAGTAATTATTTTATGAATTGGAAAACGAACAGTTAGAAATAGACGTCCAAGATACGATAACAGAAAATAGTTGTGTATTTTAAGTAAGGAAAAAATCTGATTTTTTTAACGAATTGAGCGCATAATTTTTCCCAATCAGGTATCGAGAACTAAAAATCGAGCCTTTGGTCTCTGTGAAAATCAATGTAAACAACAATAAACAGATCAAAACAAGACAGCGAATACTACTAATAATAATAATAATCATGCCTTTAATGCCCAACAGGTAACACCCAATAACTGAACAATTCTTTTGAATGTTTCACAAAAATTGTTCGAAATGGCCTCCATCACCACGTATACACATTTCGGCACGTTGAACTAAGGACATATGCACTCCATTCAACACATTTGGTAAATTAGGATCATTTTTTATGGTTTCTATGCACATTAAAATACGTTGTTGCAATTGTTCTAAAGTATCAATTGGATCAAGGCCAACCAGAGATTTAAAATGCCCCCAAAAATAAAAGTCCATCGGATTTAAGTCGGACGATCGAGCAGGCCATGGTACTGGTCCGCCACGTCCAATACAGCGTCGAGGAAACTTTCTGTTCAAAAAATTTCGAACAGCCAGACTAAAATGGACTGGAGCGCTATCGTGCAAATACCACATTCTTTGGCGCGTAGCCAAGAGTACATCTTCCAGCAAATTTGGCAATGCTTGTTGCAAAAAATTTAAGTACACATCACCATTTGATCTAGCGGGTAACTGTATAGGTCCAATTATTTCATTACCGCAAATTCCTGCCCACGAATTAACGCTGAACCGTCGTTGAAAATGCTCCCTTCTTATTACACGTGGATTTTCATTGGCCCAATAGTGCATATTTGTAAAATTAAACACTCCGTTTCTGGTAAAGCACGACTCATCGGAGAAACACAGAACGTTTAAAAAATCCTCATTTGCCGCGTGTTTTCTTAAAATCCACCTACAAAATTGCATTCGCTTTGCAAAATCTTGAGGTTCTAGTGCTTGGACACGTTTATAGTGATAGGGATGTGAGTTCATATCTAAATGAGATACTCTCACACGGTTCTCGATATCGCGGGAGCTTAAAGTTGGATCATCTTCTACAAGTTCCAAAATTTAAACCTCCGCGGCAATTACCCTTTCTTCGCGTTGTGGACCTCGTTTTCCTCCATGTCCATTGTCTTTCCTCCAAAACTATGAGCTTTAGATCCCATGTTATATAAAGTTTTTTTGTTTGTCTTGACATGAAACTAAGTACACCCTGTATAGGTTTTCTGCTGTTTGCAAAATCCTATAAAGAATATATTTCATTACAATTACAAGCAAACAAATAATAATTCACTTTTAAATAGATATATTGTTATGTACTTCAGACTCTCTATATTAATTTATAACCATTAAACGGGCTTGCTTTAGATTTTCCAGCACTCATTGTTTTTATCTCAATATTTCATACCGCTCTGCATAAGTCTAATTCCACGTCACGAAACTGACAAAGCCTGCCAGAGAAAACCAGGTTTCCATATTCTACACAAAAAAAAACAATAAAGGTAATAAGGCCGTTTATAGTTTATCCCTAAAAGCTTTCATTTAAAATGGCGCATACGAATACAATGCATCACTTAAACGTATATCGAATGAGTGACAGCAGCATCGCTAGAGTAGCGCGGCTGAAAGCCTTCCAGTTTTCAGTTATATGCATTCATAAAGCGGGGATTTACTTTTTCCTGATATTAAATATTCAGTTGTTGGTCTGGACACAGAGAACAACGCGAATATCGTGTATCTGCATGCATTCGGCGAATTGGATATAAATCTCGTACAGTAGATTTTTATATATGGCAAGCAGAAGAGATGCACATCAACATTTTTCCGACGTGCACCGAGCCCATGACGTCAATAACAGTTTAAATTGGATTCCAGATTTATCTTCTGTATGTACACAATATGCATGCACGTATACGGGTCCCGGTATTGTTAAATATGAGGGGGCTGATACGTCTAAAAACCTATAAAGAAGATATACGAGCTGTTCCATTTTTCTACCACCTATATAGTAATATGGGAATTTGGCGCTCTGCATAAATACGGGATGAAGTTCCGTATTCTCGGGCATATACAAAAGGTGCTGCCGTATTAATCTGCTTAGCTGGGAAGGAAATTATTGTTTATTTATCATACAGTTCGCTGTTAAATGTTTATGAGGCGAGAGTTCCTTCGGTATACGGTTAATTTATATTTAAACGCCCAAGTTAATGTAAGTAGTCGAAAACTTTCACGAAGTAACGTTATATTTTGCATGCAGTGCTTTTGAGATATGACTAGGAGTCTATCATTAAAAACCAAGATAAAAAGGGAATTCGAGAGTTTTCCTAGAGTATATTGGGTATTTGAACGATATGTTTGCTCTGTAAAGAAATATACTGTCCAAAAAATTCAAAGATATCGGTTGTGGCGTTGAATTGAAAGGTTTTTTTGTTGCCCAAGTTGTTCAAGTGTGGGCCACCCTACGAGCGACGTGGTTAGCGTCACTGGTGTAACCTGGCTAGCACAGTAAAGATACAGAGAGCAAAAGGGCGTCGAGTTCAAGGCTTGGGCGCCATTGATTACTTAGGGTAATCAAAGAAAATTAAAGATAAACAAAAGACAAAAGTTACATATATACAATAGTACTATATTACAAAAATATTATATTACAAAAAATGAACTATCACAGCATCAACGATACTGTATAGAAAAGTACCAGACAGAAATATATACAAAGGAAACTATATTACAAAATTTACTATATTACAAGATACTCTATATTACAATGTGCACAACGGCAAAGCAAATCTGAGGCGTGTACGAGAACCAAAAATATATTACAAAAGATATGTCTCGTAACCTTATCTCAAAGTTCATGAACTTTAACACTCTCGTTACAACAAAAATTTGAACTACGACTTACGATATCACTAACAAACGTGCATTATAGTACTACAATAAGATATTAATCATGAGGAATCACGACAAAAGCAACTACGGAACAATACTACGGCGAAGTATTTGCGACAACGAATTCAAGATACAAGCAACTACGAATTAATATACAACAATGGATTTAATTATAACAACGGATTTAAAATGCAAATAGCCAAAAATATAATAGATTTCACTTGAATCTAATACATTAAATTTAGACACTTTTGGCTCTAATAGCTCAACAATCATGTGAAAATAATCCCTTTTATTGGCAACAATTAAAAGTACTTATCTTTTATTTTGTTATCCTGGTGGAAAGAACTCTTAGATACGGTCCTGTTCTCCGATGATTATGGATATAAATTCACATGTGGCTGCCTTAATCCCATTGTGAGGTTATGAAATCGTAGAAGATTGTCGCCAAGACAAAATGAAGAAAATCTCTTCGCCCAGAATGTTTTCATATATTCCAATACAAAATGTAGTATAGCAAGGTTGACTTCATATGAAAATTGCTCGCTTAGTGGAAAACGTAGTAGGTATCGCAATTTGAATGTGTATAATCTCAAATCTTACTTAAAGCAAATAATATAACGTTGAAAGGCTTCTACGTTAAATGCATTAGCATTAGACGGAACTCAATTTGATTATAAGAAAAACTTTATGAGAAAGACTCTATGAAAAAGTTACGTATATTTATAATTCTGATTATGAGAAAAACCTCATGTGATCATCACGAGGTTTTTCAAATTCTATTATCCCCTTTACAGGTCAAACGAAATTATAAATACGTCTTATTAGTTCAATGGTTCAACGAGAAAGCGTTTCACCCGGCGTTATTTAGTTGAAATATCATTCCTGGTGTGCTATCTAGTATTCGCGGACTTTAACTGCTGACAGATGACGTATGTTCATCATAGTCTAAGGAGTAAGGGCACTCTATTAGTACTAAAGTTTGTGGGAACAATATTTCCGATAACTTATAATTTTTCTAATAAATATTAACAGTGTAACGAAATATGCTATTGAGCATTCCGCATGTTACACGGTATACGAGGATGTCTTCTAAGTTGCATTAACTCCTATATGGAAAATAGAAAATTAGTAGTAAAGTGTAATGAATTTCAATCGAATATCCATGATTTAGTCCTGTGGGTTCCCCAAGGCTCTATATTAGGCCCTGTATTTTTTTATTTACATTAACGATCTGCCAAATTACATCCAACTTAGCGTTACCACAATGTATGCAGATGATACTGCTGTTTCGGTATTAGCATGAACTATATCAGAAAATGTATGTTTACTGGACGATGTACACACATAAGGCCAAAGAAACATGACTTTGAATGATGATTATTAATTTCAATTTTAGAAGAGCATTAACTTCTAGTGATGACAACTTTTACGGAATCGACAAAATTCCTTGGCATCTGCATAGACAGCAGATTAACATGGGAATTGCATATAGAACATATTTGTAAATTGTTTAATAAAACCTACTTCGCTATTTTACAGTTAAAGGATACAATTGCTCAGGCTTATTCACGTTTGTCATTCAATATACTAACCTGGGGATGTTTAAGCCATATACAACGAGTTTGTTTCCCAGAAAAGATTACTAAAACTAATTTTCAACCTAAACAAGCTAACCATTATACTCTTCGCCGATTTACTGCACTTCTTATATAATTGTTGCACATTCTATAGGATACTCTTCGCAGTTTTTTTTGTAAATAATGATAGTTTGACATTTTTTAGATTAATTACAAAATTTATATTTTTTTAAATTTAAAAAATTGGTAACTTTTTTATTTATTGATTGGTAGTTGCTGTGAAGCGGTAATTTCGACTACACTTTGCGATTCCTTATCACGGGAGAATTCCTTCTGCTCATGCCATAAAGAGAAACAATAAGTGCCTTGCAGAGATTATTTCCTGGTCATATTATCTCCAGGCGTGGAAAGATTGAATGGCTCCCAAGGTCGCCAGACCTTACGGCATGCGATTACTTCCTGTGGGGCTACTTGAAGCATAGGGTTTTTGTTGACAAACCAAGAAATATTCAGGAGTTGAAAATAAAAATCCGTGAAGAAATTGACAATATTCCGTTAGACATGTTGCATCGTGTAATAGAAAATTTCACCAATCGTATTCAAGAGTGAGTAGAGATAAGGGGGAGACACTTACTGTATTTTTAAGAAATAAAAAATGCATGTAACTACCTAGCCATCGTTATATCTTATTTTAAATAAGTAAAGTTAGTTCCAAAATAATGATGTTTTCGAAATTTCTCGTTCCCAGGGACCAACCACCCAGTACAACAGAGAAAAAATTTAAAGGTGAAATTGAAATGGTATTAAATATAGGTAATAAGATTGAAAAAAATCCCGGAATTGAAAAGCGTAATGAGAAAACTTATATTAAAAATGATTGTTTCAAAAAACGATACCCAGGATGTACAGCATGTTCCCTCGGACCTCTTTCTCACAACCCGCTAAAAAGAGCTCGTATTTCTTTTACCGCGAGATAGGGCCCCTCCCAGCATTTCCACCATAAATGGATATTTACCTGTGGAACGGTTAATAAGTAGAAATAAAAAAGAAAATCTGCTAGATTCAGAAACAGAAGAAACAGTAAACTTAGAAGAAGAATAAATAAGGAGATGAAAACTTAAAAGAAGCATGGAAACTGAAAAGAAGCATGTCGCAAACGCCTATACCCAACTAATAATAATACATTTATTTACCAGTACAAAATACATCGTAAAGAGGTACAAATTCGGCACATACGTTCTTCCATTTGCCCTGCACGCGTACATACACATACATAAAATAAATGCTATATTACCTAAAAAATTCCTCTGTTCAAGTTTCGGTGGAGTCTCCCGCAGTATATACCCATCGAAGCATACAGGTGAGGCTGTCAATAGCGAGGTTGTTCACTTTGTTTAAATAACAGCATATTTTTTATAGTATTTGTGAACTTATTATAAGAAAAATGTTTGACGTCATTATCAAGTTTATTCCATAAGTGAGGTGCAATAAAACTAAATGATTTTTGAAAAATTGCGGTTTTATGTTGTTTTACCAAAAAATTCTCTATATATCTAGTATTATGGTGATGAACTTGGGTAACCAATTTTGTACGTAAATAGTTTGGTTCACCTGTACTTAATATTCTCCAGATGAAAGTATACATATGTAACAATCTACGATATTCCATATTTAATATTTTAAATTCACGTAAATAAGGTGATATATGGTTTCTGTATGGAATAGTATAAATAAAGCGCATACAAGAGTTCTGTACTTTTTGAATAGTATTTGCTTTGATTATTTGTCACAAAATTAAAGTCAATTGCAGTGAAATATTTTCTCGTTGAAGGAGTACCTATTAAAATTGATTGAGATTTTGAGCCATTTAATTTCAGATTATGATTGTATGCATATGTATAAATATTCTTTGAATCCAGATTTATTATGATTTCGGCTGTTTGAAATTCTGATACATTAAAAGAATAATAAATTTGTGAATCATCTGTGTATTGATGTAACGAGCAATATTTTACACTATTGGACATATCGGTGACATATATAGAAAATAGTAATGGTCCTAAAATTGACCCCTGAGGGACACCACTGTTTAGGGTTTTAGACTGCGAATAATTTTTATTAATATTAACACATTGTTTCCTTTGATGATGATGAAATGGGGCCATTTTCCAGAAAAAATCGACTTTTTTTGGAAAAAATGGATATTTTGGCCTTGAAAATCTGTAGGTACTCGAAAGTTTTCGAGGTCTCTGATTACGAATCTGAGGTCTAATTTGGTAAATTCAAAATGACGGACCGAAAGTAGAGTAAATTTCTCAGGAAGAACTCGTATTTTTTTCGTATTTGGGCTGAAAATGAGTACCTGGGGGTTCTTGAGGTTGCTGATCATGCCATTTTAAATTTCCCCTAACTAGACATCGGATTCGTAATTTTTAAAATCGGCGCTGTTTCCCAACTTTTACACATTTGGACTTTTTCCCGGATTATTTACTGGATTAAGACAATTGGTTCGAAATTTTAAAATACAATAGGTCAATAATGAATTGATTTCTTTTGCAATGTTTATTCACAGAAAGAATCTCTTTCAAGAATAAAAAACAATAAGTTTGTGTTCCTGTTCAAAGAATGAACATGTCTTGAACATTTAATGAACATTTTCTGCATACTTAAATGCAGGTAATATTACGGATTAGATTCTTGAGGCCTGACAAATGCTTCTTCGCAATTACCACATGCACTTTTCCATGTCCGCGTCGTCCACATCCTGTGCCAGTGAAAGAAGCGGATAATCATAATTAAATAAGTGGCCCTTGTCGTGTACATAAATCACATGATTATATTTATTACGCGTTATCGTCAAACAGTTAACAGCACAATAACATTTTAGTGAGTTTATTAAAATTTGAATAATAACCAGCGAAGCGGAAGAACAACACTATTGAACTGCCCATATTATGCAGAACTATATGTCATTAAATTCTACCGATATAACTCTCCATTATAATCAGTTTATGAAAGCGGCGTTCGAACATTTCCAACAGAATTAAAATAAGTTAAATAAATAGGCGAACATCAGTTTATCAGGGAAACAGTAATGTAATCGAAAATGTCAGGAAGGGAAACAGTATGTGTACCTAAGTATTTTAATTTTTCACGTTTAATATAATAACAATAATATTAATAATACTGTAGTGTTAAAACAATCTATAAGTTATCCTAAAAACTTATTTCCAAGACTACTTATATGTAAATAGTTTGGAAGAACTCTATAAAGCCGATTTAAAACCTTTATAAAAGTACAGGGTCCAATCTAGAAATGGACCTACATGTCTTTTTTTAGAACTACTATTAAAACTTTCAAGTTTTAATGAATTATCTAAAGATTTACTCAGAGAGTATCTAAAGAGTATTATAAGATCATACGTGGTTTAGGATAGGCACTATATCAAAACTTAAAAGACACATAACTGCTTTGAGCGGGACTTTCTGTATTTAATGAAGTAAATATAAATGCAAATAAATCTATTCTACATGCACTATGGGTCGCTATAGTTATATATAGGTTATAAAATGGTTTGTCTTAAAGTGCCTGTTACATTACCAATTGGTCTTTAAGTATCTCGATTTATTCTTGTAAAAGTATATTTTAAGCCGCATTAAAGTGTTTACGAAGTCAATTGAAACTGGTCAGTGTTAAAGCACAGGACCGTGCGCACTTAACTTTTGTCCTATGTAATTAACAATGGTATCGAGAATCGATTAGTAGTTGAAACTGTGCAGGCGAGTACGAGACTGGCAATGTAATCAGCCTGAATGAACCATCTACGACTGCACTGGTGTAAAGATAATAAAACGGACAGGTCCACTAGCATAAAAAAACCCGTAAATCGTTTCTCAGCACTCAACGTGGACTTGTGAGATGTACCTAGTTCTTTATAACATTTTTCCAATGCAGTGCAGAAATACCTATTATAATATCAAGTGTGGTTCAGTTTATACTTATTGTTCATATTTATAAATATTTATTACTATATAAAAGGTAAGATATTGTATTATTTACTAATTTACCATGGCTTTCTGGAGGCCATTTGAAACAGAGGATAATATAATAACGCCCGAAAATCCCAAAATAGTTGAACCGGTTATTGTCGAAGAAGCCGAAATAAATTTAGAGTTTAAAAATCAATATTTACACGTACAAAGTCAACGCATTATTTTAAATATATATGAATCTTTAAAGAGCGAAAATCGTGAACAATGTGAGAAAGAAATAATAGAACGTATTAACGAATTAACTAAAATATCAAAATCAATAATTTATCGCGTAATTAAAAAAGGAGATGTTATAGATCACGGTACAAATAGGAAACGGAAAAATACGAAATTAAAAAATATTGATGATGCTACCAAAAATGTAATACGGCGTATAATTTATAATATGTATGAAGAAAATATAGTTCCTACGTTAAAAATGATTCGAGAAAAATTAAGCGATTATCCTGATTATAATTATGGTTCTTTAGATACACCACGAAATATTTTATTAGAATGCGGTTTTAAACATAAAAAACTTGACAGTCGTATGGTAATTATGGAATCACGACGTATAGCAGCACATCGGGTAGATTATTTATATAATTAATATAATTTTCAAAAAATTATAACATTTCCTTATGACAAGCATTTCTATTTCAGGGTTCAGACTCATATGGAAAACCTGGAGAACCTGGAAAACTCAGGGAATTTAAAACTCTTTAAAAAATACCTGGAAATATCAGGGAATTTTATAAATTGTATAAAAAATCAGGGAATTCTGCGTCTCGATATGGAAAACCATAGGATTCTTAAGAATTTTCACTGATTCAATTCAATTTAAAATTATTTTACTAAAATATGGATGGAAATTTATATTTTTGGTTATGGAAAACCTGGAAAATTCAGGGAATTTTATCACCTTCGCAAAGTCTGAACCCTGTATTTACCTCCGCCCATGTACAACAAAGAGTTGCCGACTGTTTTTGCCGGCGTTTAGTTTTTATACGGTTTCAATTCTGCTCGTATAAAGTATAATATATTCTTTAACCTTGTAGGCTTATCGTAAATCCAATTTTAAACCATTTGAGCACATAACACAACCGCTTTAAAACCTATAGAAATTATGATGCTCGGAAAATATATTCTAAAAACTCAGTTTGCCGAGACACTATTTGATATATATTTCACTACAACTTGCCATTATTATAAATTCACCCACATGCACGACATACACAAACAAAATGTCGACGAATATGTATATATCTTATCACAGTTTTAAAACTACCTATTTTAAAACATTATAGTTTGGACAAAGATAAACCATGTTTAAGACTGATTTATTACAGATGTTTGTTTGCTTCATAAAAACTCTAGCAAGCAGTTGGTTTTATGAGGGTTCGACCTGAAACTTAATAATTTCAAAGCATATTAGATTTATAACAACCACCTCAAATTAACTTCATAAAGCAATGATAAAACCACAATATTTGCTTAATCTCGATAAAACTTGATTCTCCTAACTTGAACTTAACAGCTTTAAAGTTTTATTGAAGGTTTGACAAATACCTTGATAAGTCGATCATAAACCAATAAAGACTAAAAGATAATTTAGTTTTAATGTAAGTTCTTGAAGGCCTTTTAAATCTTTGAGACAAAACTATCTTTTGGCATTTAATAAATCTGTCATAAATGAGCGGTTTATGAGGTGGCCATTATAAAACTATGATAAAACCTAAATAAATCCAAAAAGCATTTAAATTGTTACTTTGGAGGGTAATAAATATATTAGCGCCCAGGCACTAGTGTTTGTATATGAATGACTTTTTACATGAAAAATTCTTGCCCGTTTATTCTTGAATACAAAGTTCTTTTGAATGAATTTCTGCTTGGCAAATACTGGAAATCTGCCCTAAATCTTTTAACAACCTATCTTCTCACATGGTATACAACTTTTTTAAATTTATTTATTACTGCAACAAGATTAACAAAACAAAGAGTCTTAACCTAGTTTACAATGAAAAAAAAAAAACGACACCTGAGGAGACCTCGTATTGTGTCGAGCAGTATTTACATTCTCGTAAGAGTATGTTTCATTAATATAACAATAGTAACAAAAGGAATTGCTGTAGTAAGTATCTTATTTTATTATACTAAGTATCTAACCTAATATCTATGTGGTTTGTAACATAATAAAATATAAAGCCTATAATTAATAGCTAGTAGAGTGAGTATAGAAATGCGAGCGAATATGTTAAGAAAAAAAGAAAAAGAGAAAAAAATACAAACAATTTAAGGTGGTCTAGGTTCACTGTAGTGACTTATATACAGAGGCGAGTCATGAAAATATTAGAAAAATGTTATAATATAATAAAAATGTATTGGTGAGCGGTAGATTAATTAGACAATATTAATATGGCAATTATTGTATATTTAAGTATAAATTTCTATCTATAGTGAGCAAATAATATCGGTAATTTGTGTTTAATTATGCTAAGATGGGTAGAAGTGTAGTCTAGTTGTCAATCAGATATGTTTTTGTTTCTCGTCTGAATCGCTTTTTCCTCATTATTTTTATGTGTGGTGGAAGTTCATTAAATAATTTGATCCCGTTGTATTTGATACATTTTTGCGAGACATTTTTGCTAAAAAATGGTACTTTGTACGCGCTGTTTATCCTAGCCCTCGTTTCATATTGGTGTTTAACGATGGAACCAATAGTCTCTTTTTTGCTATAAGCATATACTACAGCCGCATGCATGTACAGACCCACCACATCGAGTAATTGATTCTCAGTAAAAATGCTTCTGCATCTTTCTCTGCTTTTCTTATTAAAGATTATTCTTAAGATATAGTTCTGGGTTATCTGCAACGGTCGTAAAGTTACTTTATAGGCGGAACCCCATACTGTGATACCATATCTAATAAGGGATTCAACTAAGCTGTTATAAGTGGTTAAGAGAGTTTTGTTGTTCAGTATACCTTTTAGTTTATAAAATTTGTAGATCAGTTTACGTATTCTTCTATTTAAGTAGTCGATGTGATTTCCCCATTTCAAGTGCGGGTCTAGTGTCAGCCCTAAATATTTTATGGTATGGGTGTTATGTACACAGCTGTTAACCGATTCATTTATGAGTATAGGTTCTAATACACGGGACATTCCAGATTTTGTTGGGGAAAATGACATAAATTTAGTTTTCGTAATATTTAGTTTAAGAAGATTGTTATCTAGCCAAGTTTTTACTTTGCTAATTGCGGCAGTAGCTCTTTGCCTTGTGGATTCCCAGGTCTCCTCCGCACAAATTAGAACCGTATCATCTGCATATGAAATAATACGGCATCCGTAGTTTTTCTGTAAGAGATCATTTATATATATAAGGAATAAGCTGGGACCTAAGATAGTTCCTTGAGGAACTCCAGTTTTTATTATTTTTGTCGTGCTATGAGCGTTAGCTATTTTAACTTGTTGTGGTCTATTGGCTAGGTATTCTTTGAATAAGTCATATACTTTCCCTCTGATGCCTATTTTGTATAGCTTGTTTAGTAGATGACTATGGGATACTGTGTCGAAAGCTTTTTGTAAATCTAAAAATACGGCTAGTACTTTTTTGTTTGATTCGAAATTAGTTAAAATAGTATGTGTTAGTAGTTGAAGAGGTTCTTCAGTGCCGACGTGTTTTTGAAATCCATATTGATTTTTTGATATTATTTTATTTTTTTCTAGGAAAGACCGAAGTCTATTATTTAAACACTTTTCGAAGATTTTTGAAATATTATTTATTAGAGATATTGGACGATAGTTCGTCGTATCATTTTTATTGCCATTTTTATATATTGGTACGACAACACTTTCTTTAAAAATTTCAGGAATAATAGAGTCTTTAAATATAAGATTAATAAGGTAAGCAATAGGCTTACTAATGTGCTTAGATATGAGTTTTAGGGTTTTTGTTGTTATACTGTCTTTCCCTGGCGAGGCGTTGTTTTTCAGGTTGGATATTATTTCCTCTATTTCATGATCGTATACGTCCTCTAAGAACATTGAATTAAGGTTTTCGTTGTTTATCAGATTTTGCGTTTGACCGGGTATTTCTCGTGCGATTTGTTCACCGATTTCAATAAAAAAATTGTTGAAAGTATTAGCTATCTCTTTTTTATCGGTTATTTCTTTATCGTTAATTTTGTCAATAATATCAGTGCATTTTTTCTTACGATCCGTTACTTCGTTGATGCAGTCCCAAATTTTTTTGTAATTATTTCCCGAGGCATGAATTTTTTCTTTATAGTAATCGTTTTTTGTTGCTCTAATTATAGTTGTTACCGTATTTCTATAATTATTATAGTATTCTTTTAATTGTCTATTTCCCCTGTCTTTCATAAGTTTTCGCTTAAGTTTATCCCGTTTTGTAATGGAATTTATTATCCCTTGGGTTATCCAAGGTTTGAGTTTATTGTTTCTATTTGTTATTTTAATTGTTATTGTTGCTTCATTTATTTTTAAATTTAAGTTGTTATAGAAGATATTAGTTGCATTGTTGACATTACTCTCTCTATACAATTCATCCCAGTTTATTTTATCGACTCCTTTCAACAGTTTTTTTTCATCTAATTTTCGTATTTCTTTAATCTTTATTGATTTTAGTTTTTCATTATTTTCAATTTCCAAATTAAAAATGATTGGGTAATGGTCAGTTATGTTATTATGCAGTACCGCCGGTAAACAATTTATTTGTGTTCTTGTATTTATTTTAGTAAAAATGTGATCTATTATCGAGGTACTGATATCGGTTTCCCTGGTAGGCACATTAATTTGTGATCGAAAACCATTCTGCTCCAACATATTTGCATATCTTAGGGCAGAAAGGTCTGTTAAATCTTTGATATTAATATGCATGTCGCCAACCAGGATTATAACATCATTATCGTTCACAGATTTTATATAATCCTCAATATCGTCAATAAACATATTTATATTTGTGGGAGGAGGTCGGTAGATGCCTGCGACTATAGCTTTTATTTTATTATAGGTAAGTTTGCATTCTAGGATTGTTACCTCAGTAAGCTTTACAATCCTTACATCTGCACACAGGTCATTTCTTATAAAAATAAAAACCCCATCATTCTTGTTATAGTTTGCTTCATTATAATAAGATTTATAGCCTTCTATACAGAAGTCATTTATATCCGAAATAGACCAGGTTTCCGATAAAACAATTATCCCTACACTTCCGTCGCCATTATTTATTTCAGCTATACTAGCACAAAGTTCATCAAAATTTGCCCTAATACTTCTTATGTTATAATGTACTACTGAAAAATTATTCACACCATTTGGAAAAAAAAAATTAAGTTCGTGAATATGGCTATAGTCAATATGGCTATACATAACACCAAACTTTATAGACTAGAATGAAAGAGGAAGCATGACATTAGTTGACTGATAAGTACAATATGTTAACACGATTACACTCTCTAATATACGGTTTCTATAGTTCATCCTACATGTCCCTTCCTAACTAGTATAATATCCAAAAGTCTTTAGATAATGTCATACGCTAACGCTGAAGTTGGTTGATCTAGAAGGGAATCGCCACAAGTTCTTCTTGCTGCTAAAAAGTTACGAGGTAATTTCATTATCTGCGGTCTTAACATTGCTTGACACAATTCCAATCTAGAACAGAACCAAAGGAGATTAATTGATTGATTTGCTAGCGTAAGGTGAGCATTGCTGCCTATTCCGGGCATCCAGTCTGGAACATGCAGCTTGGTCGTCCCCCGAACACGCCCAACGAACGGCCAAACCGCGTGCCGAAACCAAACCTCGGATGTTTTATATACCGCCGGACCGGCTGCAAACGCCGGGTTGGACATTGGACATGCTTGTTGTCAGCAACGAGAGCCACATGACGCATGGGGTAGGAATATAGGAGGGGAAGTGTAGGCGTTTGCGAGATGCTTCTTTTCAGTTTCCGTGTTTCTTGTTTTCTGCTTTTATTTATTAACCTTTCCACAGGTAAATATCCATTTACGGTGAAAGAGCTGGGGAAGGGCCCTATCTCGCGGTAAAAAAATAAGAGCTTTTTATAACGGGTTATGAGAAAGAGGTCCAAGGGAATATTTTGTACACACTGTGTGTTGTTTTTTTGATGAATTCAGTTTTAATTTCCATTTTCCAATCCCGTATTTCAATTCCGGGTATTCTTCTATTTCATTACCTATATTTAATACCTTTTCAATTTTACTTTTCATTTTTTTTCTGTTGTATAATAAACAGATACAATTAATAGACAGTACTAGACTTATCTTTTGGTCGCTTTGTGTTTTTGTTGGCAGCTTCCCTCTTTGTTCTGTGGTGTTCCCACACTACTTGCACTCGATTTCATCCTTCCAGAGTGGGTACCATCCACTTCACCGTAGGTAAAATTTTCACTGGACCCTTGCTCTTCGATGTACTGTTAGCCACTATTACATTTGAAGATGTGACCGAGTTATTCGGATGCTATTCACCACACTTGCTTGAGTTCAAACTTATATTACGCGAAGCAGAATTTTTTTAGCCCCAATACCATATAAATGTCATTTTATTCGCTCAAAGTTTGACCGGTCTTTATGTGATTTAAAGTGGAGCGACTCGGCACACGTCTGGTCTCTATGAAAGATACTTTATCTCTCCCAAAGTAACTAAAAGAGATTCATATAAGTATTCTGTATCAATGTCGCAAATATTGATTTTCGTAATAACCAATATGTTTACCAGTTGATAATATAATTTTCTGTCTATTATATTGAGCATTAATCCACCAAAAACTGTCACGTTTCAAAGATTGATATCGCAACATTTATACTAACTGTATCCGCTAGAATAGATGTGCGGTTACTAGGATTAGGACTCCAGTGCAATCTTCCCTTTGTAAGCTTACAGTGGCGGAGCGACTCCTACAAAAAGTAATTTATATTATTGCCCGTAACTATTTAACAATCCCTATATTGAAATTACATGAATACAGAGTGAGCTTCGGCGATTCAATTTAATTACTTGCCTACCGTTCAAATGTAATCGCTAATCTTTGAAACTAGGGCATGAGATTGATCTGTTTTACATTTTCCATAATAATTTCGTTTGCATAGTTATTGAGTATTCCTTGCGTTTATAAAAGAATTTGGAATCGTACGGTGGTATGTGGATTTAGGTTTAAGGCAAGGGCACACAATATGTCGCCAACGCTGGATACATACGTGACTCAAACGTTTGTTTCAAAAATAAAGGCGGTGCCGTACGATGCATCAAATGCCATCCAACGTTGGACACATGATAGTTAGTCGCATCGTCTGGCCATTCTTCAAACAAAGAGCGAACCATCGTGTGTCCAACGTTGGATGACATTCGACTCATCGTGTGGCACCGAGTTTACACAGTTGGCTTCTTCTACAGTTCACAATTAGTGATCTGGCTAAAGCCGATGCTACAGGATG
This sequence comes from Stenurella melanura, assembly GCA_963583905.1. Classification (NCBI taxonomy): domain Eukaryota; kingdom Metazoa; phylum Arthropoda; class Insecta; order Coleoptera; family Cerambycidae; genus Stenurella; species Stenurella melanura. The sequence goes on along the minus strand of OY757313.1, from coordinate 7,171,822 downwards.
CGTGAAATATAAGATCCAGCGTTGGCGTCAAAGTTGAAGCCAACTCCCAACATGCGACATTATATGGCATACAGTCTCAAACTTATAGCATCCTAAGTCGTAAAATGGCGAATCGCTCGATCTAATAAAGACATGACGTTCGTCTGCTCGACGAGAACTTGAAATATTAGAAATTCTGGAAATCAAGAAGGCCTTAAATAAACAGAGAAACGTTACTAATGCACAAACTAAATTTCATAATACTCCCATGATAGACACCATACTAAAATTAAACAAACTCAGAAATAGTAATTAAAAATTTAAATTAAATTCCTAGTAGTAGCTATATTATAAATAAATAATAAAATGTTAATAACACATTGCTCTTGTACCCCCTAAGCAGACATGGCGGTGCAATTTCTGCAACTTTCCTCGTGCTAATTTTTCCTCAGTTTTTGGCCACCATACACATGCGTATGTTACCATGGGTCTTACGACCGAAAGATAAGACCAGTAGATTATTTACGGTTTTAGACCCCAAGTCATTCCATCAGCCTGCGGCACGCCCAAATAGTCGCGGTGGCTTTGGAAGTGTTCTTTCCAAATGTGAATTCCAGATAAATTTTTGATCCAGGATTACTCATAGATATTTAACTTCACTGGAAAAGTTCAGTACTGTTCCGTTTAACATAGGAGCTCGGTTCAAACGTTACAATTATTCGTGCATAATATTCATGTTGGTTTGGGCTCGTCAATTCTGAAGTCAAATTAAAACTGTCGATAAGAGTAAGAGTGATAGCAATAAAGAATTAATTTGTGTGGCATGAGATAGAAGCATACACATGAGACGTCTAGCTTTTGGGTTTGTTCCTATTACCTCTGCCCCACGTTGATCCATTTCTCCATTAGGTCATTTGGTCAACGGCTTTCCAAACAATTTTCACAGTGTGCTGCTATTATATATTATATTAATTTAACTTTTATTCAATAATTCGGTGCTGATATTTGTAACCGAAAATAAGACATCTGATGTTTTCCAGGAGAAGAATATTTTTGGAATATCCAGGAAAACGTCTTATTAAAAGTTTGCTAAGCAGACAATGGATAAATTGCAAGTTATATTAAATCAATGCTAGCTCATGTCTTCGTAGTTTTAAACGCAATCAAAAAGCAATAAACGGAGAGCCCATTATGGGTTTATTTACTTCATCCCTCAAAAGGTTTTACCTCTGATATCACCAATGCAACTTAGAGGACATCCTCGTATACCAGTAGTTTCTACTTTTTTAAATAGTTTATTTCTGTCCACGGTAGCGATAAGTTGACATAATGAAATAGGTAAATTGTGTCGCCTGTCACAGAAATGTAGTTCAGTGTTTATGTTTAGTTTTGTGGGACTTTTGAACTCTCCTTAAAAGGACGTTGATTCGGTTTCGAAAGGCAATATTTATTAATGAAACTAAAATTCTAGTATTTTTGGGGCTGTCACAAACCATACAAAATGAATGACTGAATTCAATATTAGCGGTGTTCTTGAATTTCATAAGTGTGGAAATAAATTGGACATATCATGTCGCTCCAGGCTGATAAAACTGTATACATTACAAAAGTGGTCTTTATTATGCGGTATTTTCTTGGTTACCAAATTATCTCTATATCAATTTATAAACAATTAAAAATGCGTTCCTAGTATTATTTTTTTGAGCAACGAGCTAGCCTGCGACGCATAATGAGGGACCGCTTCCCTCCAACTAATGCCTCATGTACACAGCCTTTAATTTACATAATCTTATACTTTTACTTGCCCTAAAAATATTACTACGATCCGCCTTTGTGTACAACATAATATTACTATTCTTGCCATGTGTCTCCATGTTGCTGGAACTTTAATTGCCAAATTACTTACCATTAAGTTTTTCATGGCCCCAAGAAAAACTATTATCGGAGAATATTTCTCAGATACCTGCCATTTATTTAACATTCTTTGTAACCAAACATGGGTGGGTTTCATTAATGGTCAATATGACAGTCTAAACTATTAGACAAAAATAAAAACAACAAAAACAAGCGTCATTTAACAGGGATGGTATCTTAAAACAATATACTCTTCGTTTTGTATTTGCGAAGAATATAATAATAATAATATGTAGGAGGATTCTATGAGCTCTGGTAAATAAATTTCTTTTGGTCTCCATTTGAGCGTTACGGTTTAATCCTTTTACAAAAAGTGAAAAATTGAACCACATCTAAACGGCTACTGAAAATTATGAAATAAAATTCACGATATGTTTATTTATACACCCAGCCTGTTAGTGTACTATTCGATGTTACAGCTTCAAGATCATTTGAGTCAACTGAAACTTTTGTCAATGGTCTTGACTTGACTTTCTGAATTCTACTTTTTGTTCCTGCAAATAAATACAAGTTCATCTTCAAGTTATTATTCCTTCAATACGGCGTAGAAGGTACTCTTCACTGCATGACAATAATATGCTTTCAATAAGCATTCAAGGGATCTAATAGTGGCAACTAAACAATTAAACAACTGGCATAGTTTGCGAAATGTATCAATGACGTTGGAAGTATTCTGAAAATCAATTTGTGTACTATTTGCTCCACACGTCTAAATCTCATCTCCAACGTCTTCAAAATTAGATCATCATGCTGGAAATTGCAAACTTAACCTTACCTCTCGGACACTTTGCTACAAAATTAGCTTCTCTTCTGGGGAATAGGGATAATCATTTTAAATAACTTAACGGATAAAAAGTATGGTCTTGTCTTGAGACTCATAAACTGTTTTATTTGTATCGGAAATTGTTTGACAAAGTAGTTTGATATCTAATCTTTTTTTAACTCTGAATAGGAACATTAAATTAGTAATGTAATCACCTTGAGTCGACATTATTTCTTCCACACCCACGTAGTCCAGTACTAGATTTTTTTCTCCTAATTCCCGATGTATCTGCTATTCTTCGAATTACTCTATTTTACTAATAATCTAGTCGCTTAATAAAATTCACAATTAATATAATCCACCACAAATAACCATTTAAGCTGCTAAGAAAATTCGTCGATGATGCCCTAATTAATCCCTGCAATTTAATGAACGTCATGTGGATTATTGCCATAAAAAATTGTTAAAACTTTTAATTTGCATATATTTATTGTCGACGCCCCTGACCCTAAACAGTATCCTTTTAAACGGCACAACGTCATAAAACAAATAAGAGCCGGGGTTGAAGCATGCTGCACTGTGTAAACGTGGTGAACGAGTTTGAAGAGCTCTGCGCAACCAATTATTGTACCAGATACAGGATAAACAGTGACAAAGACTGTCGTTCGCCGGGGGTGAACAGAGAGGTGGGATGAGAACCCTTAACGCCAGTGATCAGCATTTGTAGCTTCTCTTGATCGTTACTCAATTGATGGAGTATTGTTATAAAGTTCGTGTTTCATGCATTATAATATGAAGGTCGTTCGATGTTCTAATATTTAAACTGTTAATGTGTTCTATCTGTCCAGACTCGCATCAGAAGAAAGATTGTCAAAGTGAGTCAAATTCACAAGAATGTAATAATTGTAATGAATTAAGTGCTAAATTGGAAAATAATAGTATATTATTTAACTAGCGATAATGTAAGTAATAACTCAGGCAGATGAAGTTTGCAGCGCGAGCCGTAGGCGAGTGCTGTAAATCATTAAGTGTGTTATTAACATTATCGCAAGTTAAATACTGTTGCGAGTTTCCGCCTTTTAGGAAACACCCTGTATGAATCCGTGGGTTCTAAATAATTTCAACAAGAGATAAACACTAACACTTTATTTAATAATTTACTGATTACACAATAACAATACTTCTAACCTCACTTTCGTCACCAAACTGCACTTTAATAGAACTTCTCTTTAATAAACTTCTTCTGCGACGGTAATCACGCCTTATATACTCTGAAATTGCCTCTAGATCCATCCAGAACACAATCAAGAATTTTCTCTCACCACACTCTAGAAAACTCTATCTCTTTCTACAAGTTTCCAGTCACTCATTATTAGGCATAGGCGTAGCAATATCCAGTTTCAAGGGGGTGTAATACATAACAATACTATACTTTCTCTATGATTATAACATTGGATATTAATATAATAGTTGGACAACATCCAAACTATTCAAATACATGTCAAATCACTTTCTTCCACTCAATAATAATGGACCATTCTATTTTATTTTGCGCGTTGCATAGATTGGACAGGCTAGGTATAAAGTTAAAACTGATTGGTGTAAAAATGAATGACTAGGGAGTTACAATAAATCAAGCCATTTGTTTAAGGATACTATTTTACATGTTCAGAAGCAGATGATTAATTAACATATAATCTAATTAGAGTCGATAAAGTGTATTTATCTGTAAAAATAGTTGACAGTTCCCATTGTAACACTCGAATCCACATAGTCCCCAACGGGGCTGAATCAACTGATTCTCAAATACAGGTAGACTCAGTCTGTACTGACTTTTCTAAGGCGTTTGACAGACTGAACCATAGGAAAATTCTCTGTAAACTTGACAAATTCGGATTATCTGACGGCTTACTTCAATTTCTTGAGAGTTACTTGACTGATAGAGTTCAATTCGTATCTTATAATGGATATGAATCTGTTGAATACCAAGCCACGTCAGGAGTACCACAGGGATCAATACTTGGACCCCTTTTCTTTAATATTTTTATTAACGACATCAGTGATTACTTAGACGTATATTTCTTAATATATGCCGATGACGTCAAGATGTTGCATAGGATTAATGATTTTAATGACTGCGAAAAACTTCAAAACAACTTAACTAAGTTATCAGCTTGGTGCGATGAAGATGATATTCACCTAAATATTGGCAAGTGCAATGTTATGAGTTATACAACCAAGGAGTCCCCAATTATATATAATTATAATGTCAATGGCGACATGCTGAACAGACCATCTACGTTCAAGGATCTAGGTGTAACTTTTGATAAAAAATTAACCTTCACTAACCATATTGATGCTGTAAGTTCGCATGCATACAGAATGTTAAGCTTCATTTTGCGTAACGGCCATGGTTTTAATGATGCGAAAACCTTAAAGATGCTTTATTTTGCCTTCTCTTGATCTAAACTGGAGTATGCTTCACTTGTCTGGCAATCTGGGTATAACACTCATAATGATAAATTTTAAAATATTCAGCGCCACTTCCTGAAATTTTTAAACTGGAAAACTGAAGGTACATATCCACCAATTGGAGCTTCTCAAAATCAATTACTTGAAAAATTTGATATTACCAGTCTTTCCGAAAGGCGTGAGTCCTTTTCTTTGCGTTTTCTAGATAAAATTATGCATAATAAAATAGATTGTAGTGAAATATTAAACCAACTGAACTTTTATGTCCCACGGATTAATTCTCATCATTCTCATAGCTTTTATTTATCCACTCCTAGATCTAACGTATTAAAGTTTTCTCCTCTGTTTAATAATTGTACTAGTTATCAAACTCATTGCAGTGAATTGGACATATTTGTCTAGCAGCCAGAAATTTCATCTACTATCGTGCAGTCTAATCACCTTCATAATTTCTACTTGTATTTTTTAGTTAGGTTAGGTTAAATTAGTTTAGATTTCCATCCTATAAATGGCTTTGTACTGTTGGATGATGTACGATAAAAATAAAAATAAATAACACCTTACGGCCATGAAGATTCAGTTAAAGATGGGAACAAAAGTCTATCTATTCAAAGAAGAATTAAGATGTACTGATAATAAAACTTTGTAATTCTGTGCCAGCCTACATCTGGTTGTACTAGGGACCAAAACGCTGAAATTTATTTACGTACCCTTGCCTTTAAAAATTTTCATTCTAATGGATTACATTTTCTTGAAGGGTTTGTTATCTGTCATTCTGTCTCTTGAAAATGATTAGTCTTTGAAACGTTTTTCGCCCTTATTCTGGAGCTTATCAGAAAGGCATAAAGCCATTCATAAGATGTTTCATGCAAAGACCAAGGCAATTTCCACAAATGTGAAGTTTTTAAATTAGACATTAAATGTTTGACATTGACTGATAGAAATAACTGATCTTCACCTATCTATTACCAGCCACTAAGAAAAACCTAGAAACATGTTGTAGGCCTATGGGTGAGATAATGTTCTCGTCAACGTCCATAGTCCACTTCAAGATTGTTTGATATAATCGCAGAGTGATGAAGTATTATTCTGCCTACTCCGTTGGGCATTTGGTAATTTATTTCACTTCTTAGCTTGGTTGAAGTTTTATGAGGAGCGACTAATGCTATGAAACTTTGATTATAAACTTTAAATTATTTGATGTTGGACAATATCGTATGTGTTTGAATTTTCTTAACAAATATAAGAATGTTAAATATAGGAGCAACTAAAATGATGCTTATAGTCGCTACTCTTTGCGCACGACATACGAATCAATAAAAACTGACACTTTTTTTTACTCTATACACGTCTATACACTCACGTACGTTATAACTTCGGATATATATGGAATTCCGCGCGGTGTCAGTTTTTGATGGGTAGCGCCATTTGCTGGAAACGACATAGAATGGGTATGAATCGTTTGCGTGTTGTAGTATTTGTGTGAAAGAAAAGTAGCAAAGCTCATTGATTTTCAAATGTTTAGTAAAGCTCAGAAAGATATCAGCGACTTGCGAAAATAGGCGAGGGAATTTTTTATTTGCAATTTTTTTCTTGATGACTCACCATTGCCAATGACTTAATACCTACTTGAAGACATTAATAGCCCAGTCGTCAGGGATTTTAAAGCGTCACTAAATATAAAAAATATATTAAAAAATCTAATAGCACTGGGCGATAGAGGGGGAAATTTCACGTCAAAACGCATATGAAGTTTTTTTGTACGATCAAAAATGTCGGCTCCAGATTTTTTTTTTGTCGTACGAGATGGAACGTGGCGACACATAAGTACGCCGTGCGAAGCGTGCGCAGTCTCGAAAGCGCTACACTAAATTTGTTGTAACTTTTGAACTAATTAAAGTAATTGAGCTCAACAAAAGCTTAAATGAAAGAAGTATCATGTGACTATTGGATTATTATATCTTTAAATATATATGAAGTCGGAACATAAAGAGATTTCCGATGAAATCGGTAAACGCTCTACATTTCTACAATTTTTAAGATGCAAACTTGGAACCATCGTATATATTCATCTTGAAGTAATATATACAAAGTTCCGATGAGTGAAAGAAATCTCAAAAATTTATCTTTGAAGATGTACGCTTCCAAAATTTCAAAATCTTGATAAAATTTGATATGTATAACTAACTTTAACCACCTCTTACTCTGGTTTAATTCGCGTTATTAGATTTCTGTGGGTGCGATTTTAAAAGCTTGAAATGTGTACTTTAAGATGCTTACCTTAAATATTAAATTAGCTCTCTTTATTTTACGAAAATAAATAAAAAAGTTTTCTTTGCTCCAAAATTAGTGAGACTAGGGGTAAAAGAAACGTTAATAACTTTTATTTAAAAAATTATTTGGCGTACCTATCGGATCTTTTTATACATTACTTCAAGAGTAATATGTGAAAGTTTCAGATATTAATCTTAAAAATTGTAGAAATGGTAGAGCTTTTACCGATTTCATCGGAAATCTCTTTATGTTCCGACTTCATATACAGGAGGAAGGAAGAAGAAGATATAACATGGGGTCTAAAGCTCTTAGTTTTGGAGAAAAAAAATAAACAAAAATTTCGCAAATTTTCAATAAAATTTTTTGAGAACTACTGGAATATTGAGGTAGGTTTAGATCTAGATCTGATCTGAAGAAAACTGTACTCTAACTCTCCCTTGTACAATATTTTAGTTACTATCGGTGTTTCGTTATGTACACACGTCCAACCTGCCGTTCGTTCTTTTTGTATTCCTTTTTGGCTTTTGTACCAAGTTTTTTTTTATTTTTCTCTATTGACAACGTTAGTTGATAGTTTAGTGTTTAGTGTTGGACGAAGTGCGTATGTACTTAATTCGACGTACCGAACTGTGTATTGATACAGATGCAGAGATTTTGAATCATTTAGGTAGGTAGTAAGCTTTTAACCCATGACACTCATTTATGTTACAAATGTTAATAAACCACATTTAAATTTTCTAAATTAAGAACAGTCCAATATTTTGTTCCAAATTAAAAAACACACATGTAAAGAAATGCTCTGTTTAAACCTCTATGGCCAGTATTTGCTTGCAATTGTGCACCAAGAGAGAACGAATTATTTACCTGTTTATACTTGCCTCAGTTCAGTTGAGGTGGTCCATCAAAGGCGGTCGATGATCCTTTGACACCGCGTGTGCCGACGAGCACTTTTTTATGACAATTTAAAAGTTGTATAATTGGGAAGTACAAGTCCATCGACCAAGAAAAGCAGTGGTTCTCAATAGTTGTCTACTATAATATTAAATATGTTAACATAGATCTGGTCCATTAAAATGATATAAGCTATAAGATCAAGATGCCAAAAAGTGGTATTTTAACCTCAATATCTGGAAAACTACGTATTCTTGACCTTGGTGCCAATGACAACTTTTGATCTGGAGGTCAAGGGGAACAACATATATCAATTCGAGCCAATCTTCATAAGAAATGAGCTGGGGCTAGTATCTCTTAGTAAAGTATCATTACGCATGCATTCTAATACTGTTGTTATAATATTTCTATTCTCAATTGCAAAATTGTTATGCGCTTACCTCAAATGAAAGTAGTCGGTTGTTTACCTGGCTCACCATTACAAGTCCCTTATATGCTCTTGGTTCATTCTTAATATTTCCGGTAGCATAGCCGTAGGTTAAATGATATTCATTTACTTTTATTGAATCATTTATGGAGTTGGTCGTTAAACTAACATTGTTTATTATAAATAAATACCTAATGTATTATAAATAAACAATTTACATCATGCCGATCAATTAATATAAAGTAGTAAAGCAATATTTACAGTAATTAAATATTGATACTAAAATTGTCGGTGCACGCTGATGGCATCATCAGTATTATGAATTATTCCTTTGTCGGTCTTCTTGTATGATTTTTAAACTGACTTCAGATAAACTATACCGGGTCTCAGAGGTCTCGCATTATTTGCATAATATGCCGGTAGCATAGCTGTAGGTTAAATATTTATTTATTTTTATTGAATCGTCTATAGAGTTGTTCGTTAAATTAACAATCATACCTATCAATTAATATAAAGTAGTAAAAATATATTCGGTTTATTTCAAAAATGAATTTTCGGTCGATGCTCATGACATAGTTGTAAAATCTCACAATCTTTTAGTAAGTTACTTTTTCCTTCACGGCCCAGTCGCTACCAAATCCTGACATATATCTCTCCTCGCAACTCTGCTATTACACGGCCAGAATTTGATTTTCTTCCCTTTTTTTTTGTTTCGGTAATTTGCATTTAGATACGCCTTGAGCAAAATAACTTCTTTTCAGATGTAATGTACATAATGGCTCAGCTATTCTCCTCCATCTAACTGAAAGGGACATGTAAAAGTGCCTGTGGCAAAAATTCTCGCCCTGATGAAAACATGTCTCAGTGTGTTATATAGAGGGCGAGGCGAACGCGTTCTGATAACATTTTCAGAGTGTGATATTTGAATTTTATTCTTTTTTACGTATGCAAAGCACGCGTACTTTTTTATTCTGTCCTACTTTTTTGCTAAATTGTGTTTCATGGAATGGGTCTGGTAATACTCCAAAAATTGCGAAGGGAGCGGAGACGGAGGATGATACAAATTGTCGGCGATTTAAAAGCGTTGGGCTTAGAAATTACTGGAGAAATATTGCATAGCCTAGCTATTTAGCAAATAAAATATGAATAAAAACCCCGGTTAAGCGCGACTGCCTTCGCACATAGAACTTTAGACCAGGTGGTATGAGCGCATGCATTTTGAACGCAGTTTTTTTCTGGAATTAGTTCAGGAGACAGTAGCGATTATAAAAATCTATGTAGTGACATGGTCTGATATTGTTTAAAACAATTTTATTTACAACAAAGAGAAATATTACATTTTTCAAACACATCTTTAAAATGTTTTGATCGATTTTCAACAACAAATGTTCATAAATTTAAAAACGAATTATTATTTGTTTGCTTATAATTGTATTGAAACATATTTTTTATAGGATTTTGCAAACAGCAGAAAAAATAACTATCTGTAACTAAAGGAAAAACTGTATGTAAAAATATTAATGAAATCTTTGCATTCTTTCGATAACCTGAATTCTTGCTATGCTAGCAGATTGAAATCCTAAAATGAATTTGTCTAATTTCTTATTTGACGATTCTCATTCTAACACTAGCATCCACACAGTCCCCAACGGCCATGCAGATTAAACTAGTATCTACATAACCCCCTACGATCATGAAGATTCAGTTAAAAATGGGAACAAAGGCCTAAAATGAATTTATTTATCTACCTTGTCTTACAAAAATTTCATTCTAATGGATTGCATTTTCATGAAATCTATCACTCTGTTTCTTGGAAATGCTTAGCCTTTGAAACGTTTTTCGCCCTTATTCTGGATATATAATTATTTCACACTTATTCATAGAAATTGTCTTGGTTTTGCATGAAACGTCTTTATGAGTGGCTTTATGTCTTTCTGATGAGCTCCAGAATGTGTGCCAATGTGTCCCAAAAGAAGCTCATAAAATTCTTAACTTTTTTCTGTTTTGCGTTGGCAAAAATACAAAGACACGTCAATTAGTAATATCAGATTGCTCTGTTTTTTGACACTTTTCGAGACATATGAATAGAAAAGGATCAGTTATATGACCGGCACTTTCGCCTGATTTAACCCAATTGGATTTTGTCTTGTGGGGTTATCTTAAAAGCAGAGTAAATGGACCAGATCTAATAGACATAACACCAGACGTAATTGAAAATGTGACACAGGCCTGTGTAATTAATAGTTTCGAACATCGTATTGGCCATTGTCAAATTGTTAACGGTGCACATTTATAACATTTATTGTAATAAAAATGAAGTTTTGAATTGTAATAATAATTGTAATAGATTAATAATTACGTCACAAATATGTAAAGTGTCAAAAAATTGTTTTGCCTTACGTACAAATAGAGCAAGAATTGTGTAATATTAGTAATTGACGTGTTTTTTTTTGTTTTTATCCGCGCGGACATTATGCCCATTGAGCAATTTTAAAATTTTAATATGTTGAATGGTTACATATGAGGAATAATTGACAGAAAAACATGTGATTGTTCTCTGAGTAGAAGATATATTTGTTTATTTCTAAAACATTTTTATCATTAAAGTCCACCTTTTCTGCAGAGTGAGAATTACAAAGAAATTGCTACATAAGTCTTTAGTAGGTAGATCTATAACATATTTAAATTTTATATAATTCGCAATAGCGGTTCCTGAGAAAAAAAAATTAATTCAGAGATTTTTTTTCTCAACAACCATCATTTCCAAGCTAATATTTGACAAGAATTAATGTAACTTAGGGAGCAACTTGTAAGAAAAAAATTACCGAAATTGAATCAAAGGCATATTGCCCAGGCTTACCCGGCTGCGGCATTTAATTTAATGTCAGTGACGAATCACAATTCATTTTGCTGCACTTATTTGATTGGTGCTTAGTTTGCTCTCTGATTTTTTTCTTATTTTCCTCTATTGATATCAGAGTGAGAAAACCGTAAATCGTTGCATCTATCATTTACAAGAATATCAACAGTATTTAGTTAAGATAGATTACAAAGTTCATAAACTGCAAACTATTACAATATCGGTTGATCAAGTTGCCCGCTTCTTAGTGAACTTTAATCGGGATATCTTTGTCTCTCTCCGCTTATTAATTATTAGTAGGTACCTTATAAATTAAAAACAATACGAAAATATTTGTGCCTTTCCAACAATCTCTTCAAACCACTTTAAGGATCAATACCCAGTCGAAACAGTGATTTATTCATTCGCTTATGTTTTGGTTTACTCTAAAGGAACCGTATTACACGGTTACCCCGAATTTGAATCCATAATTTCGATTTCAGTACACATGAATAGGCAAACATCATAATGGTCTTCCCCTTTGAATGTTGCAAGAGGGGAAATATTCGTGGGTAATTTCGACTGGCACATGTTTACACTTCCAAACCAGCATCACCCAACGCAGGAAAGTAAGAAATCAGAGAGAGGAGTTTTTCTCTTGTCTCAATAAAAATTATTTTGCATATCCATAGGATGTAGGTGTATGTGCACACATTTTAAACTAAGTATATTTGTTTGAAAGTACATTACAACGTAATATGAGCTATTAGGTTTCGTATATTTTTACTTCCGCTGTCAGTTGATCCACAATTTTTTTTTATCGCTTCGTCTGTACTGAAATTAACAGTAATCCTTGATGCAGTTTATTTATTATAAATAATTGTTAACATTGTTTCTGCGGACCATTTCTCCCATTCTCGCGTATATTGGATAAATAATAATTCAAATTCAAATTTATGGCTGTACAAAACAAAGTGGTCTGTTTCTGACACTCCATTGGTTAACCCCCATGTATTTCGACGCGCTAAACACAAATCCGATGTCAGTTTAGTTCCATTGGCCATCAGTTTTTTAGTGAATCGCGAAGGTAACCTAAGAAATTCAATTTTTATGTTGTTTTCGCAATTTTTTACGTTATTTTCGCGATTTACTCAAAATTGGTGGATGGTGGAGCTAAATGAACACCGGATTCGTATTCTGCGCATCGAAATATATAGGGATTTCCCAATGGGGGTCAAATTTAATCCTTGAGGTACACCAAAATTTCATATACCTGCTGTTGAAACGTATAAATTGATGGTAAGTAAATAATTACCAGTTCCAGATAAAACTAAAATTTATTAGTATTAAAGAATTTACTCGTGATCGGATGGGTGAGTTAAGTGTCGTCGTGAAGAGACGTGTTTTTTAAGACGCTCTCTAGAAAGCGGTAAAAAAGCTGTAAAAACCTCGTTAAACTCGAAAAAATTTAAGCCACCGGTAGATTAAGAAATTCTTCGTGAAATGAAGCGCTTCAATAGAAAAACAGAGTTCATATGGAATTAATAATTACAAGATTTTCTAATAATATCAAATCAAATAAAGCAAACAAGCTCAAGTGAAGTGCAGTGCAGTGTCCCTACGCACACCCTAGACAACCCAACAAGATACTTTTTAAGTAGTTCATGGGCAGTAAATAATAGCACATATGTTTACAAAGCAATATAGCTGTGTTGTGACCTAAAGTAATTGTATACGGTGGAAAGTTTTTAAATGGACAAAATCAACTCAACCCAAGAAAGAAAAGGAAAGGAAATAAAATAAAACAGCAATCACAAGACGCTGCAGAAAAACAGATAAGCTATAAATTAATTTATTTTATTTTATCTGATTTAATTGAAATTATTCTATTCTATCTTTCTATCTGATCTTTACCATCTTAATTTTTATCAGCTCGATTTATTGATTCAAAACATAATATTTTATTATTAATTTGGAAGGCGGAAAATGAAACCGATTGTTCCATAGAACCGACATACTTTCTATAAATGATATTTTTTCTTTCTGCAAGCTGCTGAGATCTGAAGCTTATTGGCTTCAGCTCACCTGACAGTCATAAATTGACAGTAAATTCAGCACCATTCGTTCCCGATAACCTACCCATTATCTCCAAAGGCGTAAGGAGGAACTGATAAATTGATTTACTTTATGCTCTACCGCAAGTGATAGTATATCTCTTGTAATGATGGATGTAGACTCATTAAAGCAATTCTATGTAGAGATGTGTCATTCGTGAATGATTCGATCTTCGGGATTCGATCACCTGAAAGTATTGAATGATAGAATTTGCGGCGAACGATTCGGTCAATCGCGGATTTTAACATCGTCCGCTTTCGTCTCGCCTAGGTGAATGATTAGTTGGTTCATTTAGAGTACCTATTGACTGATTGAGAATAGTGAATGTGAACGACCACCGAAGATCGAACCAACTGGATTAACAAGTTAACAACCGAATGGGATAACGTCTGCGTTTGTTGAACTGGTTGCCGACGTTGCCGATTCATTTTCATTTTAGCACATAATAGAAGTAAAAGTAAAGTAAGTGAGCAATAAATCAGATTTTAATGAATGTAAATCAAACACATATGATACCTACAAAGAAAATTAATATAAATCCTAATCATGTTTGTAAGATACACGATTCCGAGGCAGTGAACAAAGAAACTAAAATTTGTTAATTCACGAAATAAATTATTGGATCAATTGCAATTCACTTCACTCAAAGAAAGTTCTTTAATTCAAAATGCGGCAAATATTTCTAAATCGCCGAACGTCAGCTCCAACATTTGTGATAAATAAGAAAATAACATTAACAAGTCTATAATAGGTATATTATTCTTTGAGAGTACCTACATAATTTGTCAATTGATAGACATAATAAAGTAAAAAAAATGGTGGATTCAGCATTCAGCGACAACAAATAAATAATTGTACTCGGGCTGTCAGACTTGATTGAATTGTATATTGAACGATGAAATCTAATCAGTCAAAGTGCGAGTTAAGGGTAAAGGGCACACAATACTGCGCATTCAATCATTTTCAATTTCAATACTGTTTAGTTAAGGACTGGGCTGTAACGATCGAATGATAGATACAAAAGATTCGATCTTTTTGGTTATCAATCACTGATCGATCGAATCCTTGTAAAATGAACGAATGACACGTCTCTAATTCTATGACTGACGGAAGGTCCTATTATTATTAGTCAATACTACACCAATTGCATGAGCAAACTATCCTTTTGGACCTCTTTTCTCATAATGCGCAAAAAAATATTGTTACCGCGATATAGGGCCCCTCCCAGCAACTCCACTGTAAATAGATATTTACCTGTGGAACGGTTATGGACCTTTTTTCTCATAATGCTCAAAAAAATACTGTTACCGCGATATAGGGCCCTTCCCAGCAACTCCACTGTAAATAGATATTTACCTGTGGAACGGTTAATAAATTTAAAAAAAATGAATAAAATAAAAGCTACCAGATTCAGAAACAGAAGAAACAGAAAACTTAGAAGAAAAATAAGGAGATTGGTGGAGACTTAAAAGAAGCATCTCACAAACACCTACACTTCCCATCCTATATTCCCACCCCATGCGTCGTGCGGCTCACGCTGCTGACAACAAGCATGTCCAATGTCCAACCCGGCGTATGCAGCCGGTCCGGCGGTATATAAAACATCCGAGATTTGGTTCCGGCATGCGGTTTGGCCGTCCGTTGGGCGTGTTCGACGCACGAACAAGCTGCGTGCTGGAACGAATCTCCATGGATGCCCGGAATCGGCAGCAATGCCCACCTTACGCTGGCAAATCAATCAACCAATCAAAGATTTTACTCGTGCTTCAAATTGATAGGTAATATTAAGTATGAAAATAGATCTAAATATGTTTTTGAGATATCTTCCATTTTCCTTATGGTTGGAGTTCAAATTGTTATTATTTTCACTTACCTTGCTTACCGAAGATACCGAAGATAGATAGATAATCATTGTTTTCTTCAGATCGTGTAGAGTACAAAATTAGGATATGTCATCTCTGTTGGTCTGTCATCTGTCTATTCGATGGAGCAAAATTTGACAGGTAGTTGACCTTATTGCCAATGGAGAAACCTAATATGCTTTCAGTGAAATATGTACCAACTGGACACCCTAAAAAGTTTAATAAAAAAGTGTAATAGGGAACAATAATATTTATCATGTAGTTAAAGCTATTGTCAAGGGCTACGTTTAATGAAAAATATACAGGAAGTCGTCAAAAATAAAAGATAATAAATAAAAGGTACTAAATAGAGACAGAAGTTTCATGTAAATGCTTTTTGTATTAATTTAGTTTTACTGGTAATTTTAAGATCATTGTAAGATCACATTTTAAAATATATCCGAATTATTATAAAACTTTGAATTTTCCAGTAATTTTCTATACACTCGTACACCGTTCTTTATACTTATACGAAGACCCTCGCAAGTTTTATCAAAATGGATTTGGTAGTAGCCTCCCTGAGCTCTTACTTCTTTGACGCTTAAAATCAGGGTTTGGTCGAGGGCCGAAATCATTGACATGATGTTGAATTCGATATTGAAAGAGGGCGCACTGTTGATTTTTTGTTTGCGGTCTCAATAGAAAACCAATAATATATCTTATTACCAGATCCATTGGGTCGCAAAAGTCAATATGTAGTATTGTTGTGGTCGCAAGACGTACAATTCTCTATCCCTGCAAATTCAAATCGATTACCTTAATAAAATATTCAATATAGATATTAAGTTATTTATCCCATGGTTAGAAATATAAAATAGTGTATATTTTATACATCTGGTGTACGTACAATTACATAAAAATTGTGGTGCCCTAAATATTGCGAAAACTTTTTACAAATTTTTATAATTCTTCTCATCTCTATAGTGTGACCTATTTTGAATGGAAACACCCCTGTAAAAGAAGTGTCTATTATCTGATTTTAACGGGACTTTTTTTAAAAGATAGGCCATCGAAAGCTCTACTTCATGACAAAAATTTAGAGATAAATTTCAATTTTCCATACCTATGATTTTTTGTCAATGTCAAAAATGGACAAATTTGATTAGCGATTTTTTTAATATAAAATCTAACTATACCACTGGATTCAGAAACATCTCAAATGGGTAAATTCAAAATTTCTTGAAAAAAATATTAAATAATGACAGATTTATGACAAGATTAATGTAGGTAATATTTTATAATTACTTTTACATGATTTTTTCTAAAAATCGAAGTAGCCCATGAAAAATAAACAATAGAAAGATAAATTAAGTGGATAGGTTTAATAAAAATTGTATTTTAAACAAAATCATATTTGACTTAAAAACATGTATGAACAAGTAATAATAATTAGGTATTTAATAAACAAAATACCAACATATTACAACATTACACTAAAACTAAGACACAATAATACAATTCATCTTAAATTTTTGTAGCCTCTGCAAGGCCGCCGTTCATTTCGTTGCACTTGTCGAACCGTTTTTTAATATTCTTTACGACATTCTGTAATTGTTGCCGGGTAACTTCTGCACAAGCTTGTTTTATTCTTGCACACAAATCTTCTTTATTACTCGGGCGTGACCTGTAAACTTTAGATTTTATTAAACCCTATAAAAAGAGGTCCATCGGTGTTAAGTTCGGGGATCGGGGTGGCCATCCAATTAATGGGCTACCTCGACCTATCCATCGATTAGGAAAGTTAGCATTAAGCCATCTGGTAACCACTCTGTCATTATGGACAGGGCTGCCTTCTAATTGAAAGTGTAGATTTACTCTGTCTTGTATTGAAAGTTCATGTAGCGTATTCCAAAATTCGTTTCTTAGGAACTGTAAAAACTGTATGCTATTCATATTACCTTCAAAAAAGAAAGGACCAATGATTGTTTCATTGAGTAGCCCACACCAAACATTAACTTTTTGGGAATATTGTATTTTACAATTAATAACCCACTCTGGGTTTTCTGTAGCCCAAAACCTACAATTTTGTGACGATACCACCCCAGTTGTGGTAAAAGTTGCCTCATCGCTGAATAAAGTAGTTTTCAAAAAATTCATGTTATTGAGATAATCTCCTTGAGCCCACAAGCAAAATTCCATCCGTGTTTCATCATCACCAGGTTCCAACGTATGTAAAAACTTGGGTTTGAATGGTTTTACCTTATTGTTTTTAAGGCATCGGCGAATATTTTCTCTAAGTAAATTCAAATCTAAGCTAGTTACTCTTACACTTTGGCTAAAAATACACGAATTCTATGAATTTCTATTCTGTGTTATATTTCTACTGTAAGTCGTTTTCAATAGTATTGCGCAGGTTGCCCCCATCTCCCGTGTCACATAGTGTGATATATGGCCTTGTGTATAGTATTTCTATTCTCAATTTAAAAATTCAGTCTAAAGTGTTCCTACCAGGATAAATCATTACAAAGCCTGTTCGGGATAGAATAACAGTACAGAAAAAATAATATTCAATTGTGTAAGAAAGTTTCGCCGTGGTACAGGTATAAATAATAACGTATACTTTAGGAAAGAAATGTTCTGATTCACCAATTTTTACAAAAAATGTAAATAGATTACTAGATTATTCGAGACTTCTGTACCATAATGGACTAGATTGTTCGAGAGAGGCCTCTGTGGAGTATATAAAGCGACCAAGTCACGGCGGGAAGTTTCAGTTCAGTGAAAAAATGAAAAATATATACATTTTTGATCGTGAAAAACTGTTGAAAACTCGGAAGATATGCACGTTGCAACAAAATTACCAGAATTTTTCCAGATTTTTAAATTTCATAGTTTAAGAGATTTTCCATTTTCTGATATGGGTCTTTTTTCGTGTTTTTCCGGAAAAACTTGGACGGACTAAACTTTTTACTCAGAAATGCTAATTTGCTTACACTATAGGTGAATTTAAAAAAATCGTAGTGCAAGAACTTTTTTGCTCAAAAATATGCTAATAGTAGAGCGAACTACTTCACATAAACGCGTTCATCGAGTGAGTGCTGTCCCAGGATGAGGCAATTTCCCTTATAATGTGCGGTGTGTAACAGGTTACATTCGGATCGGAAAATAAAACAATTTGTGATTGGTATCAGTTTACGGCGGACATTATTCTGTCTAGACGGACAGACAGAAATAGTCATATCGGTGATATTTCGGTTCGGTTCGGAAGTGTTAAAATTACATTAACACGACATGAGGTACCTGCCAAATGCCTCAAACCCCACAACTGTGTTTTTAAATGAATTCGTTTCGGCCACGTGGTATTTTGTTAATACGGAAAATTCCTAAGCACCAAAATATAGTTAATGTATTTAAGATATGCCTAGATTTTGTACTAAATTCCCGGACTATAACTAATTTCTAAACAGTGATAGATTCTATTTTAATTCGTAAAAGTATGAAATAGTTAAAATAAAATGAATGGAAAAGTACAGTTTCTACCCACTCGATAGAACGACAAACATTATTTTAACACATTAAATAGGAAAAGACGGTCTAAATTAAAATAATATCAACAGAAAACAGTTTTCCTGGTATTCTCTCGAAATATCATCTGTTCTTTTTCCCAAGGCGCGGGCCTACGGAAAATTCTTTGGAACATAGTTATATGGATAAAATCTTGTGATCTAACAGGCCTCCAATAGAGTACCACTACTTTAATAATAATTTATATTTAATCTGAAATTTGCTTCGATAATTCGGAAAATAATAATAATAATAATAATGATTTTATTGTTAGGATTAGTTACATAGAAAAATTTACACTATAATATATGAATTGTATCACTGAAATATTCCTAACAAATGGCAGAGTTCAAACAAGCTGTCCGAAGGACAGGGGTTTGCTCTTCCACTCAACCATAAAGGCACCCGAATAAGACTGAAATAAACGTAGTGAAAAACAATATATAATATTTTAATGTACTTCAGCCTTATAAGAGTGCGGGAAAAAAAATGCTTAATACTTAATTATCTAATCATCTAATGTAATTACAAGATATAACCTTAATAAACGATATGCCTAACAAAAGTTGTTGAGAACAGTTAACAGTGACAAGATTTAAAAATTAAATGAAAGGGTGCCTTGTAGTAACTCTTTTTTAAGCTTGCGTTGAAATTTATTTAATGGTAATATTTTGTAACTATCGGGTAGCCGATTGTATTGCTTAGATATTTGGTATGAAAACAAACTCTCGAATAATGAGGTTTTATGCAGGGGTGGTGTTAATCGCGATCTGTGGCGTATGTTTATAATATGCACATCAGTCCGAAAACTTATTTTATTATAAAGGTATGCCGGTTTTTTTGATGTAATTATTTTGTGGGAATGGTAATTATTTTTTGATACATTAAATCGGAATTATTTTAAATTATCACTTTTACACACCCATTTCAGTAAAGTAATTTTATCTTTGTAAACGTAAAAACTGTGACAAGAAACGGTGGCTGTCTCAACTTGGTAACTATTAGAGAGACGGAACGGAATTGATTCAAATCTGTCTCAATGAGAATGATGGCTTAGCCAACGCCCTCAGTGTCAATTTTTGCAATTTGTCCAATATTACAGGTAATCTTCTCACAGCCGGGTTTATTACATTTTCTAGGCAAAGTAGAGTAGGAGGAATCTATAATGATAATTTACAGCAACTAGTTTTCGACCGTAAGTGGAACAAGTAGCGAAGGATAATATTTATTTAAATTCCATTTTTGGCATCGGAAAATCACTTCGTTACACTAGCTTTGAAGAACCCTGTATCTCAATATGCAACCTTCTTTTGAATTCATTTGTTGCTCCCAAAAATGTATTCATCTGTTATAGACAATTGCCACCAAGTTATTATTGTCAATATTTGTGTTAAATGTGATTTAATGCTGGTAGGCATTCCGTTGGTAGAAATACAAACCTTATAATGATAGAAAAATGGTGAATCGAAATTTTTAATGCAAGAGTGTCAAGTAGTTTATTAAAAATATTTTCTATCTCTCTCTATATGTATCATCGCATAAGAGTTCGGTTGAGTTTCTCAAAGTGAACAGACGCTTCGAATAAAAGCTCTCAAAATAGCTCATAAATATAGGTTAAAACACCGCTAATTTATATGAAATTTAGACCATCGATAGGTCAAGAAATTCTGCACGTCGTAAAGTAAATTATTTAAAAAACAAACTTTATACGAAATAAATATTTGATTATTTCTAGTACAGGCCTTTCTGTAATATAAGAAATAAACAAGTAAGTACGGCGTGTGTAATATATCCCCAGAAAGACTTGAAGCGAGGGCTCTCAAGACCAGGGTAATAAATATTCAGTGTCAAGTGATATAAATGTTTGTACCTAGACGTTGGACGTTGGGGGTGAGACCCAATGCTTTCTTGGAAAGTGTAAATAAACAATTCGCATGAAGTGGAGGTTAATGAAACCAACAGACATCACCAGCAAACTACAAGAAAAAGATAAGTGAATGACTGAATGATTGATCCATAATTTGTAATTTATTGTTTCTGTTTGTATGTTTGTATTTTTTAGTATTATTTTTACTTTACTTTTATAATATCCTATTTTATTCCCATTGGAAAACGACAGTTGGAATTAGGCACTACAAAAACCAAAACAATATACAGGGTGTGCGGAGGTTTCTCTCGGGCCACTTTCTCATTCTCAACTCGCCGTAAAAAGTTATTTTACCGCGATACAGATAACATAATAAAAACACTCTCTTACAGCAAGCTAATATCGGTTTTGAAAAACTGGGCAAAAGATGGACACACTAATACAGGACGTTGAAACGAGAACACATCAATTACTGGTACAAAAAATCGACGGCGACGGAAACTGTCTATATGGAGCATTAAGCCACCAACTGGAGGGAGAAAATATAACATCACAGGCACATACCAATGCGACGAAAACCCTACGAAAACAAGTAGCTGATTATATCGAAAATCACTTAGACCATTTCATGCCATTCATGCAGGCATCCATCCATGAACTAGCACCCCGTTACAATAGATACAACTCTAATACGGGAAAAATAAATGCGTTCATTCGAGATCTGAGAAGAGAAGGTTTTTGGGGGGGGCAGGAAACAATTGCAGCAACAGCAAATATGAAAAACAGGACAATAATAGTACATCAAGAAGAAGGAGAACATATAATTTTCCATCCTACTAACCAACAGGGAAGAGAGAACACACCACTAGAGATAGTATATAGGAAGCACGGAAACGAAAGAAATCACTACGATAGCGTGATTATTGCACAAGAAAAACATGAAGCAGAACAACCAGAAGAAACATACGCTCGAACTGGGGCAATAACACCCCGCCCAGAATTAGAGGAAGCAACGCACATAAACATGTACCAAATATCACAAAGAACAGAGGAAGCCAACAGTCAAGAATTACAACACGATGACATCATCCTGGCGACATGGAATGTCAGAGGCTGCATAACGAGAGAGAAAAGAGAAAAAATCGATGAGGCGCTTATGATGGAACACATACACGTTGCATGCATACAAGAGACACACATGATAGACGGAACTGCAGTTACTCAAAACTACAAATGGCATCTAAGTGGAGGGGACAAAGAAAAAACCAGCAGAGGAGTCGCATGGGCAATAAGACGGAACACCCCTATCCAGATAAAGACAAGAAAAGTAAACGAAAACATAACCATGGCAGACTTACAAATTGGAAAGGAAAACATATGCATATTAGGAGTACATGTGCCCTCCGACAAACGGGCAGGACGAGTATTCAGACAGATCACCCAAGAGACTAGAAGAAATAGGAATAGAAAAATGAACATAATAATACTACGAGACTTCAACGCGCATATAGGAAAGGACGACCAAACACATGAAGACAAGAATATCATAGGAAAAACCTTACTTCACACATGGACAAACGATAATGGAAGCTCGCTAAAAAACTTGGCACATCTGTTCGATCTAACAGTTAGAAACACATGGAGCAAGAACCTAACCTGCCTTAATACCTGGAGTAAAGGAAACATCAACTCTCAAATAGACCATATCCTAGTGGATAGAAAAATAAGGGACAGGGTCAAAAACATTAAGGCAAAACAAGCAACAAACGTCAAAACAGATCACAAAATATTATATGGAACACTAGTAATAAAGAAACAAGAAGCAAAAAAAAGATACAACGAAACATCAAATGACACATGGAACATCTCACTGCTACAGAACGAAGAAATAAAAAAGAAATACCAGGAGGAGATAGAAAAACAGTTAACAGGAAAAGAACTAAATTGGTCAACAATGGGTTTAAAAATGAAAATAGCGGCGAGGAAAACGTTGAAAAGGAACAAATCCCCTATGAGCCCAACAAGAAAAGACATGAAAAGAAATTACGAAAAACTAAAGAAAATAAAGGCCACAGGAAAACAATATACACCGAACATAGACAAAAAGATAATAGAAGCGGGGAAAGAAAAAAGAGACGCAGAGAGGAGGCACGAACAGAAAAAATGCAGGGAATTCTTCGAAAACATAGAATCCACTCCAGCAGGACAGAGATTAAACCAAACTTTTAGACACCTTAAAACATACAGGAGAAACAACAATACGCAGCCAAGAAAATACATACCACTGCAGCATTGGGTCAGGAAACTAGAAGAAGGAAACGCGGAGAGAAGTCAAATAGAACCAATACAAGAAATGGACCACTGGCCACTGGGAAAGCCACCGTCAAAAGACGAACTACTAGAAATAATGGCCAGAGCTAAAAGAAACACGGCCC
This sequence comes from Stenurella melanura, assembly GCA_963583905.1. Taxonomy (NCBI): domain Eukaryota; kingdom Metazoa; phylum Arthropoda; class Insecta; order Coleoptera; family Cerambycidae; genus Stenurella; species Stenurella melanura. Next base: position 7,148,441 of record OY757313.1, on the reverse strand, counting down.
CGGGAATAGATAAAATAAATAACGAACTAGTATACTATGGACCGGACAACATAAAACAGCTAACCCTAGAAATCATCACCAACGCGTGGACGGAAACCACACCCCTGCCTGAGAAGTGGAACACAACCATACAGATACCGCTCCCTAAAACCAAATCACCACAAAACGTGGACGATTACAGAAGAATAACACTCTGCAGTGTAGGGTACAAATACTACGCACAATTCCTCCTCAGAGAAATGGAAAAATACATCGGCGAACTACCAGATTATCAAACGGCATTTATCAAGGGCAGATCAACAGACGACCATATGTACACCACCAGACGGATCCTGGAAGAAAAGTGGAAAGAAGGAACAAAACTATATATAGTCTCAATTGACCTCCAAAAGGCATTTGATACCATCAGGCATGAGGCTATAGTCAACACTTTGCTCAACAGGGGAGTACCGCACTACTTAATAAACAGAATAATAAAAGCATGCCTACACGAAAACACTGCAATACAATGGTTTGGACAGACGACGGAATCAAAAATGAAGAATATAGGAGTCAAACAAGGATGTCCCCTATCCCCCCGACTATTCACCACAGTCCTGGACCAAGTGATAGAAAGCACAATAAAGGAGAATCAGAATTTCAATGGAAACGATGGAACGATAAAGCCCCCCATCGTACTTGCATACGCCGACGATATACTCATCATCACCGAGGAAGAACAAGACATCGTTAAATTTCTAAGAAACATGACACCACATCTGGATTCCTCTGGAATGAAAATAAACTTCAAGAAGAGCCTTATAATGGTCCGAGACCCATTGACAAAAACAAGTCCAACAAGTGGGGAAGAATACAAAATAGGAGACTACACCCTGAGAACCACGAATAGAATGAAATACCTAGGAACATACCTAACGAATCAACTAAAAAGGAGGGAAACAGTAAGGGAAAGAATCAAAACAGCCTACAGAGTCACAAGAGCTCTACTACCCTTCATTGAGGACAACAAACCACCATGGTGCCTAACCAAAAAGATATACACGACCATCATAATGCCTACGATGATATATGGAGTCAAAAACACAGCAACGACAAAGGCCAACAGAAGAAGCCTGAGAAGAGCTGAAAGGGACATTATCCAACTGCTAGCAAAAACAGGAAAACCACAAAAACGACAGAAAACGTCAACATTACTAGAGGGAAGAACAATAATCAAAAGAATAGAATCATACGCAATGAAATACTGGGGACACGTCCAAAGACGGGACTCGACACACCTACTAAAGAAAGCGCTGCGAATGAACAGCAACAAACTGAAAATAGGGAGGCCATGCTACACATGGATAACAACAATCGAGAGGATTATGAATAAGCTAGGAAAGGATTATACACACTGGGAAAAGCTGGCACAACAAAAAATGGAATACAATAAAGAAATATCAAGGATATACACACTGCCAGACTCAGAAACAGAAGAAACAGAAAACTCAGAAGTAGAATAGGAGAGAAGATGATCACAGACAGAAACTAAGAAGAAGCATATCACAAAAACTTGAAAGTAAAAAGAAGCACGAAAACCTAAAAGAAGCATCTCACAAACGACTACACTTTCCATCCGATGAAGACAGAAGGAAAACAAGAAGAAATATCTCACAAACACCTACACGCTCCATCCTATACTCCTACCCCATGCGTCATGCGGCTCTCGCTGCTGACAACAAGCATGTCCAATGTCCAATCCAGCGTATGCAGCTGGTCCGGCGGTATATAAAAGCACTGGGGGTTTGTTCTGGCACACGGTGGGATGATCGGTGGGCGATCGGGCTGCGTGGTGGAACAAATCTCCCTGCACCGGAATTGGCAGCAATGCCCACCTTACGCTGGCAAATCAATCAATCAATCAATCAATCAATCTATATGTATCATCGCATAACCATACCATCTGAATAATTTACTTTCTTAATGATGTTCCCACCACCTGCACATAATTATCTATGCCCGCATCACCTCGCTATTCACCAGTAATTCGCCATGCTGATATGATCACGATATAATTAAAAATTTTCAGAGCACACTGTATTAAAAGAAATCGACGAAAACCCGTTTATCAGAATTTAAAAATAATCCCCCAAGCAAGCTATTGTTTTCTTAAATAATATTGCTGTATGATATTTTAAAATAGTATGTTTATTATTTTATATCATTGCGATTGGAAAAGCAACATTTGCATTAATTTTGCTTATTTTCCTCTAAAATAAATATTAAAGAAATCAATATATTCACTTCAAAGATAAAGCTGGTAGTAAATAGGACGCTATGTTTACTTTTCGATTTAAAAACAGACTTATTATTAGCAAGCGTTAACTTCAACGGTTTTCAAGTTGAATATGTAATTTTAGATTTCTTCAACTCTGTATAAATAATTAAAGTCGTTTCTGCAAACTTAAGTGTACGTTGGGGACTATAATAGATCATCTGCCTTCGAGACATGCCAAATTCATTCTTACTGTCACTCGTGATTAATCGAATCGACCGACCAATTGCCTCGTCACACTGAGCTTATGTCACTGGAAGTTGCCGCATGCCGGTTAACTGGCAGTTAAATTTAAAGGTCAAACTATAACTAGACATTAATTGTAAGAAATTATCGTTTCAATTTGATCTGTACTACCTTTATCCGCTTTATAAAGAGCTAAATCACTGTTATCCAATTTTTGGTTTATACTTTTTAATAAGTTCATTTTTCCTTTTATTAGCAGAGCCCGGCGCAAAAGTAGTTATGCCAGAGACGGCCTTCACACACAGATAAATATAATGTTTTGTATGATTCACATAAGCAAATAATACAATAATTATAGGAGACAAATATCTACTTTTGCGGTAAGAAATAAAAAATATGCCATAAAACTCATAAAATAATAAATAAATAATTTATTATTGGTTTGGAGAAATTAATTATTTCGTATAGTTGAGCAAGTAGGTAAGAGATGTTTACTGAAACTGGTGAATAAAAAACACCAAACTTCGGCCGCACATTATTAATACCTGCAGCGTCGCGCGTCGGTCTGATTGTCTAATCGAAAACAAAAAACTCGACACTTTAAAGGGTATACGCCACTTCAACTTTTTATATCAGTTAAGAAAATGTAAACATCTACCATATGTTTCCTCCCAACTATATTAAACGATTTTTAATTTAAAATATATTTTTATCTGTGCACATAATACTATAATTAAAAAAAATATAAGGAGAATTTTCGACACCACAGAGTCACCGCTTGTCACTCTCTTTCTGCTTTTTTACGACAGAAAATAGGATACGGAAAACAATAATAATAGTAAAATAAACAGCAGATTGCGTTTTATATTTTGCAGAAGACTTCAAACATACATAAAGCATTTGAAATAAAAAAGGTCCAACAATTATTATTAATTTATTACACAATGACTAATGCCATGTGAGATTGTTTCATATGCACATACGCATTATGAAGTCAACACTACAGACTTGTCAGTACATTTGATAGAAGTAAATGTGTCGTTATTTGTTATGGCGGCGAGTGGCTTTCCATTAAATGAAACAGTACTTTCGTAGATTAAAGATTTTCTGGAACTGCGGTTTAACGGTGTAGAACTCTTCTGTGCCAGCTGTGAAAAAACACTTTCGTGGACATGCAATTCGAACATTTTAAAACAAGTTTCATCTGAACGTCATAAAAACTAAAATTTAGCATATTTACATGGATATTTCTCACGGATCCCTCTAGCTATACGCAACGTTCAACGTAAGCCGGAAACAGATCAGTATACAGTAATTGATGCAATAACCATTACAGGTATTTGATCTACGTCAATATATTTTTAGAGTCTCAGGGAATATTGCTGAGTCAAATACAAATTGTATACATAACAGTGTTAAGAAACAACCCCGGTTTTTCAACATTTTTATGTGTGGCAAAGAAGTGGACTGTTCAATGCCGGACATAAATTTGCCATCTATAAGAAACTATACTTATTTTAAATATGCGCCGATTACATAGGTAGACGTTGAACGGTTGAACGATCTTTTTTCACAACACAAGTGGGATAATCAGTGACAGGCGCCGGAGTTTTATTTCGGACGATTTAGAATAAGTGCAAATAATATAATTTTATTATTCTAATAATGTATAGTTACTAGGCGTTTGTGTCTGTGCATCCAACAATAAGTGCATCAAAGTATGACTTATAACCGATTCGGGGCCATTTACCTTTAAATATTACGGAATTCACTAGATATAATCATAAGGTAAAATATTGTATTATTGCACATGATAATGTTTATATAGTTCATATTGCGCAAAGCCGACTCTGGCTTTTACGTCATAACTACCTCTGAGCCGGGGTCTGTTTATTAGTGTTAACAAGATGTAAGTTAAATACATTGGCTAAAGTATGTTTTTCAAATCGTACATCTAAAATAACTGATTTTTTTGTTACACCCTGTATATTGTACGTTTTAAGTTAGTTGATATTTCCGACAAAATAAAAAATTATAGGCAACTCATTCTCATGTCATATACTGTAAAATACCCGTTCAGTAAAACTATAGGTCATTATTAATGAACATAATATGTTTTCTCCTATTACTATCACTATAAAAAAGAAACACATTAGTTAAAGCGACGCGCCACGGTTAGTGTATTAATTATGTAGATAGTTTGTTGTATTACTTCCACCTGCATTAAAAACTACAAGCCACCAACTGAGTAATAAATAATTTCCATTTAAATCCCGCATGTATATCGAATTTCACTAAAATTGAACGAAAGATAACATATATATGAAACAAACATTCATGTCTTACCCCCCCCCCCACGCCCCCCGCCACCAATGTAACAGACAGTCTAATACTAACCGATTAATTTACTATCTGCACTGTTCGTTATCTAAAATCAATCATCCTTGCAACTTTACTAATGTAATAAGGCTAATATACCACCAAAGTTTGGTCTTGGATGTGCTGTAGAAGGCCACTTAGTTATAATGTTAAGCTGTTTGAATAACAACATATTATACGTAATACTATCATTATAAGTAGAAATATGCTCAGGCGAATCCTGTGCCTTCGTTTCATTACAGTCGCTGTGACGTCAACGCGCGTCTAAGTATCTGAGTATACTTGACTTTTGATAGCGGTCTTGGATGATTAGGGGTCGAGCTTGAGTTCTTTACCCCCCCCCCCCCCGCAAATTCGGACGGAGCAGGCGATGTTAACAGAACCCTCCTGGTCCTGGCTGTTATACCCTGCCAGCCGAGTAATTTCTTCTGGCGCTCTTCTGTCTTGATCAATTGGCATCATGTGCTCTGATTTTGCCGGAAGGAAGTGTGAACTGTGTAGCTCTAGGACTGTGTTCGGCCAGAGATGCTTATTTTTTTGCGTCAGAGGCCGGCATAGGCTAGGGTAAGGGTACCGAGTTGGTTGTTTGCTTGGTACCCCCGGGATCGGGTGATTTGGGTGTCCGTATATCAAGGATGCATTTCCAGAAATGTGTTTCGTTTGTTAAATTGCATCGTGGGTCAAGGCTACCGCTTTCAGAACGCAGAGAGAATTAGTGCATACTGCACGCAGTCGAGTGGGTGAACTGCAAACGGCGTGATTATTCACTGCTGCGAGGTTTCGCTTTTGTTTAGCAACTTTGTTTTGTTTGATTCCTTCTCAGCATAACGTAGATCGAAGGATAAAGGATATCCCCGGGCTGAAGCTCGATGGTGCACAGCTTTGTAAGTTATCAACAGATTCAAGTCTTGGCAGAAGGCAGTGTGCTAAGACATGTAGCATCGCAACATCATCAAAACTGCATAAGTGTCACTGTAGTAAGTAATTTTGAAAAACAATAAATGTGATGGTCGGTTGTTATATTCCATGAAATAAATTGAATAATCCTCTATAGGGAAAATGTTTAATTTCTAGGCAGCTGGAAGCTAAATTCGAAGGATCATTTTGTTTGATAAGACACGAGGAGAGTTTTATATTTTCATTATTATTATTTCCACATCCACATATTGGAAGTATGTATGATAATAATTGAAACGAAAAATTCAATTTCTGTCTTGAAACTGGACATTTTAAATTTGAGCGGAAAAGGAATTTCAGTCTGTCTGTCGGTCGGTCGATCTGTCTGTAACTATTTTGTGCGCACGTTTTCTCTAAAATGGTGACTAGATTATATGTTGAGCGTGCTCAGGCGAAGGGTTGGGGGGTAAATAGGAAAAAACAAGTAATGCAAGCTGGTAAGAATCCAGAAACTCGGGATATGGTGTATGTGCTAGAAGCCAAGGTCTTTAATTTGTTTTAACCTCTGCAATATCCAAAATAATATTTTCAATAAGTTCAATGCAAAAGTACAGGATATTACAATTAAACACTTAAAATTTACAAATCAAGCCGCGCTCCAACTTAAGTTTCAAACATATTTCAGTATATTTTAACTTATTAATTGAACAACCATACAAAAGAGTTGTTAAATATGCAACACAGGAAAGTTACTAAAGTTGTTACTATAGATGAACATTTTTTAAATGTAATTTTTATCCTGGTATGAATTTTATTTAAGCAAAATTATTCATCACTCACGTTTTCTGTATTAGGCTAAAGTAACGTTACCGAAAGCCGTACGGTTGTTCAGAATAATTGAAACAGTTATTTATAACAAAAAGCTCCTTAACAAATAATTGGAAGCAAATGAATATAATTTCCTATCTCGGGCATAGGAGTGGGTCGTTACTAACATAACATTATTTTGTCGCAGTAAATGAATGTAATAACCCCGTTTTAACTGACTTCAGAAAATTGTAAAAGGTAGGAGGTTGTCAATTCGACTCTGGGTTTCTTTTATACATATACAGGGTGGGGCAATATTGCGTCGAACCGCGATATCTCGAATTCTACGATAGTTAGAAATTAAAAAAAATAGTAAAAAAGTAAACTATATAAAAAAAGTCTATAACTGGAAATTATTTTCGAATATACAGGGCGAGCCAAGACGAGATTACAGGATCAAGTGCCTTTTTTTAAAATGGAATGTTAAGCATATCAGTACATTTTTTGAAGCCTCTTTCTAGGCTCTATTTAATCCTATATTAGAATTGAATATCTCCCAACCACTTGGATGTAATGAATTTTTTTGTTGAAATAATGCAATCTGCAGATGGATATTAAAAAAATCACCACAGTTACAATTATGGGTTTTAAGAAAAACTTGAATACCAGTTACGAGACATAATTAATGTTTTTGAATCATTTTCATTTCCTAAAACTGAACAGGGGGGGGCAAAAATTATTTTTCAATTAAGATCTTTATAAATTGATTTTTTTAATTATTTTTAAATGGAACACCCTGTATATTTTTCAACGAAGTGATGTAGAAATGAAAAACGAACATTTTTTGTAAGTACTTCCCTATGGCTAATTGCAACCATTTTCGTTTTATAAATAAATAAGTGTCAAATTCAAGAAAAAACTTAAAAAAAGAGGTTCCCTCAAATAATTCATTAGAAACATTTATAATAGGTGTTCCACGTGTTGCCATTTTGATTAACACACGTCTTTAAGCAATTTTGAAATGAGACCATTTAGTGGGGCCATTTCTTCCAATCCATTGAAATGAGTACATAGTAAGTAACAGGTCCTTTACTGTAATGCTTTTTTGTACATTTTTTGCCATTTTCGTTATTCGACAAGCAACAAAACCTTAGTTTGGTATAAATTGTCGTGTACAACGGAGCATTTATCACATTATCGGTCGTTAGTTACAATTTGTATTGAATTTAAAATATTTGGAATAGTGCAATATGAAAGCGGAACTTGTAGACATGACTTTTGTTTTGGGCGTGTCAGACAGAAATTGTTTACTTGCCAATAGAATTTATCACCAACATTATCCTGAAAGAAGGATTCCTGATTTTAGCAGCTTCCAAAACCTCGATAGATTTCTGGAAACTGGAAATGTCGAACATAAAAAAATGAAAGAATAAAACGTGTTGTGAACGAAGAAAATGAGTTTTCTGTGGTGCTGGCAACGATTGAGAATCCCCATGTTAGTCAATGAGAAGTGAGCTCATTGGTAGGAATAAGTAGACGCTCTGTATGTCGAATCTTAAAAACAAATAAGTTGCATGCATATCATTCAAATGCACCAGGAATTATCTGACGACGGTTTTCAAAAGCGCCTACAATTTTGTAATTGGGCCAGAGGTAAAATGCAAGATGATGTCAACTTCTTCAATAATGTTTTATTCACCGATGAGGCAACTTTTCATAAAAATGGATTTGTTAATAGACACAATTTCCATTATTATGCTTCGGAAAATCCTCACTTTTTTATACAAGTTGATAACCAAGGTCTAAAAACGCTTGGGGAGGAATTATTGGAGAACATGTAATAGGGCCACATTTCTTTGATGGTACATACATAGAGCTATTTGTCTTCATTTTTTGAAAAAGTATCTGCCACAATAATTATTGGTAAATCTCCCTGAACGGATTCGAAATAGGATGTCATTTCAGCAAGATGGTGCTCCACCACATGGAAGAAATGAATCCACTAAATGGCCTATGGAGATACGTGAAGAAAATTGTTTACAGAGACACACCAACAACAGTACAAAATATGAAGGAAAGAATAATAACTGCCTTTAGATCTATCACACCGGCAGTTTTAGGATCAGTGGGAACATTTCAAAAGCGCATAGAGATGTGTGTCAATCAAAATGGGCAACATGTGGAACATTTATTATGATTTTTTCTACGGAGTTATTTTAAGAAACCTCTTTTTTAAGTTTATTTTTGAATTTTGTAATTATTGCTCAATAAAACGAAATTGGTTGCAATTAGCCATAGGGAAGTACTTACAAAAAATGTTCGTTTTTCATTTCTACATCACATCGTTGAAAAATATACGGGGTGTTCCATTTGAAAAAAAATGAGAAAATTTAAAAAGTTCTTAATTGAATAATAATTTTTGGCCCTGTACAGTTTTAGGAAATGAAAATGATTCAAAAACATTAATTAGATGTCTTGTAACTGGTATTCACATAAGTTTTTCTTAAAACCCATAATTAGGTGTTTGCACTATGTGCAAATTTGCTTTTTTGATATTATTAAAATGAAGTACTTGTTATACTAAAGCACTCATTGATATTTAAATAGCATTCTATCGTCCATCAAATTAAAATTTCAACAAATAAATAACATAAAGTTTTAGTAATTAAACGAGTACGCAAAACACGCGGTGACGTCATCGGTTATATTAGTTTCTTAAATCGCGTTTAAAAATTGTTAAACACAACATTTTATTCACTTTGTTTACGTTTTACATGTGATTAAATAAGTAACACCTACCTAATACAGGATTTGTAAAAGCTACTTTAGGAAATTTATCTGCAAAATAACGTGTTTTTAGCACAAGATGACACTGACAATATAACTGATGGCGTCATGAGTGCGTAGTGAATTGATGTAGTGTTGTTGGCGAAAATATTTCAATACAAAATTAAAATGGCTTATTTTAAGGTATTGTTCGACTGTTTCTGAAAATTTAAGTGTTTTTAACTATAATGAAGCATTATCTTCACAGTTTAAGTGAATTTAAAATTTGTGAAAACACCTAATTGTGACTAGTGATTTTTTTAATATCCATCTGCAGATTGAATTATTTCAACAAAAAAATTCATTACATCCAAGTGGTTGGGAGATATTCAATGGCAATATAGGAATGAGTAGAGCCTAGAAAGAGGCTTCAATGTACTGATATACATAGCAGTCCATTTAAAAAAAAGGCACTTGGTCCTGTAATTTCGTCTTGGCTCGCCCTGCATGTCCGAAAATAATTTCCAGTTATAGACCTTTTATCTAGTTTACTTGCAATTTTAAAAAAAAATGTTTAGCTATTATAGAAAATTGTATCCTCTCCAACTTTGAGAAAATGGTTATTCAATAGGAACTCTATGAAAAGAAGCTTTAATTATTTTTGGGCTTATTGTGATTGTATCTTATTAGGGATGTATATAAAAAAATGTGGAGATATGTTCTCTAGAATGTCTTTCATATAGTTTCTGTTTTATCTAACGAAGTAGTTCATGAGAAGTAAACCTTTAAAAAGTTTCATTTACTTACAGCCTTATCTACACGTGGATAGAAATTAATAACGCTTCCTATTAGGAATACTTTGTCTATGTTTATTCGGCTATACCCCTTCATACTTTCCACAGAAATGGCACAATTGGTCTGGCTAACAGCGTTGTAAATATATAGATTTAAAATAAAACCCGCGGATTTGGAGGCAAAATAAATTGAATCGAAAAAGTACCTCGACCTGTCTATCATCATGATACCCTGGATTATGATTAATTCGTCACATTAAATTAGCTTTAATTGGCGACGTCTTCCAAACACTTAACGCGGCTGCCTCCGCACGATCGTTTTATTATTTTTGTGTGCCATTTAAAAGTATACCGAACTAATTAAATTCTTGGCGGTAGTGCCAAGCAAATTTCGTGAAGCAGAAAGACGAAAGAGTGAAAACAAAAGAGGTGATAACTGTTAGCTAGTAGTGTGACTGTTTCAAATTTACCCGATTTGGCGGCCTGCCAAGTAGCGTCTTAAACGCTGGGAACATTGATTCTGTTGCAAGGGCTATTTATTATCCTTTCAGGAAAGTTTTATAAACATGTTTTGGTTGAGATAATTTAATTTTTAGTTTCGTTTAATTAATACGGGAGATTATAATTAGTCCCCTTTCTCGGAATTATTTTTAATGGAGTTTTACAGTGAACTTCTAGAAACCTCGCAACGGGGTTGCTACTGCTCAAAATGGTATTTGTTTTTACAAGCACGATAAAACTGCAGATGCTAGTAGCATATTAAGTAGCAGTAGTAATAAGAGTAACTTTCTGCAATAATTAGGGGATGAATATAAAAACTAATGTTTAGAACATGAAGTTAATACAATCCCCCAACACCATTACAAATGTGAAAATTTCCCCGTCTTTTCTTTTCGATCGTGACGATAACAACAAAGGGAAACAATATTATCAAATATTACACCGCCGAATAAACAATTCAGTAGTTTACTTATTGCATTCTGCGTGTCAGCGAAAGCGTACTATCGAATTAGATACTATGGGCAACTTATTCAACAAGTCCTCTGTAAATATTAGCCAGCGCTTCTAGCGGCCGCTGGGTGAGATGAGGGAATTTACTGGCGAATTTCTAGAATGCGTCGTATGAAAAGTTAGACGAATTTTCAAAGACCAATGAAAAGAACGGATCAGAAAGACTAATAAAGAAATGGTCGTTACATTATTAGCGCAGAGGCTTGTTAGGGAAAAAGACAGGAGCACACGACCGTCTGTTTCAATATTCTAAATAATCCAACTCAAAAAGTATAAAATCAATTAAATTTAAAAAAAATAGGTGTCCTCGACTATCTCATAAAGTTTCATTGAAACTGTATGTAAAGCGTTGCCTTGATAAGTGAAACAGTGTTAATATAACACAATTATTACACTATCACAATAGTGACCCGATAAATGTGTAACGCTGATTGTGATTATTTCCCTAGTTAACATGGGAGTCAATGAAATGCCTTTTTTGAGATCACTGTACCAATCAAATTGTTTTTGATTGATTGATTGATTTGCCAGCGTAAGGTGGGCATTGCTGCCAATTCCGGGCATCCATGGAGGTTCGTTCCAACACGCAGCTTGGACGTTTTATATACCGCCGGACCGGCTGCATACGCCGGGTTGGACATTGGACATGCTCGTTGTCAGCAGCGAGACCCGCATGACGCATTGGGTGGGAATATAGGATGGGAAGTGTAGGTGTTTGAGAGATGCTTCTCTTAAGTTTCCATGCTTCTATTAAATTTCCATTTGTCATCATCGGCTGGGGGTGTGGTGCAGTTATTTGGGAGATGCTTCTTTTCAGTTTCCATGCTTTTAAGTTTCCATCTATCGTCATCTCCTTATTTTTCCTCTTTTAAGTTTTCTGTTTCTTCTGTCTCTGAATCTGGCAGCTTTTATTTTTCTTTTTCCCCTTTTTCCCTTTAATTTTTTTTTTATTTATTAACCACTCCACAGGTAAATATCCATCTACGGTGGAGTTGCTGGGAAGGGCTCTATCTCGCGGTAACAATTTTTTTTGCGCGTTATGAGAAAAGAGATCCGAAGGATAGTCTACTCACCCAGTATGTCGTTTCCCTGCAACAATCGGTTTCAATTTCGGGCAGTTTTTCCATTTCATCACCCACATATATTGTTTAATATCTTTTCAATTTTGATTTTCAATTCTTGTTTAAAGTTTAATAAAGACATAAATAAATCAATGCTAATGCTGCATAAACAAAAACTTATCTGTTTCATTCACACATCTGGCTGGCTGCTGCTTATTTTATATCACCCACTTCAAGAAGGGACGAATCCAGGTATATATTTTATGGTCAAGCACTCAGGCAGTACACTTTCTCGGGTTGTTTATATACACTATTTTGTGTTGCTTTATTCAACCAACATGATTTAATCAAATGTCAACTAAATGAAATAGCCATACTTGCGCCAATTTATATCAATCAATGCAGAATTGTTTACGCTTCAATTCAGTACAATTTCGGCGTTTTGTTGCCGCTTTATCCGGATTTATCTCGATATCATTATATATTTATTCTTTATTCGTCACGTGATCGCTCGAAGCTTGTTCGAGAACTTTCTGCAGTAGTCTTCTCAACGACATTAGTGTTGGGCGATATCGTGATTTTTCAATCACAACGTGAATCGTGACTGTGAATTTCTGATATCAGTGAATTTAAACCGTGATGTGATCACGACTTTTCATAATACGGCGAATAGGAAATATTGTTAATTTTGGTGAATTGGTGAATTCGCTACTTTGGTAATCTGTGCAGCCGTAGATATATAATACGTATGATATTTACATATACATACATGTTAATATTATGATTTACTTATCCAACTAACCTGACATGGATTGGTGTTAAAGCCAAAACACTAAAGTTATTTAAATGGGACGCCTGTTTGAACTTCGTAATAGCATATTTTTGTAAAGTTATACAAATATGTAAACATTTCGGAAGCATCAATAAACTATTTAGGTTTTAGGTTGCTAGTTATCAATCAGGGATTTTAATTTTTGCTGGGTTATTGTTTATAAGAGTGTTGCAACCTTTTTAATATATAAGCCTCGGATTTTAATAAAAATGTACAAATTAAATAATGAATATAATGTTTATTTATATAGTTATTCTTATTTGTTATTATTTAATATATTTGATTTAATAAAGTTCAAGTATTTCTCCCATTCAAATATTTATCAAAAATTTGTTACCTACTTCTTCCTTACAATTTTGGTCAACGGCATAAGGCAGCACTTCTAACGTATATATATACAAGCTATAGCCATTATTATACTCTTCGCCAACTTACTGTACTTTTTTATTAATTGTTGCACATTCTATATATACCTATATAGGATACTCATCTTCGCAGTTGATTACAAAATTGCAAACCCTTTGAGAAAAGATGATTTCTAGGTACTTACTATGGTTAGTCGATGTGTTTTCGATGTAGAAGTTGTGGCTATTTCTCTCCAACAAAAACACACAATTATCTAAAACGTGTTTTGGAGCTAAGCATTTCACAATTTTAAAAATCAAAAAGAATACAAAATTGTCGAATTCCATATTTTTATTATATGCCATGCCGAGACGTGGATGTTCAATATTTGCAACAAAATTGCTAATATATTTAATCAAAAAAATATTTTAACGCATGGTTTTAGTAGGTGTTCTTGTAACAGAAATGTTCCCCCACGACCCTGCCTTTAATTGCCAGTGAATAAAAAATATAAAAAGTGAATTAAGTAAATAAATATCTATATACCTAGTATGAGACGCGCTAGATCAATCTATCTTGTGAAACGCGTACCTACCTAATATCGTTAAGTCACGGAATCGTTTGCTTTACGTGTTATACATATGGTCGCAAACAAGATATTTATATCGTCAAGAATATATTGATATATGGAAAGTCGTGATCACGTCACGCTTTTCTTTCAACTTTACTCACAGTCGTTACTTGTGATTTTTTAATATCAGTGATTAAATCACAGTTCGCGATATATCGCCCATCACTAAACGACATGCGATAGTCTACTAATAGGCGAAGGAACTCCAAGAAAACCGCCTTCTGCATTTGGCCTGCCAGTCATTCGGCTGATTTCTGACAAGCCGGTATAATCTTTAGTTGCGAGAGTAGCGTAGGCTTCCTACCACCGAGTCCACCGATTATTAGAACTACCATCTTGACCGAGTAGCCTGTGTATGTGCATTTGGAGCTCGTACCGGTGATCTCGGTACTTGGTCCGTTTTTTCCCCACTTTCAAAGCGATGTTTCGCTCAGCAGGTGCCGATAATTCGATCACAAACATCAACTTGTTTTGACGGTCGAGAAGAACTATGTTGGCTTTGATTAGCCTGACTGTCGGAACGAGTAGTTCCAATAAATTCGGCACCTCTCGTTTTCGACAACGGACTCGATGTCTCCGGGGACGTAAGGCGGCATCGGCGTCTGGTCTATCCCGTAGATGATAATACAGCACCCGTAACAAAATGCAAAATTTCAGGGCAATACGGCATCTGTAAGTGGGTGAATAGTTAGTCGCTCACAAAGTTCCTGGCCAAGCTAATAAAAGCGTGGTAGAAAAAAGTGGGGGTGGCCTAGTCTCGTGGGCACTCGCCATAAACCGGTTTTTTCTGTATACAATGATCCGGATTACTCAAGAACTTTCTAACTTAAACTTTTTTGGTTTATTTTATTTGCTTGAATTACGTTCTTTGAAGTCCGCCATGAAGCTCCGGCTGTATTTACCAGATTATTCAAATTAATATTCGTATATTGATGAAAATAATATAAAAAAAAACTTAGCCTGCCAATACAGATATAGGGGAGAATGGGATATGGCCAGCCCCTAACAATGGACAAACGGCAGTAGGAAAGAGAAAGAGAGATAAAAGCCCGAGTGAGGCCTGCGGGATTGGTACATATTGTAATCTATATCGAGATCTTTTACGCCAGTAATCAAACAGGCTGAAATGCAATCAGAGAATTCATGAAAGCGTATGAAAATTAATACCTCCACTTGAAGAGATTGCGCATTCATTTCAGTTAGAGGAGGACGTCACCCACGGAATCCATCGATCGCAAATTAGGTATCTGATGTCATTTACGACAAAGCTCTTGAATGCGTTGTTAAATGATGATTTTTCAGATGCAAAGTTGTCTTATTTTAATAAATAAAGAAACTATACGACGATTCCCATCTAAATCGCAGAATTCGGAAAAAATTGCCCTATGAATATACTTAATTTATAAAATCCAAGAGATTAAAAATGTTTAAACGTTGCCTATATATCAGTTCTTTTAATTTTTTAGTTTTTTTTTCTGTAATTTTCTACCACATATTCCTTTCAATAATAAATGTACGTGAAATCTACAAAAACTTTTACGTTGAAGAAAAAGTTAAACAATGAATAAGAATAACAGTATTAAAATGATGTGTTTACCCTTTGGTAAACACCCCCAAAACCGTGAGTTCGAAAATTATAACTCGAGATACCACTTACACTATTTATTAACTCACAATAGTCACAATACGTCTTACTCTACTAATACATCCTTAAACCAAAGAGTTTAATAAATAGAGAAGACAAGCTGTCGATTTTCCGGGAGTCGCGGTTTGGTTGCCTTGGAGACGGTAGGCTCTTCGTTCTTGTCGCACACCTCGTACCCTTTCTCTCCACTCTGTTTTACAAAGCAACACATACTTACCCGGCGCGCTTTGATTTCACATATACCGTCAATTTTGAATCTTTGTATGGGTCTTTGTTTTGAATAGCGTTCTGCTTTATTTGCAATTACACGTGTTTTCTCAATTTTTTTGTGACAATGGTTTATACTTGTAAAGTTTGTAGAAAAACTAAGTCACCCATAAGTCCCAGTTGGTAAACACCTATTGTCATATGTCACACTGTTATTGTATTGCAATCGTCAACTCCCCTCATGTACTGTGCGACAAAGAGAGAACGAACTGTGTGAGAAGGATGAAAAGCCTAAAGCCTCCCGCTGCTTATACATTACGCTTATGGAGCTTGTTTCCTCTATTTGTTAAACTCTTTGCCTTAAACACTGTTTATTACTTGATACTTCACTTTACAGTGCACTTGGGATCACTTTGAGCTATCTGAACTAAACTGGCTTTATCCTGGTCTATATATACCCCACAGGCGGCCTTTCGAACATTCTAGTCCCTTCTGGCATAGAGATCTGGAATAATCTAAATTTTTCTAGAAAATCTCGCTTTTCTCTTTAGAAATCCATTCCTAGCCCCATCTGTGAGATTATGGTTGAACTCGAAGCTAATACGACTCCTTTTCTATTTCGGCCTCCATAATTTTTTGTTTTTACGGCTGTTGCTATGACGTGGACCTCAAAAAAATTCATGTTTCTATCTCTTTTGGAAAAAGTAGAAACGGGAGAAGCTGCATTTTCATTAAGACCTCCATATTGAATTTTCAAGATTTTTACATCAACCTTAGCCGCCACGGAATGTCGGTTGCAAATTTTACGTGTCTGGATGATCTGGAGGTGCCAAAAGAAGTTCTGGACTATTTTTCTAACCTAACCCTATAATTGAAACATATTCTTTATAAGATTTTGCAAACAGCAGAAAAAATAACTATCTATAACTAAAAGAAAAATTTTGTGTAAAAATATTAATGAAATCTTTCCATTCTTTCGATAACCTGAATTCTGGTTATGCTAGCAAATTAAAATCCTAAAATGAATTTGTCTAATTTCTTATATGACAATTCTCATTCGAACACTAGCATCCACACAGCCCCCTACGGCCATGCAGATTAAACTGATATCTACATAACCCCCTACCATCATGAAGATTCAGTTAAAAATGAGAACAAAGCCCTAAAATGAATTTATTTATCTACCTTGTCTTAAAAAAATATCTGAAGTTTTTACCATTATCTTTCTTTACTGATAAAACAAATGCAACTGAAATTCTATAGCGGGTGGCTCCCATTTACTTAAGGAGCATTGTAGTAAAAGGGTTTCCAAAAACAATCTTAAGCTAAAATTTGCTCATTATCAAAATCTGTTCGTTTGACACATTTCTCACTCAAATTAGTCTAAAACACAGCTTTTGCATTATCATATAAATTTGAAAAACTTTTTTTTTTTAGAGAAATAAAAGTCTGATAAATTTTATTTGCTACACGCTATTTATTTCTTGCCATGAAGGTAATTTGTTTTATACGAACAATTTATTTGTTTATATACGAAACAAAAAATTATTGATTCAAAACATTTTTATTCGTGTAATCTTTTCTATTTATGTTTATCTTCATAGACCAATTAACATTTTGTTAATTTAATATCAAAAAGTAATTATAAATGTTCCCTATATGACACTATGTCGGTAAAGATGATAAGTATTACAGACAGTGACATACATTTTGTGTTTGCTTTGTGCCCGGAGTAGTTCTTGTTAAAATTCTAAACTTAATACGTCTTTGGCAAGTACGTCGGAATGAAACGCTATATTATGCAATTGTCTTAATAAAATTTTCATAAATATTAAACAACTCATTAAACAACCAAGATAACGTCTTTCTTTGTTTCGAATGCGAATATAATTTGAAAATAAACGATAAATATGTTGATGGAATTTCTTCGTGCCTTTTGCAGCTAATGAGTATATTAAAATTAATGGTAATAGATAATTTGAATAAGAGCTTGCTGTGAACAATGTAAGTAAATAAACAGTAATTATATGTTGTACCATTTCCTGGTGAATTCAGTATCAGTTGAACGAAGAATCACATTTCCAGGAAAATTCACTTAAGCTACACTATCACTTAACAATAACGGAAATGATTGACAATTAGTGAAAAGATGATTTATAAAAGAATATGTTTAAATGCTCTTTATTTATTTCTTTGTTATTTCTACAAACAAATTTCGTTTCCACTACATGGCGGTGTTCCCATTGTACTATCATGAAGTTGGAAAAAACTGTAAACAAGTTTTTTATTTTACTAGCATGTTCCCATATTTGGTGAATGCACCATCGCCAACGCAAGTGAAGTTAAAGTGATTTTAATAAAAGCTTCTTTTAAAAAGTTTAATTTACTTATATTTTATTATTTTCATTTTAGTCGCGGTATGTGTATTGTTGACTGTTGAGGAGTGTGAGCAAACTATCCTGACTGCAGCATTAGTTCATGGTCATCAGATAATTGTTTTGTCAGTTGTTCAAAATGTACCCAACTCAGCTGCCACTTAATTTTTAAATTTCTGCCGAAGTCGCCGGTGATACCAAACAACTTTTTTTTTTTAAACTTTAAAATCCATTTTTTTAAGGATTTTATTTTAAAAAATCGTATTGTCATCGGTACTACATATGTATGCAAAATTTCAAGGCTTTAAATCAAGTGGACGTGGTTCAAAACTAAACATATTGACTGACAAACATGTCAAATTAAACAAAAGCTTGTAAACCATTGATTATTTGCTTATAATTATTAATATAACTGTTTTACTTCCTCATCCACGTAGTGGAGTGGAAGTATAGTAATCGTAAAACAATTGTTTGTGTTAATAGGCTTAGAATGTCTGTCGGTCTGTAAGTTTTTTCTGCGCACGTTTTCTCAGGAACGGTTTAAGATATTGACTTGAAATTTGGTACACATTTGTATTATGACGAGATCTGGAACTAGATTATATTTTGCACTAATTCCAGTGAGGGGTTGGGGTTAAATAGGGGTAACTAAGGGAAAATAAGTGAACCAAGCTGGTGAGAGTACAGAAATTTAGAATTTGGTATACCGGGTGAGTCACGAATTGCGCTCGCCCCGATATTTCCTAAAATATTTGGAATAGAAAATTGAAATTTGGAGGCCTTATTACACGACTAAAATGCCATCTTTTCAATAAAAAATCAAGTTTGGTGCACATCCGGCTTGACCGGAAATGCCCTCAACTTTCGATTTTTAAATGGAACACCCTATATATTTTTACATTTTTGGAATCTAGAGGAAATTTTGAATACAATACATCCACTTTGGTCACTTTTTGATAAACATTAAAAATTTTATTAAAAAATCTGTTTCTGAATCCAGAGTGCTGTGGTGCCCAAAATATATTTTAGTTTGTGTGCTAAGTTACTATAAAAATAAAAAGAGCAATATGATTGCATTACTTAATTCTCTAGAGGCGTTTAAAATTTTTAAATGTGATTTTTACCCACTAACTCTTTTTTTTTAAATGGGAATTTAATCGTTCACCAACATTTTTAAATACCTCATTTTCATACGAATCTAATGATACCAAAATTTTGAAAATCCGCTTAGAAATATTTGAGATTTCAGCCAAAATACAATGCAACCAAGCTTTTAGAAACATGCGGCTAATAGATAATAGATTAGTGGGCTTTGGAAACTAAAATGGAACATTTCTGTGTAAATCTGGTAACCTAATAACATTGGAAAAATCATAGTAGCCATTGAATGTAATAAAACAATATCAGCTGTCAGACAGATACAAAATAAAGCGTTGCGGAAATCTCTTTGAGTAAAAATGAAAGAAAATTAATAATTTTAGTAGAAATGAAAAGGTCGATATGTTATTGATATATGGAGAGCGTCTCAAAAATTCAACTGCAGCTGCAGAACTGTATCAGCAACGATATCCCAACAGACGTCATCCAAGCAGACACTTGTTTGCCAGAGTGGAACAAGAATTAAGAAACGAACCCAATCAACAAGATGACCATCAAACATTTATTGTAAGTGAGGTCAAAGAAATTGATGTATTAGGATTTGTGATGGTACACCCAACAACATCAACAAGGGAATTGTCAATGGAATGCGACATTAGTCAGTCTTCGGTTTGCAGAATTTTAAAGAAACATAAGTTTCGGTCTTATAAATACCAAATACACCAACATCTTTATGGAGATGATAACGACAGGAGGCTAGTATATTGCAACTGGTTCTTGAATGCGGTACAACAAAACCCAAACTGATGTCACATTCTATTGCAAATGTCCTTGTGGATGTAATTGTGTTTACCTCCACATACCTATGCTAAACTTAATTGTAACGTTCTTTGCGCTCACAATTATTAAATGTGTGATAGCTCAAGATTGCCTATAACTACACGAGTCTGTCTGACAGCTGATATTGTTTTATTACATTCAATGGCTACTATGATTTTTCCAATGTTATTAGGTTACCAGATTTACACAGAAATGTGCCATTTTAATTTCCAAAGCCCACTAATCTATTATCTATTTGCCGCATGTTTCTAAAAGCTTGGTTGCATTGTATTTTGGCTGAAATCTCAAATATTTCTGAGCGGATTTTCAAAATTTTGGTATCATTAGATTCGTATGAAAATGAGGTATTTAAAAATGTTGGTGAACGATTAAATTCCTATTTAAAAAAACCGAGTTAGTGGGTAAAAATCACATTTAAAAATTTTAAACGCCTCTAGAGAATTAAGTAATGCAATCATATGGCTCTTTTTATTTTTATAGTAACGTAGCACACAAACTAAAATATATTTTGTGCACCACAGCACTCTGGATTCAGAAACAGATTTTTTAATAAAATTTTTAATGTTTATCAAAAAGTGACCAAAGTGGATGTATTGTATTCAAAATTTCCTCTAGATTCCAAAAATGTAAAAATATATAGGGTGTTCCATTTAAAAATCGAAAGTTGTGGGCATTTCCGGTCAAACTGGATGTGCACCAAACTTGATTTTTTATTGAAAAGATGGCATTTTAGTCGTGTAATAAGGCCTCCAAATTTCAATTTTCTATTCCAAATATATATAGGTACTAGAAGAGTGGGCCTTAGATTTTTGTATATTATTGAAAGTTGAAGTTTTTTAATTTTTTTCTTATATCTTCGGTCTCATCCAATGAAGAATGTCGTCAGTTTTGGTTTCCTATGCAAAAAGCATAATTTAATTACTGGTGGTGATCACATTTTGTTATACATAGCGACAAATTTAAAGAAATTTCATCATTCCAATTTTGATGTTTCGAGCAAAGGCTAGTCTCGCTAGTCGATGACGTCTCTGGAGTTTTCGGTGTTTTTTGACTTATATGACTTCAAACCACTCTCTCTGTACTCTGTACGGCTATTTCGAGGCTTTTGCAACCTTATAAATCGATCATCTACTGCCGTGGTTTAGCGTTCTCTACTTTGATCTCGTCTTGCGTTTGTCTCCCACTTGCAACATTACGATGGATTGTGGATTTTGACTCACCAAACATCAGTAACATCACTGTAAGATCGACCATTTTAAATCACTGATTATGGATTGTTTCACAATCAAGGTGGCGATAGTAAACAAAAACAAAACATATTTCCACAATTATTTACAAAAACGTAAAGAACTTTGATATAGAGAAAATACGTGTTTCATATGTACGCAACATGCATCATACATCAAGTTTAACTAACCTGATAAAAATATGCAAAATAAACAAAAACTGTAGTAAGAAATTCATGGATGTCTAGACCTTCAAATTTGTTAAAGGAATAAAAAAATACACATTTATCTCTGTTCCTTTAAATAAAGAGAAGGCTTTTCGTGCTCTCTCCGCCGAACTGACGGTTTTTAAGAGACATTGGATGAAATTGCAAGGATAAGCATTATCTTCGCCATTAAAAATATAATAAAATCACTTAGTAGATTGTGCTTTTTAATTCACTTTGCACTTCCCGATGTAATTCGTATTCGATATTGACACGACAATGAAATAATATTAGACCCAAAGTAGATTCGAAGGTTTCCTTGCCACCCTCCTAGTTACGCCAGTGAGGACCCCACCTAACCACCATATAATCTAGCTGTATCGTTGCGAGATTTTCACTGTATTATTCCGCCACCGAGGAGGGAACTCATTACACAGATTTGTTAAGAGGTTCATTGAATCGTTGGCGACTGGCGAAGTACAGGGTGGAAAATGTGCTTCATTAAGTCAGACATATTACAAAATTAAACATTGGATTATGTTCAATGTACATGGTCCGTTTTTTCAGCGAATCTTTTTGTCGAAATAAAAGTTCTTTCAATTGCATTATGAGTGCTGATTTATCTGTAACAAGATCACAGCGGAATTTTTAGAGAGTTCAAAGTGTGTCAAATTCGGTGACAGACGCGTGTTTCGTGGCTCCTACGGGATCACGAAATAAATCCGGATAAAGCGGCAACAAGACGTTGAAATTGTATTGAATTATTCTGAACGATTCTGCATTGATTGATATAAATTAGCGCGGGTCTGACTATTTCATATAGTTGATATTTGATTGAATTATGTTGGTTGAATAAAGCAACACGTTCCTTAATATTACATCATTTGAAGAAATAATTCTGGCCCTGTCATACAAACACTTAACAACACCTTTCTTAACACTAATATGTTGATTTGAATTGAAATTTAAGTATCTGTTTGTGTGTTTGTTTTCTATACACACTGGTTTGGTATGTGTTATCTAATTTTTTAATTAAAATATCTAAGAAAAGTAATTCATTATTATTCTCTATTTCTATTGTAAATTTAATTGAAGGTTCTTTTTCGTTAATCTGATTCAAAAAATTACTTAAACATTCTTTACTATAAGGCCATATAGCAAAAATGTCAACTACATATCTCCACCATACAATGGGTTTACAAGCTAGATTATTAATATTACTTTCCTCGAAATTTTCCATGAAAATGTTACTTAATATTGGAGATAATGAAGAACCCATGGCCATCCCAAAGTCTTGTTGATAGAAGTCATTATTTAATTGAAAGTATGTTGTTTTAATGCAAAGTATAAGTAATTCCATTATAGTTTCTTTCAATGCTTAACTTAGTTCTATTCGCCAAATTCCCATCTTGTTGCAATTTGTTTTTAATTATTATTAATGTTTTATCTACTGGAACATTTGTAAATAGGCTTACTACATCAAAACTGATCATTAGATGATTATTGTTAAAATGATTTTCTGACAGCTTTTCCAAAAAATGTTTGCTATTTTTAATATAAGACTCGGAGGAACCTGATAAAGGATTTAGGATTTTTAATAAATATTTTGAGAGTTTACTACATGGAGAATTAATTGAACTCACAATTGGTCTTAAGGGGATGTCAGGTTTATGAATTTTTGGCAAACCATAGAAATGAGGAGGCTTGCTGTGATGTGGAGTTAACATCTTTCGTTCAATATCTGTAAATTCGTTTTTGTATTTAAATAAGACTCTATATATTTTGTTTTCTAAAGAATTTGTAGGATCTTTATTTAATTTGGAATAATTTCCATCATTTATCAAGTTCGTAATTTTTGTATCATATATAGCTGTACCTATGATTACCGTGGCATTGCCTTTATCAGCTGGTAAAATTTTAATGCTATGATCATTTTTTAGAGATGAAATGGAACATTTTTCATCGGATGTTAAATTATCTTTAGTCTTATATTGTTTATCTAATTCAATTTTAGAACGAATTCGGTATTCATTAGCATCATGTAATGGAAGCTTCTGTGCAGCCTGTTCAATTGCAGTTATTATATCAAATTTAGGAATAGCCTTTGGTGTTAACGCATAATTCAAGCCTTTAGTTAATACTAGTTTCTCGGATATATTTAGTTCGCGGTTTGACAGGTTGATAAGTGTTTGTATGACAGGGCCAAAATTATTTCTTCAAATGATGTAATATTAAGGAACGAAAAACAATTTATAAAAACTGTCTTATTAAATAATCAATATCCTGAGAGTTTTGTTGATAGTCAGTTATTGAACATTGGTAGTAGAGAGAATATACTATCACAACCTGAGGTATTTAGGTCAATGGCAGTAATTCCATATATACATGGTTTATCGGATAAATTACGAAAAATTGGGAATGGGTTTTCCGTGCGGTTTTTCAAACGGGCTCCACGCTAAGATCGGTTTTATCAAGAACCAAACCTATAAATATTGTTCAAAATTCAAAAAATTGTATTTATAGTGTTCCGTTTGAGTGCGGAAAACAATACGTAGGTGAATCATCTAGACCTTTCAACGTAAGGCTTGGTGGACATAGAAATTACGCTAGAAGAGGAGAATTTGAAAAATCCAAAATTTGTGAATACGCGTGGGATAATAATAATCATATAATTAAATGGGACTCGGCGAAGATTTTGGAAAAAGGGAGCAACGGAACTAAAAGAAAACTTAAAGAATCTGCGATTATTTTATTAAACGAGGATAGATGCGTTTCTAATTATTCAATAGATTTTTGTACTAGTTGGTTGCCCATCCTTAGAGACGAAGTAAGTATAAATAAGATAAATATAATCTAATGTCTCACGTGACTATTGAAATACATAAACAAAGACGGCCAAAAAAGTTTTGAGAACGGAAGTACCTATAGCTTTGATTTTCAGTTTTTAGTTTATAACATTGTTCTAGTTTATATATTTTTAGGTGTGAGACTTTTTGGAACACTCAAGTACTCAAGAACCAACCTCTGTCTGATCCGTTTGGCGCAGAGGTTTTTTCATTAAAATTTTTAAATATTTTTCAGTGGCAAAATATCCAATAAAAAGTAAGAAAATCTGAATATGCCACAAATAAACAATTACAGACAATATCTGTGTCATTAGAAAGTTAATTAACAAAATCCGGAAAAAAAATCACTTTTCAATTAATATGTCCAAAAATAAAAGAAACCACAGAATTTACTTACACAACAATTACCTACTGTGGCGATTTATCCGAAAAAATAGCTAATGTTCTCTCTAAACACAATCTAAAAATAGCTTTTAAATCACAGAGTAAATTATCAAACATATTATACAATGCAAAAGACCCAACACGTAAATTTAACAAATCTGCAGTTTATAAGTTAAAATGTACAGAGTGTAATAGTATCTATATAGGACAAAGCGGTAGAAATTTCAAAATGCGGTATCAAGAACATCTTAGATCATATAGGTTACAGAAAACTGATTCATCTTTCGCGAACCACTGCCTCGAAAACAACCATAGTTTTCCAGAATTAGACGACATTGAAATTTTACATTTCTCAACAAAAGGCTTTAAATTAAACATTTTAGAATCTCTGGAAATTCATAAACACAATAATATCAAGGATTATAATTTGTTAAATGATCAATTAGATCTGATATATTCACCTTTATTTACAGCCGGCAGACCCATAATTGAATAGTCATAATTAAGTTTATTATTGTCATTTACCTGCCTAAGCCCTTATTGTACCTTTCTATCCAACCAAAATTGTCTATATATATATATATATAACATGTCTGTATAATTGTAAATCAGTAATTTTTGATTCACTGCTTGACAATGGCTTTGTAAGTCGAAACTGCAGTCGCAATTTTTATAAATACATAGTGGTAGAAAACAGTAGTGTGTTTTATTTAGTTATTTGTGCAAAATGATTAACTACCATAGAGTAACGGCTCCTTCAATCAATATGAAAATAGTTACTTTACTTTTTACTACTTGCTTACTTGCTTTTTAGTACATTTTTTTAAATTAGTGTCTAATAACTGAGCGAACATCGCCGTAAATGCGTTTATCTCTGAAGTATTTAGAATTTCTTCCAGAAGCCTTCACGTTCTAGGAATGTCGTGTCAAAACACGTTACCTAATTTATATATCTTTAATGGCCACGTATACTCACTGACACGACTACATTCACGGCAAGGGTCCGCTCTCCCCTTCGTCACCCTTATAAGTGGTAAATATGCATATGTAAAATAAAATACCGCAGGGAGTTTCACTGTCAAATTTTAGTTAATGGATTTCGGGTTTCGACTATCTACTACCGTCCCTTTCCGTTCATAAAAATTTATGGGCTCGTATCAGGATTATGTATGTAAAATTATTGTCTAAAGGGTAAAGTTTGTATCGGGAGGTGCAGGTAAAACGTTCCGTTGCTAGTCGGGGCGATAAGAAGTTTAACAGTGGTCTTTCAAGTTAGTATTATATTGAGTCGTACAGCGTGAAAATAATTCAGTTGTCAGATTGTGAATTTTAATAGAGTATGGCATTGCAGCCGCAACCTTGCGAAGAATTTTAGTACAATAACAGTCAAAAACCCAGTACAGAAAGTAACGTACGTGAATATAAGAAATTTAGTCAGTACGTCAAAATAATCTAGTTGGCTTTGACATACGCTATTGTGCAAAAATGAAAAATACATATCTCAAAGTAGGCCATGACGCCATTAATTCCGTTATTTTTTTCTCATTCCAACGATATAAAACATGTCACAGAAATTTTAACCGATAGTGTCAATATTTAATATTTTACGAATACCACAATTCATATAATTGAATCGTAACAATCAGCTGTGCCATAATACTAAAAATTCACTTTATAATAATTATAATTCCGTAATTATTTATTACAATTTAATACAAACCAATAAATATCTCATAAATAAAAATACAAGTACAAAACGAACATCCAAAGAAAAAAACGAAAAACTATGTATAACAGTACTACCTACTACTATATTGAAAAGAAATTGTATGTATTTATTTTTCTACAAATGCTCAAATTGTGCACCATGCATTCTGACACATAAACGTGCTCTACGAGACACGTCACGCATTACATTTTGGAGTATTTCAGGAGTAATTGCCTCACATGCGTTTCAAATTCTGGTTTTGATGTCCTCAATATTTTCAGGGGCAGTTTGAAATACCTTGTCTTTAATGTAACCCCAGACGAAAAAATCCAAGGGAGTAATATCTGGTGATCGAGCTGGCCATAGAATTTGTCCATAGGTGCCTATCCAGCTATCTGGCATAACTTGATTTAAATAATTTGTACATATTACAGCAGTGTGAGGTGGAGCCCCATCTTGTTGAAAATATGAATAATTTAATCTTTCTGCCACTGTTAATTCATAAAGAAAATCTTGAAATTCGTTTTGCAGGAAATTAAGGTATCTACGAGCGGTTAATTTGCCATCATAAAAATAAGGTCCAATTACTTTAGTCCCTAAAAGACCCAACCAAACATTCGTAGAAAATCTTTCTTGGAAAGCAGTCTCTCTGCACCAATGTGTATTTTCTCGTTTCCACTTATAATGCATATTTCTATTGAAAAATCCATTATTAGAAAAATTTGATTCGCCCGACCAAAGAATTTTGCTACATATCAGCGCGTCATTCCTTTTCTTATTTAATAACCATCTACAAAATCTTACTCTCCTTGGCTTATCTCCCTCATTTAAATGTTGAACTTTCCTCATTTTGTAGCATCGAAATCCGTTTTTTTTCAATATGTTTCTTGCACTGTCTTTTTTTATGCGACAGTTTCTCTGAATTTGTCTCAAAGAGGTTTCCTCATTTTGGTTAACATAATTCATTACTCTATTCACTTTTCTTACATTATCCGCAACATGCGCTCGCCTTACTACTTTTTTTGAAAATGAACTGTGCGTTTTTAGATTGTGAACTAACTTCCTAAACATAGTTCGATTTGGCTGCGGAGCATCTGGAAATCTATCTCCGTAAACCGTGACTGCCATCTCAGCGTCAAAATTGCACTGATAATAAATGCTAATCATATCCAATTTGTTATTATTGGTGTACACCATAATTACTGATATAAAATTTGTCTTAGAACTCGACAACGCAACATACAACATACAACAGTGACAATCTGTCAAATTTATTAATAACTGTATACATTGTTTTTCACTAATTATGGCACAGCTGATTGTTACGATTCAATTATATGAATTGTGATATTCGTAAAATATTAAATATTGACACTATCGGTTAAAATTTCTGTGACATGTTTTATATCGTTGGAATGAGAAAAAAATAACGGAATTAATGGCGTCATGGCCTACTTTGAGATATGTATTTTTCATTTTTGCACAATAGCGTATGTCAAAGCCAACTGCATTTTTCGATTTTTTTGTTACACGTTATTATTCTTATTGTCTTTGCCGTCAACTTTCATTCCTTTAACTTTTTTCGTATCTCCTCAAATAAGGAAGCTATAACCGTTTGTGGTTTTCCTATTTTTCAGGTTTTTGTAATATATCTCATAAAGTAGGCTATGGATTTCAAATTTCTTTTTACTGAAATGTAGCTCACAAAAAATGGGATAACTGTTTCTAAAACTTTATTCTTCTACAATAGATATTAAGCGAGATATTTGGTGTGGCCCTCGTAAAATAGACAGTCTGTATATAGGAAGGTTTAAGTTCGAACATGTACATGATTTCAGTTACCTAGGCTCAGAAATAAACAACGAACATTTGGTATCAAATGAGATAAAGGCACGTACACTGAGTCGAAATAGGTGCTATTTTGCTCATGAAAAATTAGTGAAATCAAAAATTCTAAACAGAAGCTTGAAACTTAAAATATTCAAATACTTGATACGACTCATAGTTACATATGGGTGCGAAGCGTGGACATAAGCCATTGCTGAAGTGAACCAGTTGAAAGTCTTTGATAGAAAAATTCTACGAAGAATATATGGTCCCATCCAGAAGGAAGACGACTCCTGGAGAATGAGCCATGAACCTGACCACCTGATCAAAGGAGCCAATATTGTTCGGTTCATAAAAGGCAGGAGATTAGAGTGGCTTGGGCATGTGCAAAGAATGGACGATGAAAGAACAACAAAAAGAGTAATGCAATGAAATAAGGCGGGAAAGATACCTAAAGTACAACATTGGTAGTGACAAGAGCAGAAAGATCATCTCTGAGAGGGTAAAATGAAAAATAATTGTCGAGCAGGCGAATTTCGTGAAAATAAGGAACTGTCTTAAAGTTTTGCAGTTATTTTTAGATTTTCAATGACTGTCTAATTTTTCCCAATATTCTGACGGAGTTTCCTCAACTATTTCTGAAAATAAATATTATTTGAATGTTAGCACAATTCATTGAGCAAAGTACTTCATCTTTATTGACTTACAACATACTGTTAGTGTAAAATTAGTTCTTGCTGAATCCCATGGGATTACAGAGAAAACATAAATAAAAGCGAGCTAACCTTATAACCTACAGCCAATCAACTGAAAAAAGCTCAACCCACGTCGCCCAAGTTCCTCGTTAATCATCCGGCTCAGTCAATATCCCTGCCAGTAAACAGATGATTTTTTTTTGTATGTAAACGAGTATTTTTAGTCAAATTCTATACGCTTCAGATAATAATAATATAGCAAACAAATGAATAATAAATGGGACAGGAATCGATTGCATTAGTCAATTACTGTATTCGTGATTGCAATATTTACGATGCCATAAAAATATTAAAGCTGACGGGCGTTTTAAAATAGTTTAATCAATAAAATATAAATTATGAATTGTACAGCAATGCACAAAGTGGGTGATATGATTTGTGTGGCCTCAAACACTACGATACAATTGATACAGAGTGGAAAGATTGGAAACGCGCCCTTTTTGTTTCACACCTCGTCAAAATTAACAATTTAGATAGATTTGCAATTGAAACATTTTTTGAATACTAAACTGATTCTTGTAGACTTTTGGTCTCCAACTCCGGTAAAAATAGTTTAAAAATTCCATTGGCGTTAATTAGTCTAAAAAGATTGTACTAAAACGAAGAAAGTAAATATTTTGTGATTTGATTGGGGCGGGGCCATAGTCCAAAAAGTGAACCTTAGTGCGGTTGATTGGTTTAAGATTGACCATTGAAATTTGGTACACGTATTATAACGAGATCGGGAAATAGATATTTTGGTCTTAGTCCTTTCAGGAGTTGGGGGTAAATAGAGGAAAATAAGTAATAGTGGAGTCAAACAATCATCAAATTTTAGGGAAAAAGCAATTGAAAATGGACATTTTCTACCCCATCCACCGCTACGCAAGTTATTGGCCATTTTGTCAAAAATCGACAATTTTGGTCGTCTTTTCTGAACATAGATGAGTATCTATATCTCGGTATGTATAGTTCCAAAAAAATCTTAAAAAATTGAGGCTGTTCGATATGATATAAGCTATCAACGCGCAGCGGTTGCAATATGATTTTTCTATCTGCACACATAACCTCAAAAAATAGAACTGGAAACACTGCTAAATTTTTGTTTTTTGGTTATAACTTCGGATGTTTTAAGTGAAATTTGATGAAATTTTCAGAAATTATACTTTATAATGTGAACAATAACTGGTTAAAATTTCAAATAAAAATATGTAATACACTTCTCAAAAATTGATTTTTTTTTAATGTAGGTTTTATGACGTGCGTAGTCATGATGGTGAACAAAGAAACATTTTTAATCTTGAAAAAAGTGAAGAAAATAAATTTTTTGTATTTTTTCGTCAGTTTCTTCGACAAATATCACTTTTTTTGATAAAACTGATTTATACATTTACGGAATTTTTAAATATTGAATGAATAATAGATAATAATTTATAATTTTAATTCATTGGCTTAATTGAATAACAATATTAATTTATTGCAAGGAATACCACGAGGCCACTCAAGCTACAAATCTAAAAATAACAGACAGAGAAAAATCTTTCGAGTCGCGCGCCCTACTGGGACAAATTATTATAACTCATGTTTGAATTATGGCGGTTTATTTGATTTAATCTGTTTTTCAAATGTTGTTCAGTGCCTATTCTTTTTTTAATTGTTTAATTTTTTAATGCTATTTGTACAGAATATAATTTTTTTTTCGAAAAATTAGATCAGCATATGTCAAAAATTAATTATTAATAATAAAAATGACTTTTATCCAAAAAAAATGGAATTGTTCGAAAACATTGACGAAAAAATACAAAAATCGATTATTTTCACATGCATGCGTAATATTTTTTGTATATATAATTGATTTTTTAATGCTTTTTCGAAGAATTAAATCATAAGTTTTTTAACAATTAATTAATAATATGAAAAAAAAGTTTTATAAAAAAAGTGAAAAAATTGACAATTTTCTTCTTTTTTTTTCAAGTTTAAAAATGTTTCTTGTTAACCATCATGAAGTGTGTAAAAACCTACATTAAAAAAAGAACCTCATACGATGCGATGCACAAAAGTTATTGGCCAATAAATTTTCAATTTGAGACTTATTAGATATTTTGACTTGAAATTTTAATCAGTTATTGTTCACATTATAAAGTATAATTTCTGAAAATTTCATCAAATGTCACTTTAAACATCCGAAGTTATAACCAAAAAACCAAAATTTAGCAGTTTTTCCAGTTTTAATTTATTTGTTGGAGGTTATGTTTGCATATAAAAATTTCATATTGTACCGCTGATAGCCGAATATCATAACGAATAGCCTCAATTTTTTTCGATTTCTTTGGACCAACACATACTGAGATATACTCATCTATATTTAGAAAGAACGACCAAAGTGGTCGATTTTTTACAAAATGGCCGATAACTTGCGTAGCGGCGGTTGCTAGAGGTAGAAAATGTTCATTTGGTATGGTATTCGATGTAACTGACATGTTAAAAAAAATTGAGGTTGGAAACAATTCCTTATGTTTTGCTTGTTTGACTCCACTATAATTCAAGCTGGTAGGGGTCCAAAAACAGCGAATAATAATAATAATACCTTTATTACCTAACAGGGAACACACAATAACAGAACAATTCGTTTGAATTTGTTACAAAAATTGTTCGAAATGACCTCCATTTTCATTAATACATATTTCGGCACATCGAACTAATGACACGCACTCTGTTCAACACATTTGGTAAATTACCACACTAAACTAGCAACTAACGTTGTCAATAAACAAAAAAAAGAAAGACTTGGTCCAAAATACAAAAAGCAACACCAAAAGAACGAAAAAAAAAAGTATTGTCTGAACGTAACCAAATACTTCACGGGTTGAAGTGACCCAAAATTTAAAAAGAAGAAAAGTAACATACAAAAACAACGAATAGGTCGCGTCGTGTGTACGTTCTTAACGAAGTAACGACAGAAACTAAAAATTGCATAAAAATATCACAAGGGACATTATAAGTATCTTTCTGCGTAAATGTCAGAGTATTATGCCCGACCAGACGAGACGACAATAAATACCTACCCCAATATGCTAGTTTCAAACGGTATTATTAAACATTTTCATAATTTGCTTTAATTTTTTTTTTCAAGGCTATGGGCTTTAAACCTCATTTTATACAAGGTTTTTGTTGCACCCTGTATAAAATCAAAATGTTTTCGCTTAAAGAAACTTGAATGGGAAATCTGAATGTGGAAGTGATGATTCCTTAGACAGCGGTTTTTATTTATTCTATCATACACTCGCTTTCTTCACACCTTTGTATGTCTACCTATCCTTTCCTCTTTCTGTTTGGCTTTTTGTCTTTTTTGTCATTTTTCCCTTTTTGTTTTAAATTCATTTTAGATCGAAAAACCTTAAATAAATTACAACTATTAAAAATCTCAACCTTTCATTTTCCAAACTATCCTAACGCGGCGGGCAGACAGTTGGGAGCCAATTGCCGCGAACGGGTTTTTTCGCCGTGTCAGCAATCAAAATTCATTCAGTGCTTCTATCCAAGTGTTACTTTTATATTAGTATTAAGTAAGTGTTTTTAATTTAAGATCTATTTTAATTTTAATGTCAATTTTAAGCCGCCGGCTGCAAGAGTTTTGACTTAACTTATTAAATTTATTGAGCCGAACCGGTCACGATCCGCCCAACCCTACTCACACCATGACGCGACGCGCCGTGGTTGTCTGTTTGGGTTCGGATCGCGATCCGGGGAGGCAATGCCTGTACCTTTGAAATAATTAATATAATTTGCTATGGTGGTGATTTTTACTCAGAAATGGAGTTGCCTTAAAAATCTGAGAGGTCTCATATTCATTCTGTTAATAAAAAGCCTAATCACGTTTTTTATCGGTATTCCACCCTGAGCATATTTTGAAGAGGAATGTTGAACTGCGGACACAATAATGTTTACCGTAATGCCTTTTTAAGTGTAGTTGTTAAATTGTAGAAAATCGAATCGAGGGGCTACCGAAATCGCGTTGGGCCAGTAATTGGCATGATTTCGTTACATAATAGGGTTCAGTTCCCCCTGTAATTTGCGTCCCTATTCAATTCATACCACCACGAGTGAACGACGACGTATTCTTCGCCATTGACGGAGATTTTTCGACGGGGAACGGGATCTAATAATTTGCCATTGTTTAAGAAATCGATATATTTAATAATGTAATAATAATGAATTGTCTTTATTAAAGAATTGTAATTTATGACTGAAATTAAATCGGACCATGTTGCATTTGGCTCACGCTAATGTGCTTGATCTATATGTATATATACAGGGTGTCCCAGAATTGAGTTTCCGGGCGGGAACCTGTGATTTCTGAGTTCATATTGGGCCCATTTAACCCAATTTGCTCTAGTCCAAAAGTGCTTCCTCGAGGGAGTACATCCTCTTAGAGTGAGGAAGAAAAAAATGTTTCCAATAATTTCAGTTATATCGAAGATATAATTTTCGAATTTTCATGGAAACTATCTCTATAAGTACTCTATATAAACTTGGTAACAAACAAACATCTTCTGTTTCTCAAACGCGACAGGTTTCCTGTTTCACAAGCACCTATAACCTACAGAAAAAAAAACGATAATTCTTGATTTTTGGTTGATATCATTGTGTAATATTAAAAAAAAATTAAAAGTGTTAATTTGTATCCTTTTTTTTTTTTTTTTTTTTTTCGAGGGGAAAAACCTTCATAAGGTTCCCCACACTGATGGACCGGCGTGTGGGGATATGTGAGATTCTTACTCACTAAAAAACCCCCCTCTTCTCTCCGGAACTGTAATCAAACATTTCTTCGGAGTTCTGTTGGCTTATGGAACCCTTTCA
Source organism: Stenurella melanura (assembly GCA_963583905.1). NCBI lineage: Eukaryota > Metazoa > Arthropoda > Insecta > Coleoptera > Cerambycidae > Stenurella > Stenurella melanura. The sequence continues at coordinate 7,114,462 of OY757313.1, read as the reverse complement.
TCTTCATCCTTCTTTCTAAGTATGGTGCAGCACATCGTGTTGATGGTGGCCCAACATGTGGCGTTAACAAGCATGATGCCAACGAAGTTTTGCGCGGTTAACGCCTGTCCTACTTCTCTACTTGTTATCTCCCTGTCGTCATGCCATCTTGGACATTGGAACAGCGTGTGTTCGGGACTATCAACTATTGGACAGTATGCGCATATATTAGTGTCTTTTTTCCCTATACAGTGCAGGTATGTTCCAAAATTTCCGTGTCCGGTGAGCGCCTGGGTCAAGTAATAATTGAGATCGCCGTGTTTACGGGCCGCCCATACTCTAATGTCCGGAATTAGTCGGTACGTCCACCTGCCAACTTGGCAGCTATCCCACCGCTCCTGCCAGCGGTCCATAAGATGGTTTCTATAGGTGCCCTTAGCTGCTTTGTCTGCTCCGTGACAGTATGCCCGTTCTTTGGCGAGCAGGTCCGCGGGAGGGACCGCCGTTATCACTTGCAGCGCCGAGGCGGAGGTTGTCCGGTATGCACAGCTTATCCTGATTAGCATATGTCTCTGGGTTCGGATCAATAGATCTCGATTTCTGGCGGTTTTAAGTGCGTCGACCCACGCCGGGGCAGCATAGAGCAGAATTGAATTCGCCACAGACCAGAGCAGCTTTCTGGCGCTGGTTTTGGGACCTCCGATTCTCGGCATAAGTTTCCGTAATGCCATACTTGACTTCTCGGTCCTCTCGGTTGCATACTGGACGTGCCGGTTCCACGTCAGCTTCTGGTCTAAGAATACCCCGAGGTATTTAATTTCTGGTTTGGCAGTGACGGGCGCGCCGCGGATATTCACGCTCATATTAGTTACGTGCTTTCGTCCGGTTAACGCAATAGCCTCGGATTTCTCTGGGGCTATTTCCAGACCGTTATTAGCCATCCACTGGTTAACTTCACCAATCGCGGTTTCGGCTTTGGTGATAGCACACTCTTCGGTTTTACCTATTGCGATCACAATTAGGTCATCAGCGAATGCCACCAGACGGCAATCCTTTGTGACGTTGGGACTTTCCGACTCGAGAATGCCGTCGTACAGGACGTTCCACAGGAGTGGCCCAAGGACCGATCCCTGTGGGACGCCGCACGTGATTTCCCGTATGTGATCATCGATGATCAGAGATCTTTCGGTGAAGTAACTCTGGACTATTCGTACTAGGTACGGAGATACCCCTTTGAGTCGTAACGCCTCAACAATTGGCCCCCAGGGGGCCGTGTTGAAGGCGTTCTTCACGTCTAGCGCCACAGCAAGGCAGATCTCCCTCTGACGCCAGTTACCCGAGTTCGCGGAGCGTGCCACGCGCATAACCTCCTGGACAGCATCGGTCGTAGAGAGGCCCTCTCTAAAGCCGTATTGGCTGCTTGAGAGGCCCCCCCTCGCATCGATCTCTGCAGTGATACGCGTCGCGATGATCCTTTCCAGTATTTTAGCCGTTGTGTCAATTAGGCAGATAGGACGTGGTGCCGTGCCCAGCGGCTTGCCAGGCTTGGGCACCAGCACTAATGCGGCTTGTTTCCAACGACGGGGTATTGTGCCTTTAACGAGAATGTCGTTATATATTGCAATGAAGTGGGCAGTATGTAGGGTGGTCGCCAGCTTGGCCACCTCCGGAGGTATACCATCGGGCCCTGGGGCTTTGTTGCTCTTTAGCTTAGTAGCAGCCTGGACGACCTCCTCGGACGTTACTTGTGGTGGTGGACGGTCCCCACCGATTGGTCTTTCCCAGTTCAGAACTTCCCGTGTTGGGAATAGCTCCTCGGCCAGTGCCAGTTTTTGATCGGTATTAAGCATCAACCGCTCACGGACACCTGTCCTTTTACAGACAATGCGATACCCGTCCCCCCAGACGTCTTTGTCGACCGTGTCGATGATCGCGTCCCAGCATCTACGCTTGGACGTCTTGATCTTGGTGCGTAGATCGTTTCTGGCCTCGCGGTAGGCCATGTAGTTCTCCTGGATTGTGGCTGCTGGTTGCGCGGATTTAGACCTGGTCCATGTTCTTTTTAGTCTGAGGCATACTCTGCGTTGTTCCGCGATCTCGCGAGTCCACCAATAAACTGGTTTTCCCCGCGGGTGGGACGCGGTTGGCAGTGCGGTCTTGCAGACTCTAATTAAGGCCTCGATCGTACCATCTACGTCGCGGGTACGGAGCTGGCCAAACTCGTGGCCAAGACGCTCGGCAACCACCATCTCTCTCTCGGGCTTGTATCGCCACCGAGTAGGTTCGGTGGGAGGATCCCGTGCTGAGCCGGTGTGTGGAGGCTCCTCAAGTAGGTGGAATGTTATTAGATGGTGGTCGCTGAGGGTCTCATCCTCGAGCACGCGCCAGCCGCAGACACGATCCGCCAATCCAGCGTTGGCGAATGTGACATCAATCACACTCGTTTGATCGCCTCTTCGAAATGTTGCTTCTTCACCCTCGTTTATCACGACAAGGTCGTGGTCTGCCAGCCATTCAGCAAGCATTTGACCTCGGTTATCTAATCTTGCAGACCCCCATAACGGGTTTTTAGCGTTAAAGTCGCCCGTAATTATAACCCCTCGCGTGTGTCCATTAGACCTGACGCACGTCGTCAGTTCATCGAGGAAGGTCGAGAATTCCTCTATAGCACAGTTTGGTGTCTTGTAGCAGGAAAAAATCCTAACACCGTTAACAGCGCACCAAGCGATGCCGTGAGAGCCCCCGGGATCGGTGGGGTTTACGTTATATACTCGCACTGCCGCGTCCGAGTTGAGGTCTTTGATCCATGCACCGGAGTTACTAATGTGTTTCTTGTTTGGCTCAGTAACAAGGAGCACATCGGCCTTATGGACCTCCCTAGAGTGGTAGAGGAGGTCCTGGGCTTCCCTACTCCTGTTCAAGTTGACCTGCAGGAAGCAGGTCGTCTTTTCCGGCCTGGCTGGCAGTGAGGGTTCTACCGCTGGTGGCCCCTCCGGTGTTACGAAAGGGCTTTTCCCGTCTACGCGCTTGCGTAAGCGCTCTACGGAAGGCCGCACACGTTCCGTCCCCGGTCTTGTGCCCCTGTTCGTCGCAGATGGGGCAACGCTCAGTGTTGGGGCAATGTTTTACTATATGTCCGCCCTCTCCGCATTTGTAACACAACTTGGACCTGTCGGGACCATTGCAGTCTGTGACCAGGTGGTCGTAGGCCCAACATTTGTTACACCTAGCCAGCGCCATCCTCTTTTCTATAGTGCACTTAACGTACCCGATCCTAATATTTCTGTCGGCCAGGAGCTTCGATGCAGTGTCTCTGTTGATGCGCAGGGTTATCGCCTGCTTTTACTATATGTCCGCCCTCTCCGCATTTGTAACACAACTTGGACCTGTCGGGACCATTGCAGTCTGTGACCAGGTGGTCGTAGGCCCAACATTTGTTACACCTAGCCACCGCCATCCTCTTTTCTATAGTGCACTTAACGTACCCGATCCTAATATTTCTGTCGGCCAGGAGCTTCGATGCAGTGTCTCTGTTGATGCGCAGGGTTATCGCCTGCGTATCCCTAGCATTCGCTCGCAGTTCGCTTAGCTTGTAAGCCTTGGCGTCGAGTTTTCCGACTTTTCCCTCTATCGCCTTAATTACATCATCTCTGTCGGTGTTGGCGTCGATGCCCCTGATATGGAGTGTCTCCATATCAGCATCCAGTCCAATCGTTCGTAGGCTGATGCCTTCATTGGGTGTCTTAATGGCCTTCTGGATGGCCTCCAGTGCTTCGTCGTTCCTGTCCAACGTTATCAAGAGCTTGCCTTCTTTTGTGCTCTTCATGGCTCTAATAGATTCGGTGGCAGTGCTCCCTTGGATGCTTACTTTGACGCTGGAAAGTACATCTTTATACTGCTTGCCCTGCTGTTCCACTACAAGGGCGTATGTGTTTCTAAGTCTTTTCTTGGTTTTGTCAGTGGTTCGGGTCTGTTTGCCCGAGTATATAGCCACCTTGGTAGTGGAGTTGTGGAAGATTGTTTCTACAAGTTTGCGGAAGGTTTTTGTCCCCATTATATTGGTGTGGTGGAGAGCCACCCACTCGACGTTGGCTGTCTCGGCCTTAACCATTTTTATTTTCGTCCACATGTCCTCTGGCGTACCATCGAGCACCACCCTGACAATTTTCCTGGTTACCGTTTGGGTTTGGGAGCGCACCCTGGTGGATTGCTCCATGACCTCAAAGTCTTCAGTTACGTTGGCTAGTTCAGGGAACCTATCTTTGTATATTTTCGCAAAACCAGTTGCCATCTCTATGTCGTCCGGTTCCACAAGGGCTATTTTAACCACTTCGTCGCTGGTGTCTAGAGGGTTGCCACTCCTCTCCTCGGTGTTAGTGAAAATCTCATCTTCCCATTCCTTGCCTTCGGCACTCTTCCATTCCTCGTATGTGTTTATTTCATCTAGGGTTCCCAGGTACGACTTGTTGCCATGCCACGGAGTTGTCTGCGTACCAGCCTCCTTTGTGAGGGGCTTCGTCGGGAGGAAGACATCGTCTCTCATTGTGTCTTTGGCCGGCACCTTGTGCGTGTCAAGCCAAGCCTTGATGTTACGACCGCCCAATGTGGCGACCCCTTTCTTCAGTTTTATCACTATATCCTTTATCTCCCGCTTGGTTTTTGGGTTTTCTGCTATTTTCTGATCCAGGTACATGCTGGATTTAGTCAGACTCTTGATGGTTTCCTCGATTATGGTTACCATCGGGTCTATTTCTGTGACGTCATCTTCGATTTCCTGTCCGAATGACGTGTCTAGCGCTTTCCTCTTTTTGCTATGTAGCGAATTGCATCTCTGTAATTGGCTCACAATATTGAGCCTACTGTGACGTGGAGCTGTACTAGCACTAGAGGTGTGTTCCGTAGTAGTGTCGTTTATTGCCATGTGTGTGCCAGCAGGGGGGTTAGCCTTGCCGGCATCCACACCGGAGGGTCCGTCCGCAGTAGTTGCGGTGCTCATTGAGGAGTTAATGCTCCTCGTCGGGCTGCGTGGCAGAGAGCTCCTTCCCATGAAGACTGCTCTCTCGTCCATATTAGAAAAATCCTTGAGAATGTCCTTGTTCCTATCCGTGTCCGTTGTGGTATTTCCATCCTGAATAAGTTTGTCATTATAATCCATGTGATTCCCACGAGTTGGGTCGAAATATAGGTCAGCTCCCGGGTAACGCCCGTTCCGGGAGTAAGGCATTTATACTGTGGGGTGCGCCAGGTGCCCCACAGGTTTTATACGACTTCGCTGTCGGTTGTTTTATAGAGGTTGCCTCCTCGCGAGTCAGCCGGTCAAGGCAAGCTCCCCGGTCCCAGTTACCACGCAACATTCCCTTGCGGTGCCATTTTTTTCTTTTCCGCAAAGGTCGTTGAAGCATGGCCTGAGATTACGGTATTCAGCAAGTGAGTGGCACGGCTCACTTGTGGCTCGGATACCCTCGGGTGCGCCAGTTCCCGAAGCCACGCCTTACGACATGGATCCTGAGGGTTGAGCTGTCCTTAGTTTCCGTCACAGTGCCGAGATCGAACCGGCGGGGAGCCCCGCGGGACCCCAAAGTGACCTACGAGACCCTACGACCTGCTACCCTACGAGAGCAGGGCTCCCACCAGCATGTCTCCCGAGACCGTGACGGATTAAGCCCCTCCACCTGCGTCAAGGTCTCACAGCTCCCTGGAGGGGCGTTTGAAACGTTTTTCGCCTTTATTCTGGAGCTCATCAGAAAGACATAAAGCCATTCATAAAGATGTTTCATGCAAAACCAAGACAATTTCTATGAATAAGTGTGAAATGATTATATTTGACATTGACTGATAAAAACAACCAAAGGCTAAGCATTTCCAGGAAACAGAATGATAGATTTCATGAAAATGTAATCCATTGGAATGAACAATTTTTTAAGACAAGGTAGATAAATAAATTCATTTTAGGTCTTTGTTCTCATTTTTAACTGAATCTTCATAATCGTAGGGGGTTATGTGGATACTAGTTTAATCTGCATGGCCGTAGGGGACTGTGTGGATGCTAGTGTTAGAATGAGAATTGTCAAATAAGAAATTAGACAAATTCATTTTAGGATTTTAATTTGCTAGCATAACCAGAATTCAGGTTATCGAAAGAATGCAAATATTTCATTAATATTTCTACACAAAGTTTTTCTTTTAGTTATAGATAGTTATTTTTTCTGCTGTTTGCAAAATCCTATAAAGAATGTTTCAATACAATTAATTATAAGCAAACAAATAATAATTCATTTTTAAAATTGCTAAAGGTTATTTTAGTCAGTAAAAGTGTATTTTACTTTAAAGAAAGTATTGTTAAGTTCCAGTAAATTAAATAAAGTGTTAGTGTTTATCTCTTGTTGTAATAACCCACGAATTATCAAAGGAGGTTTCCAGGGTGGAAACACGCGACAGTGTATGCCAGGCAAATGAAGAGAAAACAGACAGAATTTTTCGATAAATCAGTAGCCGCAATGTTTTGCAGAATGACTTTAGGAGAGGTAACGAGAGATGCTTCTCATACCATGACAAAAAATTTTATTTGTGCCTTCGTTCTTTATCTACAATTACCATCGGGACATTGGAAATGATAACACCATACATAAAACATAAACTTAGTCCGGACTCGGCTTCGCCTCGTCCAGAAAAAGCTACGAACCATCCCAAAAAACATCATTTTAGGTACTTGTTACAAAAATAACTATTCGCCATTTGTCATAGTTTGTGAATCCAAGGCGACTACGATTGGCGCTGACTACAACCGCATTATAACTTCTCGTTCTCCGCGCGTACTCATACTGTGCACACTTGTTCAGTATTACGTCATCTGATCTCGACTCGCGCTAATAATAATTATTAACAATTAGATAACAGAATAAAGACCTACTAAACTAACCCGGGACCTTTCGCACCATCAACCATTAACAAATTTTGTATTCATTTTAACATATTTTAACTTTTTTTTCAACCAGGACACGTACACATAGACATCAACACCACAACCATTCCCTGCGATATTGCCATCTACCGCAGCTGAGACTCGAACTCAGGAGAGATAACAGCGACTAGACATGTTGTGCCACCCAACATAGGTCTAGGTCACTGCTACCATCTCGGTAACACGTGAAAAAACGCCACTAACATCCATACCCTGGCCAGGATTCGAACCCGGGACTCCGTGGTCGCAAGCCAAACACTTTCAGCATTGCGCCACTGAGCTGGCGCAGGTGTGTAACTAAATAAATGGGTGTATATACATAAATCAAAAAAATGTATTGGACAATCGAAAAGATTATATCACCTAATTGTGATAACAATGCTTCCCGACCCGTCGATGGTGTGACGGATGACCCATAACAACCTATTGAAAACAATCCCGCTACGACCAGACACTTATTGCAACCTATGCCTGTTTAATTTTGGGTATTTCTCGGATGAGAATTAAAGTATAAGTATATTGAGGTCCATGTGTGCAGTGGGTAACGCTTATTGAATAAGCGAGGTACATTACCTATGCGCCAACCGTACGGCTCATGATGAACACCAGGGCAAGGAATAAATAGTGAGACAAATGATATCACGTTTCTTTATTCGTCCGCCGCAGCAGCACTTATGCGTCCCGGCTCGATGCTACAAGATTTGCTCTCTCCGTACCGCCTTTTGTTGAACAAGCGGTATAATATCGATTGGCACCGACCGACTACACCGCATCGCTCCCACGTAGTAACAGGCTCTCGCTCAGTATTACATCATCTGGCCTCGATACTTTCATGTCGATGGCCTTGGAAAAACTCGTAACTTTTGTCCTATACGCGAAAAAAGTTAATGCAGAAAAACTGCAATTTGTTTATCAGATACTCGCACTCAACTGCAACTTTTTCTTAGGATACTTGAAAATGTTTAACTGATTCACATATTGATATAAACTAATAAATATAAAAGCACGTTGACCCGTGTTTTCACTAAATTAGTATGAGTGCCCTGTTCAAGAATCAATAATATTTATACACTTTTTGTTTCAGGTAAGTGTATAATGGGTCATCTCCTCAGGATTATTCCACACATTATTTACGAGTAAGTACGTTTTATCGAATACAATCCCGGGATTCCGACGAATTTTTATCCCTGCAATCCCGGGCTTGCGATAACCTAGATCCCGGGATTTTTAGAATGGGAGATGTGAAATCAGCACGACATTTTTGTACTGACTTGTGCTCAGCTTGGCGCTAAGGGCGCTTTTATTTCGCACAACTACCTTGATAAGTTCAGTTAGTAGTAAATAGTCGGCTCTCGAATTTAGTAGGTATTAAATATCCCGTTGTCGCGCAATTTTAGAACAGTATCATTGGTTAGCTAAGGATGGAAATTCAATTAGGTTTAATAATTACTAAGGATTAATAAACTAATATTACTAATAGGACTTATCTTTTTTGTCCGTGTGTATAGGTTAGCAGCTTCCCTCTCTGTTCTGTAGGATCCCCACGCTGCTTGCACTCGTTGTTTCATCCTTCTTAGGAACCAGCTTGCTGTTATTTATGGTGCACAATTTATATTATATTTCCAGATATTTGGGTCTCCTTTTCAAGCTGTTTATATACGCATTTAGGTGATGCTGTAATTAACCAATATATCTTAATTAAATATGAACTATATGAAATAGCCAGACTCATGCTAATTTACATCGCTTAATGTGGAATTGTCCACGCTTTAATTAAAAAAATCGGTAAAGGTATTTACACAGAACTTCCCTCGTTATTTGGGCATGGCGGCGGTCACTCTAAAAAATTAATAATTATGAAATGACATTGAGAATAATAATCGGAATATAGTTATTGCTATTATTACAAAGAAAACTTGATAAGTTTTGGTCAAAAAAATATACAGATTGCTCATCCAACAACAAAAGTTCAATACTAAATAGCAGGTGCCACATATGGCAGGCTTGCGCAAATACCTTTACAAATGTCCACCATGACTGAATTATTTCTTAGGATGTGTGTGGAAGTATAGTGGTGGTTAAAAAATTTCATTTTTTTTTAAATTTTTCAAAAGATGTTGGTAAAATAATTTTCAAATTTTTTTCTTCTGCAATAGGTTTAAAATGTCAAACGTAGAAATTTTAAATTTGTGCAAAAAGGAAAGTTTCCTTCTATTCTATAGCAGAGCTAAAAAAGTTTCAAAATTAAAAATTACATATTTTTTAAAATATTTTTAGAATGCTATGAAACGTGAAAATTTTAAATTTGAGCAAATAAAAAAAAATGTGATCTATTTTAGTGGTAAAAACTTTTTGAAAAATGTTGGTGAAAAAAATTTTCAAAAATTTTTTTTCTAAATTACCTAGGTTTAGAATGTCATGAAACGTGAAACTTTTAAATTTGAGCATTCCAGTGTTAAATTTTTTTCCAAACTGGTAACAATATGTTGCAATTTTTTTTTCCGAAATTGGTTTGGAATATCATGAAACGTGGAAATTTTGAATTTGAAGAAATAAAAAAAATTCCATCTATTTTAGTGGTAAACAAATTTTCAAAAATGGTAAAAAAAAATTTCAAAATTTTTTTTTTGAATCAGGCTTAGAATGCCATGAAACGTGGAAATTTTAAATTTGAAGAAAGAAAAAAAAATTATTTCATTTTAGTAGTAAAAAATTTTTCAAAAATATTGGTGAAAAAAATTTTCATTTTTTTTTTCCTAAAATTGGTTAAGCGTGTCATGAAACGTACAAATTTTAAATTTGAGAAAAAAAAATTTTTTTCATCTTGGTAAAAATTTGTTAAAAAATTTTTCTGAAATAGGTTTAGCGCGTCATGAAACGTGGAAATTTTAAATTTGAGCAAAAAAAAATTTTTTCACTATTTATTCCGTTTAGACGGTCCACGGTATATTTTCCAGTGAAATTTCTACCATTTCTTCGCTGACAGTAGCGTCAACTACCTACCAAATTTGACTGCTCTCCGTCAAGTACTTTTTTAGTAAATACACCAACAGACAGACAGACAGACTGACGGAATTGAAAAACCTATATTTTCGTAATCTACGTGTTCTGAAACGTCAGAATCCGAAAAAATCTCGGAGGGTGATTTTTTCTCGAATACAATACTTCCCTTCGGTATGCGAGGGAAGTAAAAAAAATCGGTAAAGGTATTTACACAGAACTTCCCTCGTTATTTGTTCATGGCAGTCACTCTAAAAAATTAATAATTACGAAATGACATTGAGAATAATAATCGGAATAGAGTTATTGCTATTATTACAAAGAAAACTTGATAAGTTTTGGTCAAAAAAATATACAGATTGCTCATCCAACAGCAAAAGTTCAATACTAAATAGCAGGTGCCACATATGGCAGGCTTGCGCAAATACCTTTACAAATGTCCACCATGACTGAATTATTTCTTGGGATGACCACCCTGCACATTTTACAATAAAAGTATAATAGGTGCATATGCCAGATATTATTGCCATCTGTCACATTTTCAATCCAACATTCACGTAATGGAGTGGAAGTATAGTGGTGGTTAAAAAATTTCATTTTTTTAAAAATGTTTCAAAAGATGTTGGTAAAATAATTTTCAAATTTTTTTCTTCTGAAATAGGTTTAAAATGTCAAACGTAGAAATTTCAAATTTGAGCAAAAAGGAAAGTTTCCTTCTATTCTATAGTAATGCTAAAAAAAGTTTAAAAATCAAAAATTATATATTTTTTAAAATAGGTTTAGAATGCTATGAAACGTGAAAATTTTAAATTTGAGCAAATGAAAAAAAAATCGGTCTATTTTAGTGGTAAAAACTTTTTGAAAAATGTTGGTGGAAAAAATTTTCAAACATTTTTTTCTGAAATACCTAGGTTTAGAATGTCATTTAAATTTGAGCATTCTAGTGTTAAATTTTTTTCCAAACTTTTAACAAAATGATGCAATTTTTTTTCCGAAATTGGTTTGGAATATAATGAAACGTGGAAATTTTAAATTTGAGCAAAAACATTTTTTCGTCTGTTCTATAGTAGTGATACATAAATGGATTAAAAATGTTTTCAAATTTTTAAAAAAATTCTTCAAAAACATTTTTAAATTTGTTTGAATCGTTTTAGAATGTCATGGAAACGTGGATAGTTAAAATCTGAACAAAGAAAAAAAAATCTTAGTGGTAAAATTTTTTAAAAATAGTAAGAAAAATTTCTAATTTATCTTTTAAATAGATTTAGAACGCTATGAAACATGGAAATTTGAAATTTGAAGAAACAAAAAAAATTCCATCTATTTTAGTGGTAAATAAATTTTCAAAAATGGTAAAAAAAAATTTCAAATTTTTTTTTTTTTGCATCAGGCTTAGAATGCCATGAAACGTGGAAATTTTACATTTGAAAAAAGAAAAAAAAATTATTTCATTTTAATAGTAAAAATTTCTTCAAAAATATTGGGGAAAATTTTTTTTTTCCTGAAATAAGTTAAGCGTGTCATGAAACGTAGAAATTTTAAATTTGAGGAAAAAAAAATTTTTTCATCTTGGTAAAAATTTTTTCAAAAATGTTTGAAAAAAATTTTCAAAATTTTTTTTTTTCTGAAATAGGTTTAGCGCGTCATGAAACGTGGAAATTTTAAATTTAAGCAAAAAAAAATTTTTTTCACTATTTATTCCGTTTAGACGGTCCACCCTGTATATTTTTCAGTGAAAATTCTACCAGTTCTTCGCTGACAGTAACGTCAACTACCTACCAAATTTGACTGCTCTCCGTCAAGTAGTATTTTAGTAAATGCACCAACAGACAGACAGACAGACAGACTGACGGAATTGAAAAACCTATATTTTCGTAATCTACGTGTTCTGAAACGTCAGAATCCGAAAAAATCTCGGAGGGTGATTTTTGCTCGAATACAATACTTCCCTTCGGTATGCGAGGGAAGTAAAAAAATTGTACGATTTCTCACAGTTTTAACCGAGTTTATTCGAGCTTTGGTAGGACCTACACAAACGTGCCTGCCTCCGACGCCATCCGAAACCGAACTCCATGCTTCTATAGATCTTTATAAATATGTTTTAATTATTTTTCACTCAACGTATGTTTAAAAAATTCTGTTGATAAATAATTTCCTCACCGTAAGAATAATTTATTCTCCCCGCCAATGGGCCGAGCGCTCGTAGAGTCTACAACCTGGGCATTATTCAAATGGTACTTTTGTCACCTTGCAACCCCTATTTCATGTTTGTAATGGGGATGATATTCGCTCTTCTATGCCTCCCTTACTTCTTTCTGTGTTCACGTTTTGCCGCTTCACGATTTGAATGCGGCGTGGTGGGGTGGGGTGCCTGCCGGCTCCCCTGTTAAATGATTAATTAATTCAGGTTGTTCGTTTCGTAACATTTTTAGATATAATTGTGACACTTTGAAAGCCTCGGGCGAGTTGATGAGGGTGCCCTGGTAGCGGAATGTGCCGAGATTTGATGGTGTTAGAATTTATTAACAAAATAACTGCTCGAAGAAATGTACACTGTTATGTTGTTTCGTTTAATTTGATGTTTGTGCGCCACTGCTGTAGTGACACGTAACTGGATTTCTAAATGAAACAACCGTTATGTGTTTGCTAATCAAGGTAATTAGTAAAAAAAATTAAATCCCTGAAACTTCATTTGTGCTCGTGTCTGTTTCATTGTAAAACTACATACACTTATCAAGGTATTTGTCAAGCCTTCAATAAAACTTTATAGCCGTTAAGTTCAAGTTTTCTAGAGATTAAGCAAATGCTGTGGTTTAATTATTGCTTTATGAAATCAATTTGAGGTGGTTGTTAATGCTACGCTATAAGTCTAATATGCGTTGAGATCAGTTAGTATCAGGTCGAACCTTTATACAAAATGGCTACAATATTTGAGTTAACAAAGATACATGTGTCCAGTGGACACCGAAATTGCACAAACACGTGCTTCAATAAAAATTAGTTGTTACACGGAATATTCTTTAATAATTCCCAAAAATAACTATACAGCAACGTTAACTCAATAACCTGACATCATTTAATAATCAAATATATTCAAAATACCAAAGGATTAAAGAAATAAACGTGAAAATCCGTTAAAGAATAAGTAAACGATCTCAACTCACCAGAGCGGAAGCGAAAGTGAAAAAGTTTTGATATTAAAAATGGCCTCAGTGATGTTTCTACCGCGTATGCGCACTTGTTGACTTTGCGTCAGCGTTTACCGCGGGTAATTCAAATTTATGTACAAACTGTTTTTGATTCTTGCAATTTTTGTCCAAACTTCTTATTTTTCGAGTAACAAAATCGCAAAGTTCTAAAATTTTGATTCTTCTTCACCGCATAACCGAACAAATAAAAAATGTTTCGAGCAGAAGTAGTCTATTCTCAGGCAGAATATCTGATTCTGGGGTACTTATTTAAGATTTTAAAGTTACCCCCCGCCCCATCCCAAGGGGTGGGGGGGGGGGATAGTTTTAATAGTAGTTTTTAAAAAAGGCATGTAGGCCTTTCTCTAGATGGGCCGCTGTACTCTTATACAAGTTTTAAATCGGCTTCATAGAGTCCTAACTATATTCCGTTTCTTCATGCCCGGGAATTTATACTCGAGGTGTATATTAATTTTTACTCTAAGAAACATCTTATTAAAGTGTTACTATATATTAGCCACAGTTTGACACTAATTGTTACATGTTTACAAGCTAGTGATTTGTATGCATTCCTTCTTGAAACGGTCTTGAAATAAATAAACTAATAAAATTGACTACGGAGAACATTAAATATTGCATTATAAACAATGAGAGACTCAAACTCGCCTCAAAAACGCTTGCCTAGAATTAAAGAGATGTGTTTCAAAACCACTACATTTTAAGGATCTAAAGTGTAATTTAACTCCGCATACGAGAAGAAAACAATTTATTATCTCCCCTTCGAAAAATCGTGCCCATTAAAATTTTTATGAGGGATGCTCTTGTGCGCAAGGGGATAAGGATATAGTTGATGCATCCCCTTTATACTCCTCATAATCTAATAGGATTCAGGGCCACACTAGCCAAATTTGTAGGCTTTGATTGATGTGACGCTTGTAATTGATATGGCATACGAGTTTGTTTGAGGGTCTCGTCTATAAGCTCTTGGAAAATTGTGGTTTTATAGACTTACACCGCAGTCCCTAGAATAGACCCATTTTTAATAAAAACATATTTCGTCATGTTTCTTCCAAGCATTTCAGAATCTTGAAATTTGATATGTGTTTCGACCATTTTAGGGCTCTTCAGGAAGGAACAGAAATACATTTCTGATGCAGTTCTTTGTTCAGGGGACGCTACCAATTATAAAAATCCACGTTACCAGATGATAAACTTAGTCTAGTAATTTCACGGAAAAATGCAAAAACGATGCTACCCGGAAACAAAAAATAGGGGTCGTGTAGAGGAAAAATTTCTATGAAAGGTGGCGTTTTTTGCATCGCTCTAGCTGCTGCAGAACATAATCTAAAAAATTAGACAAAGCCGAAAAATCGTTTTTTTGCAATTTCAGAAAAAACGAAGCATCTTACAAAAAAACGTTAAAGAAAACAGTTGTAGGTAATGAAAAAACCTATCAAATGCGACCAACAGAATGAAGATATGTTATTTATTTTCCGAGATAACCTAAAAATATCGTCAAAAATAGGCTTTTATTGTTTTTGCTGTGTTTATTACAATTTTGATTTAAATTGCTCCTTGTTCGGTGAAAATGTTGCCTCTGTTGAGTAGAAAAAGAGTATTTTTGAATATTTTCAAAAAATTAGCAATAAGTATGCAATTTGTAGAGTCATTGCGAAAAAATACCTTTTCGTAAATCGGCCATTGCCCACGATTGGGATGACCTAGAGAGTCAAACCTGGGCTTAAATTATTCATAAGGGATAGCACTATCATAAAGTTTAAGATATAAATATTTTAGTCACTTTGTAACCTCAAAAAAGCGAATTAATATCGTAACTTTGTTTGGTTATATTTTTGCGAAGTATCTCTTTGAATTCAGTAATTATAAATTCCGCGTATAGTAATCGATAGCATACACTTTTTCACACGTTTAAAAAACAATGAGCATTCTACGACCATTTTGGTCCAAAATAATTCATTTTTATTATCTTCACAATGGTAAAAGTACTACATAAATAACTGAGTTTTGTTAAAAATGTTAATTACTCTTTTTTTCAGTGGACGGTACACAACATCAGTCAAAATTCTGTCTCTTGGAAAGGTCCGGTCTTTGAAACGTTTTTCGCCCTTATTCTGGAGCTCATCAGAAAGACATAAAGCCACTCATAAGATGCTTCATACAAAAAAACAAGACCATGTCTTTATTGTTAGTAATACCTGGGCAAAATTTTTGGCCCTTTTCAAGTAACTGAGTTTCAGTATCATTAAATTCTGTATCAGTTAAATCTATTAATGTAGGGTAAAACTTAACTAAACCGTCAGTTGGCTGGTCTGTACTAGAGTGGTTTTGCCCCGAATTGTCTGGTGTTGAGTTGTTACGGAGTTTTTCAAGCTTTTTCAGCCGTTTATGATATTGGTTGTGTGACTGCGTAAGATACGTTCATGATGTGTATATGATGACGTGTATATGGACCGTACAGATAGCCAGTTATCATAGTTCATTCATTTTATTAATTCTTTAAACAATAAAATTCAGATCACGGTAGAAATGGCGAAAGAACGATTTTTAAACTTTCTAGATATTACGTTAACGCAAAAATTTTCTGGTCTAGAATTCGATATTTATAGAAAACACACTTTTACTGTGGGCTAGCCTCGTGTATAGACGTGCTGTAAAATGCTCTCGAAATAAAGCGCTAAAAAAGCGGTAAAAACCACGTTAAACTCGATAAAATTTAAGCTACCGATACATCAAGATATTCTACGCGAAGTGAAACGCCATAATAGAAAAGCAAAGTTCATATGGAATTAATAATTACGCGTAGTTTATTAAATAGAATTAAAAAAAGCGTGTAAATGCCTTTACTTGTGCTAAGACGACCGAGCACCATTTCTCAAGTGGTTAGTGTGATAACGTAAACATCTGGCAACATAATACACCATCAGTGAAAAGTGACGGTTTCTAACGAGTGGAAGTAGCAACATAAGCAAAGCAAAGGATGAAACGATAAGTTTTATTTTTATTTATTTTTAAGTTCTATTTATTTTTATTAACCCTTGTCACAGGACAGTTTATTACAGAACAGAGAACAAATTTAGGGGTAAAAATGAAAAGGTATTAAATATAGGTAATGAAATGGAAAATACCCGGAATTGGAAAGCGGAAGTTGAAAGTAATTACTGTAGAAACAAACTAATATACAGGATGTGCAAAATATTTTCTTGGGCTCCTTTCTCATAACCAACCCGTCATAAAAAGCTTTTTTATCGCGA
This sequence comes from Stenurella melanura, assembly GCA_963583905.1. NCBI lineage: Eukaryota > Metazoa > Arthropoda > Insecta > Coleoptera > Cerambycidae > Stenurella > Stenurella melanura. Next base: position 7,098,062 of record OY757313.1, on the reverse strand, counting down.
GGTGGGGCACTTCCACGGTAAACGGATATTTACCTGTGGAACGGTTAATAAAAAAGCAAAAGGAGGTGTACACTGCTAGATTCAGACCCGGAAGACTTGGTGGAAGAATAAATAAGGAGATGATGATAGGTGGAAACTTAAAAGAAGCATGGACACTAAAAAGAAGCATCTTGCAAACGCCTACACTTCCCATCCGTTGATGACAGATGGAAACTAAAAAGGAAGCTTGGAAACTTAAAAGAAACATCTCACAAAAATATAAATATACAGGAACATTATGCTTTTTAATGTTTCAAAAAGTTTTATTAAAACTCTACACGTGTTTCGGTTTATTAGGCCTTTATCTTGTACTCTTGATAAAGGCCTAATAAGCCGAAACACGTGTAGAGTTTTAATAAAACTTTTTGAAACATTAAAAAGCATAATTTTCCTGTATATTTAAATTATTGAAGAATGTTTCACAAGGAACCAACCGTAGAATCAAACCAATGTATCTCACAAAAACCTACACTTTCCATCCTATATTCCTACCCCATGCAACAAACTAATTAAGAATAAACAAAGCAAACTTCTGAAAAAACATTTTTATAACGCACCCAAAGAGAATACAAAGTGGCATAGTATTAATTTTGTAAGACACATTGGCAATTCAATATGTAATAGGTTAAATAAACTTGGCGTTAACACGTTAATAACAAAGAGAAAAATGGAGATACAGAAAAAGTGGGAGTAATAAATTGTGATAATTGTGATGTCATATATATAGGTCTGAGCGGTCGAAGTTTAGATGTTCGGTTAAATGAACATAAAAGTCCATTTTCGAAAACATAAAATCAACGGGTTTCGCAGAGCATTCTATAGACAAAAATCATGTTTTCAATAGTAGTATTGTTAAACTTTTGTATAATGTTAAAGAAGGAAATAGGCTAGACATGCTTGAAATTCTAGAAATTAAGAAGGCTTTAAATAAACAGAAATGTTACAAATACACAAATTAAATTTCAAAATCCCATAATAGACACCCTATTAAAGTTAAGTATACCTTTAAATTAAAATTAAGTGCTTGGTAGCAGGTTAGCAGGTATATTAGAAATTAAGCAATAAAATGTTAATACGGTTACATACACCTTTCAAATCATAAAATGTAATAAAAATATTTTGGATATGGTCATTTTTAGGTTAGTTGTTACAACTCTTTGATAATAGTCGAAAGGCCAAAACATATGTCAGAGAAATCTGAATAAAAATTCTGTAACAGTAATATCAAGTGTTCTAATACTTATTCTATTCAATATGTTTCATCAAGAGCCTACCGCAGACTCAGTTCAATTAATATTAATTCGATATCAACTTTGTTCTTCTATTATGACATTATGAAATTCTCGCCATTGTACAAAATGTGTGAGAACTATAATAATTTTCAGTTTCAGTATCAAACTGGTGAGATAAAGAGATTAACTGCATAAATTGTTTTATTTTCTTTTTTGTATCATTGTTTCTATGTTTATTTTACATTTTTATATACTACATTTCTTTATATATTTGTATGTACTTATTATTAATTGAACAGTGTATTGCTAAGTAAATAAATAAATAAGCCAATACTTTCCTCCAAACCGATCTTTTGCTTCCTTCGCTATTTTCGTAATACTATTCTCAATTCAGAATCACGTTCAATTTCAGATAATGAGGCTGCATCTAAATACAAAACTGAAAACGAAATCCGCTACCGGCGTGCACAGATACATTCTAGTCTGTGGGTGACGTCACTAGAAGTCATTTTCATAATCCCCAGGCTCTTCAACAGATTAAGGCTTAAGGTTAAGGGTTACAGGAATACAATATCTTTCAGTCTCAAAGGAGAACCGAAAGCCTGTTCCATTATCATATTATTAGGATTCGCCTATATAAGGGATTATATAGTAATTAGGAAACGGGTGAGGATTTTTACGAGGTACCAGGGGGTAGGTATACGGCATATGGTTGAGGCTCTTACCTCAATTCTAGTAAACATTGCAAATATTTTCTTGACTGACGACTTTGTTCGAACTCTGTGAGTTTGCCGACCCTCAACAACTGCTCGTTTTATATAGTACTATTAGTACAGTCAAATTAGTCATTTAGTAATAATATTATATTAATAAATCTTTATTACACCTAAATCATTTAATCCTCAGATTACTGGACTTACAAGCAAATTGGCAACCCTAGTAGCACAACATATTGGACCAATCTATAATCCATATAGGACCAATATATGAATATTCTTCCTATATTCATATATTGGTCTTATATGGATTATATATTGGTGCAACATTGGTGCTACTAGGAAAGGTACATTATAATCCGACATTTTTTTAAATGGTAATCGTGAAAAAAAAATATTTTTTTCTAGAGCAGTTGGTTTAGTACTTCAATATTATTTTTTAATACTTATTTTCGTGTGTAAATGTTACTTGGAAAGGGTAGACCCGACCCCTCAACTCGGATCTTAAGGAAAGCGACGTCACATCCACAATTCACACTCTAGAAGACAGACACTCTCGCTTGGTACCATTCAAAAAGCAATTCAAAATGGTGGAACAATGTAACTGGTGTTGGTGCATATTTCTCGTATCTATTCATTCAGTGCAGTGTTGTCAACACTACTGTTTTTTCAGTAGATCTACAGTTTTTTGTTTCCTTCCCTGTTTTTTTATCCGAACTGCTAAATCTACTTTTTTTGCATATTATTTAGATCAATTGTTTTATGAAGGTATTACCTGAATTTTTGAAAGTCCACCTAAAAGGAAAAATGCCGCAACTATTGGAATAATTGGGTCATTTAGTCAAATTTCATAATGCATTTTTTAGTATGTTTATACGAGATAATCTTCTGAAAATTCGAGATCAGTGTGATAAGTAGCTTCAGAAGTATATTGCTTTAAACATGAACAGTTAATATTATTCATACAGTAGTTAACCGAACTATTTTCCTTTTATTTCATAATTTAATATACCGGGTGAGTCACGAATTGCGCTCGCCCCGATATTTCCTAAAATATTTGGAATAGAAAATTGAAATTTGGAGGCCTTATTACACGACTAAAATGCCATCTTTTCAATAAAAAATCAAGTTTGGTGCACATCCGGTTTGACCGGAAATGCCCACAACTTTCGATTTTTTAAATGGAACACCCTATATATTTTTACATTTTTGGAATCTAGAGGAAATTTTGAATACAATACATCCATTTTGGTCACTTTTTGATAAACATTAAAAATTTTATTAAACAATCTATTTCTGAATCCAGAGTGCTGTGGCGCCCAAAATATATTTTAGTTTGTGTGCTACGTTACTATAAAAATAAAAAGAGCAATATGATTGCATTACTTAATTCTCTAGAGGCGTTTAAAATTTTTAAATGTGATTTTTACCCACTAACTCGGTTTTTTTAAATGGGAATTTAATCGTTCACCAACATTTTTAAATACCTCATTTTCGTACGAATCTAATGATACCAAAATTTTGAAAATCCGCTCAGAAATATTTGAGATTTCAGCCAAAATACAATGCAACCAAGCTTTTAGAAACATGCGGCTAATAGATAATAGATTAGTGGGCTTTGGAAACTAAAATGGCACATTTCTGTGTAAATCTGGTAACCTAATAACATTGGAAAAATCATAGTAGCCATTGAATGTAATAAAACAATATCAGCTGTCAGACAGACTCGTGTAGTTATAGGCAATCTTCTTAATTTTTACTCAAAGAGATTTCCGCAACGCTTTATTTTGTATCTGTCTGACAGCTGATATTGTTTTAGTACATTCAATGGCTACTATGATTTTTCCAATGTTATGATATTACCAGATTTACACAGAAATGTGCCATTTTAGTTTCCAAAGCCCACTAATCTATTATCTATTAGCCGCATGTTTCTAAAAGCTTGGGTGCATTGTATTTTGGCTGAAATTTCAAATATTTTTGAGCGGATTTTCAAAATTTTGGTATCATTAGATTCGTATGAAAATGAGGTATTTAAAAATGTTGGTGAACGATTAAATTCCCATTTAAAAAAACCGAGTTAGTGGGTAAAAATCACATTTAAAAATTTTAAACGCCTCTAGAGAATTAAGTAATGCAATCATATTGCTCTTTTTATTTTTATAGTAACGTAGCACACAAACTAAAATATATTTTGGGCACCACAGCACTCTGGATTCAGAAATAGATTTTTTAATAAAATTTTTAATGTTTATCAAAAAGTGATCAAAATGGATGTATTGTATTCAAAATTTCCTCTAGATTCCAAAAATGTAAAAATATATAGGGTGTTCCATTTAAAAATCGAAAGTTGTGGGCATTTCCGGTCAAACCGTATGTGCACCAAACTTGATTTGTTACTGAAAAGATGGCATCTTAGTCGTGTAATAAGGCCTCCAAATTTCAATTTTCTATTCCAAATATTTTAGGAAATATCGGGGCGAGCGCAATGCGTGACTCACCCGGTATAATACAAAAAAGCTTTACTCTTTCATTAAAATAAATTCTCCGTTTTCTACTGTTTCTTTTTAAATTATCTACAGTTTCTTCGCCTAACGGAGGTGGCAACACCGATTCAGTGTAAATGTTGAGAAGAGGTTGCAAAACAACCCAGATCAAGGTATATCAACATTTCCAATAACGAACGCTGCATGTATAATTTTTTATTATATCCACGACCGGGTTCGCTCTTGCAGTTAATTGAAATATTCTTAAAAACGGTAATTCGGGCGTTTTCACAGGTATTAAATAATGCAACTTGGGAGGTGGGCACTTAATTTTGCCAACAGCAACAAAAAAAAACAAAACTCATTTTGATCCCCACCCTTAACATACATATAAGTGCGACATCCATTTTTTGAAAAATAAATACGTCAAAATAAGTGTGTAAAAAATCTGGTTATACTCTTTTCGAAAGACAGAATATAATAAATCACTTAAACAAAGACCACTCACGGGCGTATAGTATAATATACTATTTCAGTTGGGACAGCATAGAAACGAAAACTCGGAATAAAGTTGGCATCTCCTTTAGTGGCTTTAGTTGACGAAACAGACTCTAGGCATCTAATCCCGCCCACAGTTCTAAGCGGCAGGCGGGTCAAGTCCACGTGGACTATGCTGTCCCAACTGAGATCGTATATACTATACTAGTGATTCTTTTCATAATTATGAATATTGTACTGAACAAAAATTATTTATCCAACACGGGCATATAGAATGTGATGTATTATATACTAGTGTGAGATCATTCAACAAATCACTAGTGAGAGAATGTAAATACTTAATTACAAAGCAATATATTCATTCCAAGAGTGTCATTAATCATGTTTGTTAATAATTAAGGATCGACACTCAAAACGTGGGAAATATATTTAATTAGGGACATGAAAAAATAATAAAGTAGAAAATACAAGACAGAATGTCAAATACGATTGAGGGTCCGTACGGTATTCTCCAAGGAGGTGTTTTGGTGCGTCTTCTTTTCATAATCTATGTTTCTGATATTCACTGTATCTTGAATAATTCATATGTTTTGTTTGCTGATGGCACTGTTACCACTGTGACCGGTAAAGATTTCGATAGAATTACCAACACTCTTAATAGCAAACTTGATATTTTTTACGGTGGGCTATGTGCTAATAAGTTAAAATTCAATTCGTATAAAGTTTCTTTGTAATATTAGAGAGTTATTATGTATAATCGAAGAATCATTATATGAATTAGTTAAAGAATCATAATTGCAAGGTTCTATACAGATTCTGCAAATTTAGTTTAAGGTACGTAAACTTGTTTCTGCGCAGATAAATCACGCCTTGTCGTAGAACAATGCAGAACATTGGTATAAAACAATAGCGCCGTCTCTTGACCGCGTCGAGTTGAGAACAGCGCACCCATTCTGCTTTTAATAGCGTAGCTGTTTAGACGTGTGGGAATAAAACAAATTAATCTCAATTTCGTTATTAAAATGCCGTGTGTTTATACAACTGCAGAAAAAGTGCAAATTGTGAAGTGGTACTTCGGGGGCCATTCCACTGAAGACGCAATAAATTTATTTACTGTGCCATCGAGATAGACCAATCCCCTCAGCTAGCATAATTTCATACATTATTAAAAAATTTGAGAATTTCGGGTGTGTCGTGCATTATTGTAAAAAATGCTGTCAACCCGAACTCCGTCATCAACAGATGAGCGAAGAAGGTGAAATTCGCGAAACTATGTCTGTGCACTTGTTGAAACTAGTGAACCTTGTTCTAGCAGGCAAATTGCTGATGAAGTTGACATGAAGGAAAGAACTGTAAGAAACATTTTGAAAAGAAATGGGTACAGTGGTTTTAAAGTTCAAACAATGCAAGAAATATTTCCCGAGGACAATTTCAAACGCATGGAATTTTGTGAAATCATAATAAATAAAGTGAATGAGAATGAAAACTTCTTAAAGAATATATTGTTTACATTTGGTTTCAATAGGACGGCTGCCCAAGTCACAATACCTTAACTGTTATTAATTTTCTGGAAAGAACATTTCCCAATCGTTTAATAGCTACGAGGGGAATGATGAAATGATAAAATAGCCCCCCAGGTCACCTGATCTAGCACCTGATCTTTCTGTGGGACGTTTTAAAGGAAACCGCGTACAAACATGCGTTTGAACGAGCCAATAATTTAGTTGAATTACGGGAAAAACTTATCAAACTTTGTGCAAGCATTACTCCAAATCAACTCAATGACATGAGAGGTTTATTGTATAATCGATTTGGCTATTGTTTGGCACAAGAAGGTGGTTTGTTTGAATCCTTACTTCATTAATTTATTGTTTAATAATTATTAGTTGATTTTAGTTTCTGAGGGTTATTTAATTTTATTTTAATGTTCTATTTTTGTAATTTAATAAGAATAATTTATTTTTTGATAATTATCAGTCGAGTTTAGTTTCCGAGTTATTTAATTTTATTTTAATGATCTATTTTCATTTCGGTTTTATTAAGAATTATTATTTTATTCCCATAGCATTTACGACTAAAAAAGAAACTGCCGAAATGCTTTCAATAGAAGAAATTATTTGTCAAAAATCTGACATATAACTTCTTCGCTTTTGACGAAGAGATATTTTCTCGTTTCGTATTAGAAATTATTACCTACGTCGGCACCCATCCTTAATTCATGCCATACTAAATTCAATTCATTGTGTGTCTCTGCTTTCACAATTTATGGAACTAGCGGGGCGTGGTCAATTACATCGTTATTCCTATACCCTAAACTGCATTTTCGAATCTCTGTATCTCGATGGACTTCGTCTTCTCAACGCTGTGCCTAATGATATAAAAGAGGGTCCAAAAGTAAATGTTTTTGTTAAAAATGTATGTAAAGGCTAAATACTATACTGTTACTATACCTACTGTTACTCTCTTTCAGTTCCAAATATACTTTACAAATTTGGTGCTTTATTGGCTTTAATTCGTACTGTATTATACGTTTGTAATTATTTTTGCTTATAAATAAATCTTATATTCGGGTTATAACTTGGCGAAGACTCGTTTTTCTACCTACTTCCTCAGTTGCAACATTCGTTAGTTTACAACTTACGTTCCGAAATATTAATGAGGCTTAGAAAGAAAGGGATTGTCTTGGGAAGGTTTGCCACAAAATAGTGGTCAGTGGCCTATCCAGGGTGGTATTAGGTAGGTGTGATAATATTATGTGTACTCCCAGTGAAGAAATTTTGAGAGGTGATAGAAAGCGTGTATAGTCTCTTATAGTGTGGTGTACAGTTTCTTGTCGAGTGTAAGTGGTAAAGGTTTCCTAGGCATGCATTACGGAGTTCACATGATGAACAAGAATTATATGTACAGGGTGAGTCTTAGTGTGTAATTATATTCTAACCCTCGATATGTTTAACAATAAAAAATTAAAAATCGATCAACGTTTTCGGTTTTGTACCACAAACTATTTGGTTGTCACTGAGTGACTGTAAACAGCGTCTCACGCAAATAACAAATATGTCGCTTGCTGGGAAAAATGCGTCGTTCATAGAACTATTAAATTTGTAGGCAATTTGGTAATAAAAATCGAGATTTCTTTACCTTATTTTTGGATGGTAGAATATGAATCTGAAATTATTTTTGCCTGTTTATAACACCGTTTTGTAAGAAAATTTAATTTGTTTTGCTTTATCAACAGGCACTTTTCATCAATATAAACAGTAAACATAGTTTAAATCACGTTTCCTTCCGTTGTGATTTCAATGGAGGAAGTTTGGGGAACAATATCTGATCTATTTATATTTTACTTGATATTTCCTTTAGAAGGTGGTGATTGAAGATACGTATTCGTGAAATACTTTTCAAACATTTGTTTTGCATTTCTGACTCTGTACGAATCTTGATGAATTCTTACCCAAAAATATGATTTCTCCCCCAAATTGGCAGTGGTTTATTTTCTTTGTTTAATTTAAGTATTTTATTTCGAGCATTTCCAAGAGACAGAATAACCAGTCCTTCATTGAGGCATAATCCATTTGAATTAAAATATTTGTCGGATACCACGGGGGCACGTTTAGGGTTAGACCGCTTGGACATGTTAGCAAGTACGACACTGGTATTTCACTTAATACAAAATTTAATAACAAAGTCTAATTGTCCACACGAATAATACAAGTAAACAAAACAGTCTCAACACCATCGGATAAATCTAATAAAACAAAGGAACTAACGATCCACTACCCGCTAGCCCGCGATAATCAAATCTTAACTCTTTCACAGCTAATCATAGAATGCCTTTTTGTTCCACGGGCTAGCCGATCTGTTTCGTTCGCTTAACATAGCTTAAGCGTGTTCCCATGCCCATATAAGGAAATGCATAGAATCTTAAACTGTTATTGGTTGGGGTAGGTAAATCAACCACAATGTTTATATTAACAAAAATAATAAACAGTCACAAGTACTATTGCTGGGTTCCTAAGGATCATAGGCGTACAGAAATTATTTTCGGTGGCGCCGACACGGCCATACTGACAACGTGCACGTCCTCGGGCACTCTTCTTATGGTTGGCAACCTGTAATGAAAACAAAAATGATGTGTCAATCAACACCGTTCGTTCATCCTGACTACGAGAATATTAACCAGGTAACCATGCACAAGCAAATTTTTTTTTTTTCGCTACATCTAAGAATTTATTGGTATACCAATGATACAATCATGCGACACTACAGGCATCTTCCGGTCTGCATTCTACCGGGATCGACATACAAGAATTCATGCAACTCTACAGCACTACGGGCATCATCCGGTTTTAATTGTAACGGGATCTACATGCAAAACGGCAACACATCGTGCCTCATCTGATTATAACACATAGTTACTCATCAGCACCAACATACAAGGCGGCAACACATCGTGCCCTATCTGATTATAACACATAGTTACTCATCAGCACCAACATACAAGGCGGCAACACATCGTGCCCCATCTGATTATAACACATAGTTACTCATCAGCACCAACATCCAAGGCGGCAACACATCGTGCCCCATCTGATTATAACACATAGTTACTCATCAGCACCAACATCCAAGGCGGCAACACATCGTGCCCAATCTGATTATAACACATAGTTACTCATCAGCACCAACATCCAAGGCGGCAACACATCGTGCCCCATCTGATTATAACACATAGTTACTCATCAGCACCAATATACAAGGCGGCAACACATCGTGCCCCATCTGATTATAACACATAGTTACTCATCAGTATCTGCAATAAAATAACTCTCAGGAGAATAATGGACTTATTTCTAATAAATCGCCGACACAGGCTCATTCTGGTTCTCGTTTTGAGAATCTGACTCATTCGGGACTTCACCTTGTCCCTCTGGCACACTGATAAATTAATCATGTGCAAATTTGAATATTCTACCTTTACCTCTGTAGACTTAATTACTTCATATCTATTATTTTCCAAAATATTGACAATTTTAAAGGGACCTCTATATTTACGATCAAGTTTAGAAATCATACGTTCATCAGCTTTGTTAAAAACAAAATCACCCACTGAGAAGGGCCTAACAATAACTTTTCCAACATTTTGTTTTTGTTTGCTTCACTTTGCAATATTTTTACTAGCAACTTCACGGACTGTAAACGGTAAACAGAGTTTTTCGTCGAAAACAAGACATTCGTCATAACAAACTTTTTTTTTTTGTAAATCCAGAGAACGTATTGATCTTCCATATAAAAGTTCAACAGGACTAAAACCAGTCACTTTGTGTTTTGTGCTATTTAAAGATAATTGAAATTCACCTAAACTGTTTTGCCAATTTCGATCATTTTCAGTTTCAAAGTAGTCAAAGTTTTTTTTTTTTTTTTTTCAATGTTTGCATCACTCTCTCGACTTGTCCATTCGCTCTACTTGCACCTTGAGCAATGAAATGTAAGATAATATTAAAATTAGAGCAAAAGCTGCGAAATTCACTACTAGTGAAACATCTATCTTGATCACAAATTATACGCGAAGGTGCTCCAAATAAATAAGTAATCTCTTTTAAACAACTGACAGCAGTTTCTGCAGTTAAAGAACGAATACGATATAGCATAACAAATTGAGAAAAAGCATCGATAATTACAAATACGTATTCTTTGTTGTTTCCTAATTTATTTTACAAATTAGGCATGTATCAACGAATTTTCAAACAGTTCCTGTCACTTTAAGAAACCAGTAAAGTTCATAATCTAGAGTTGTCTCCCATCCTAAATGTTTCAAGTTTGTGTGCACATGATTTATTACTGGCCAAATCATGGATTTCAAGACAACCGGTAAATAATGTAAGAGGTTGTTTCTTTCAATTTTACACACCAGTATTTCGAATGACATATGCGTTAGCGATATCTGGGTCTAGTTCATAGGCACTAAGGGTAGTGATTATTTTTACCTAAACTATCGTCTTGTGGTTGTGCGATACTTAGCTAGTCAGAGTGAAGGTCAATAACCTACACCATATTAGTTGAATTATTATGTTTACATCTGGGTACTTGACGCAGCAGGGTTTCTTGAAAAGAAATCTGTGTGTTTTATCCCTTCGTGGTAAACTATGTCAAAGATAAAAACTTGTAAGAATGCCCACCAGCGGTGTACTCGTGGGGTTAGGTCATTTTTTTGTACGGGATAATTTCGCAGAGTTGCTGTCTGTGAAAACTGTAAAATACCTTCCAAAAAGAAAATGATAACATGTCGTCTCAACGCTTTTACGATTGCTAATTAATTAAAAATTCATACTGTCCATCAGGTGTGATAAATGCTATTTCTTTTTTTTTCTATAGAATCAGAGTGTACAGAATCTGATGAAAAGGATACTTATCAGGTATCGTGTTTACATTTAATTCGCGATAATTTACACGAAGATGATCAGAACCATTTTTCTTTTTCACTAAAATACGAGGACTAGTAAAAGGTAAACAACTAGGCCTTATGATATTAACTTCGAGTAATCCTGTAATTTTATTTCTGATAATTTCACGCTTATTCGGGAAGGTCTCCTTTGAACAAATTTAGTTGTATCTTTTAAACAATTTATAAATTACCAGTGTTCACTCGTCCTGAAAGTACAACTACTACAAGATGATCTCGATAATTAGATAACAGTTTAACTAAATTTTGTTTACCATTATTACTTAAATCAGTTTCAATTTGATTGAAGATTACAGCTTCCTGTTCGCAGATTTTAACTTTTAATTCACAGGGGAAAAAAATAAACCATTTGATTTTAAGTGAACTTCATTGTCTTGTGCTATCAAATTTTTACTTATGATAATTCCAGCAGACATAATATCATTTGGTACTATGAACCACAACCAACGCCCTTCAATGTGGTTATATTGCCATAACGTTTACCATCAAAATGAGTGGCTTAACTTTCTTTCAATAGAGAACAATCTGAACCTGTGTCAAAAACAAACCAAAAAAAAAGGAAAGGTCTCACCAGATTTGAGTTTCAGCTGTGCAACAGGCAAGGTTTCCATTTCACAAGTATTGACTTGCTTCTCTCCAGATCTTGCTTTTCGGCTGGCATTTGGACACTGATGAAATGTGGCCTGGCTTGCCGCAGGTGTAGCAGGTGACTGCGCTGGATCCTTCCTCTCGGCTCACTCTGGATGATCTGGGCGGTGACCATCTGGAATTTCTGCAATGTTTCGCACTGTGTCCAATTCGTCCGCATTCGTTGCATTTCCCATGGAACTGCACAGATTTGACATCTCGGCAGGGTGGTGATAAAGCTCGACGCTTCGATCCAGTTTGATGACCAGAGGGAAATAGCGCCGGTCTTTTACCAAGTCTCCCCTGTAACATGGTACACATACTTTTGGCATCGGTTGGTCGGTCGGTTTGGTATCTTCGCCTCACGAATCCATTACGAATTGATCCAAAGTAACAGGCAACAAGTACAGCAAATGATTCGTCGCTTTCCCTGTTTTTTAGCAAACTGAGAATAGTCCTCATGGAGTGCAGCATCTCGTCAATGAGAGGTGTGTCTGCTGGGGTATTTTGTTTCCCATTAACAGCTTCCGAAAATTGTTCAATAGGATCGACAGGTTTGGCGAAAACTGCCAAAAATTCTGCTCTCAACGCCGTCCAGTTCTTTTCTGTAGGTTTGGCAGATATGATAAAATTAGCCGCATCGCCTTTCATGGCTGCAGATAACGTCATTACTAAATTCATGACGTCTGGGTTATGTTTGCTTACCCACAAGTCTACAATTGTACACCATCCTTCGGCGTCTGCAAAGTTTGATGTAGGATCGAATGTTGGCAGCCTTACATTAGTAAATGTTGCAGCAGATGGTGTTGGGGATTTTGTAGAAGCTAACAATAGTTGCTCTTCTAATTTTCTAACTCTTTCTAAAGTTGCAGTTATCGCACTTTGTTGTAATGGCACTTCATCCTCACTGTCCGAATGTCCGGCTTGCAGTCTTGATCCACCACTTCTGATGTCGGATACCACGGGGGCACGTTTAGGGTTAGACCGCTTGGACATGTTAGCAAGTACGACACTGGTATTTCACTTAATACAAAATTTAATAACAAAGTCTAATTGTCCACACGAATAATACAAGTAAACAAAACAGTCTCAACACCATCGGATAAATCTAATAAAACAAAGGAACTAACGATCCACTACCCGCTAGCCCGCGATAATCAAATCTTAACTCTTTCACAGCTAATCATAGAATGCCTTTTTGTTCCACGGGCTAGCCGATCTGTTTCGTTCGCTTAACATAGCTTAAGCGTGTTCCCATGCCCATATAAGGAAATGCATAGAATCTTAAACTGTTATTGGTTGGGGTAGGTAAATCAACCACAATGTTTATATTAACAAAAATAATAAACAGTCACAAGTACTATTGCTGGGTTCCTAAGGATCATAGGCGTACAGAAATTATTTTCGGTGGCGCCGACATATTTTTAGGCAAGGTATGTAAATAAATTCAGTTTAGTTCAGTAGATTTTAATTTTTATTGAATACATAGGCATGTTGTTCTCATTTTTATCTTAATCTTCATGGCCGTAGCCGGGGCTGTGTGGATACTGGTGTTACAGTGAGAATTGTCAAATAGATAAATTCATTCTATATTTTTTTTTATTGCTAGCATAACCAGAATGCAGGTTATCGAAAAAATGCAAAATTTGGAAATTAATATGTTTATAGATCGATTTTCTTTTCATTTCTGATAGATAACTTTTGCTGCTGTCTGGTAAATCCTATTAAGAATATGTTTTATTACAATTATAACCAAATAAAAAATAATTCACTTTTAAACATTCTACTGTAATTCCATTCGATTCTAAATTTTTATATTCTGTGAAAAGTTTCCCACCTTGTAATTGTTGGTTAACTGTTGGGTGGCATATCTAAATAAATAAATAGGTAATAAAATTTCTGCATTCATGTGTTTTTTAATTTGGAACAAAGTTATTATAGCTTTTATTGTCGTTTATAAGAATTTATAAAATTTAAAAGTGGTTTATTAACATTTGTGACATTTTATGAAATTGGAAAACGAACAGTTAGACGTCCGAGATACGATAACAGAAAATAGTTGTGTATTACCAGCTGCATTTCCACCACTTTCTCCATACACCAAGTACATATCCGCGAGCTCTAGATAAGTGTAATCTCCCATAATGTCCAAAATCTGCGTTTTAAAACACCACACTAAACTGTGAATTAGTGTTATCAATAAAGAAAACAAAAAGAAAACCCTTAAATGAAAACTGGTAACTTGATCCCCTATGATATATGCAACCCATATTACATTTGCATGTATCAGCCGTTGCATATACGACAGTCTCACTCGACCGCGACACCGCTGTCTTTTGACCTTGAACGAAAACTGGTAACTCATATACCCATATACGAACATAAACATTTCCAATGTTAAAAGCACGAAGGAGAAGTAGTGTCTTATGTAACCAAGTACTAACGACTTGAACGATAAGTCAATAAAATAAATATTAACAGAAGTGGCACAAAATTCAAAAAGAACAAAAACAACAGACAAAACCAAGGAACGGGTAGGTCGCGTCGTGTGTACGTTGTTTACCAAGTAAGGACACAAACTGAAATTATTACTTGAGAATATTACAAGGGAGAGTATAGCACGCGTAATGAGATAATTTGGCCGCGAAGAAGCAAAAGACATGGCGGTGTCCTCTGTCGGTCGCTTTTAACTGTTTTGTCGGCATACTTATTTGTACGAATGTCAGAGTATCATGTGCGACAAGACGCGAGGCAATAAAGCGTACCCCACTATGCCAGCAGTTCTCAAAGTATGTTATTAAGTATTTTGTAAATTTTTGTTTATTTTTTCTCTCCAAAACTATGAGCTTTAGACCCATGTTATAAAAGTTTTTTTTGTTTGTCTTGTCGTTTTTAGCTATCTCCTACTTGCTTTTACACATCGTCTTATGTTGACTTCCACTCCCTCCTACCTCAAAGAAGATTATTTACAGAAATCATATTCACGATCGGAATATAAGATCTGCATTTTCTTAACTATGCAACAACACTCCACTGCGCTATTTTTACTTTCAATGCAGTTCATTTTTATAACAATAATATTTGTAATATGTTTAAGTGCCTTAATATGTTTCAAGAAAAAAATTTAAACAGGACTTGATTTTGTATCAAACACGCACCAGTTTGTAGGCTTTAGCAGTGCCCATGTTTTAAATGTATTTTTAATTTTTAAAAGTAGTTATTTATATTTATCTGACTTATAATTATTATTTCCTATCTTTATACTACTTTTCAAAGATGTAGATTATATTTACTCATTTATTACTGTATTTTCTGTCTTTTTTTTATTAGTTTTACTAACTAAACTTCGCCCTTGATGTATTGTTATTTATTTATTTATTTATTTGATACACTATTCAACAGGTTAAAAAACCCAATTACAGAATAGGAGATAAAAACTAAAATTAAAAATACTAACTTGTGAAAAATACATATACACACATAAATACATGAATACATGTGAATTCATCCAAGAGACAACTAACTAAACTAAACTTATATAATACATTTTAGTATAAATATACATATACAATATACATACATAAAAAATATACAGCTTATACAAGAAGAATAGTACACGGTGAGGCTACTTGTGTCAACAAAAAGGAACAAAATACAAAATTTAAGTTAAAGACAGATTCTTTATGTCTGTAAGACTACAAGTGAATATATCTAATCGATTATTTAAATTATTGTACATACTGCACATCTGCTGGATACAAGAAAATATTTTTACGTTTGTCCTTGAGAAAGGCAAGTGAAATAAATTGTTGTGTCTAGATGCCGGTCTAGGAATTTGAAAATTAAGCATACTTAAAATATCACCACAGTCGATGTTATTGTGTAAAATATTGTATAAAAAAGTTAATTGCGATCGGTGTCTACGGATCTCTATACAATCTAGGCAAAACCTAGAGAGCAATTCTTCATGTGGATAACCAATAGCTGGATAAGTCCCGTCAGCCTTGAAAGTCGCATGTTTTAGGAAACGGCGTTGAATTCTTTCCAAATTTTGTATGTGTACATTATAGGTTGGACACCATATTATTGAAGCATATTCAAGGTGAGGTCTAACAAAAGTAGTGTAGAGTTGCTTTAATGTGCGTACATTTTCAAAATGTGCGGAGTTTCTAATAACAAAACCCAGCATTCTATAACTTTTGGTGACAGCAAGTTCGATGTGGTTTACACACGTTAGTTTTTTATCGAATGTCACACCCAAGTCTTGAAAAGTGTCAGGCCGGAAAAGTATATGATTGTCTAATTTGTAATCGTACATGATAATATTTTGCTTTGTTGTAAATGTCATAACGTTACATTTTGTTTCATTCAAGGGTAATTTATTTATCACACACCAGGGGCGCCTTTAGGCCTAGGCGCACTAGGCGCGCGCCTAGGGCCCCACTTTTCCAGGGGCCCCCATTTCCCGATTTATTGAGGTAAAAAAGCGATGTAAAAATTTTATTTCTTTGTTATGTCGTTATTTATTTTCGCTTTACTGATAGCAATAATGATATTTACTATCATGAAATACATTTCTTTTTTCCCTTTTCCATATCATCTTCATCAGATCTCAATTGCAACAAAAATGACAAAATAAGAATGGTTCATGCGAGAATGTGTTCACGAACATTTGTCGTTTATTTACATTTTATATCATTTGAACTTGAAATCATTTTATAGTTCTTTCTTTGCATTTCAATTTTTTTCATATTTCAATGTAGAAGTCTATAGGAATTATTTGTTTGTGTTTATCGTGTTTGAATATTCTTGAATATTCATTTTTTTAATCTTTATTTACTGCATCATACTGAAAAAAATATGTTCGTAATATTAATGAATCGGTTCATGTACGTTTACATAGTAACAATAAATGTGTACATTGTATTAATGAACATATACATTAGATCAATAAACAGATTCATAAATTCTCAATGAACTTTCATTCACTGAACATATTTTTTTCAGTGTATTAAAAAAAGATGCAATCAATTAACAGACCAATTTGTTGGCAATTCCTCAGACGTTACTATTTAAGTTTCGGCAGTCAGCACGTGCCAGATGACGAATCAGCTTTTCGGTCTATTTCACATTAATGAAAATAAATCTACTGATAATGATGATACGAAAATTCAAGAACCTGAGACAAACAATCTAGAAAACCCGAGAAAATAACTGAGAAAATTTTGATTTTGAAACCAGTGATGAGGACTGCGAACAGGAAGAACCATTGGGAAACGATTCTAGTGAATCTGGCGATGATGAACAAATAGAAAAAGAATCTGAAAATAAAGAAAATTTGGAAAAAGAGTATGAGGATGCAAAATAAGCTAATAATCAGTTCACTGCAATGATCAATGCATTAGTATCAACCTATAGAGGCGACATAGATTCCGAGCTATCTCCAGATAAATTGCATCAATTTTTGATATATGTCGGCTTAAGTCGCCTGCTGAAATATATAAAGGACCAGTTGATAGTTCTGAAACGTGGGGAAAATGTTATCCTGGGCCCCCTGATTAAAATTCCCTTTGACCGAATTCGATTTTTGACCTAGAGACGATTGAAACTGTGATCATCTGCGAAGGTCTGCTTAAATGTTCCATAAAAATTCTGAAAATATTCACTCATTTTTTAGAGAAAATAAACATCTTTTGTTTCTTGGTGTTTTTTTTTCAAAGTGCTTCCTTCTCCCGGAAAAAAATAAAACAGAAAAAAATAATTTTTTTGCAATTTTTTTACGGGAAAAGGAAGCACTTTGAAGAAAAAGTTGAAGGGGCATAAGCTGATTATTTTTACCTAAAGAACTTGCCTGAATATTTTGGGATTTTTCTGAAGTAGAAAAAAATAAAATTTTAGGGAAATTCTTGGTCGAAATTATTTTTGTCTAAGAAATTCTGAAAACCGGTAGGCGTGTTCTTTGAACAAAAATAAGCATCTTTTGATAAGCATCTTTTGTCTCCTTGGTGTTTGTCTTCAAGTTGCTTCCTTTTCCCGTAAAAAAATACAAAAAATATTTTTGTTTGTTTTTGTTATTTTTTAACGGGAGAAGGAAGCACTTTGAAAAAAATGCCAAGAGACAAAAGATGCTTATTATGCTCTTCAAGAAATGAGCATGAATATTTTCAGATTTTTTATGGAACATTTACGCAGACCTTTGAAGATGTTCACAGTTTCAGTCGCCTCTAGATAAAAAAATCGAATTCGGTCGGACTGGTGGTCAGAGAGAATTTTAATCAGGGGATCCAGGAGAATATTTTCCCCAGAACATTCTTACTATAAAAAACTGCGGAGTCCTTTATTCTCAATGTGTTGCAGGCGACATTTCTTAATGTTGAAACCCTTTTGTGTATTTACTTGACCATTCCTGTCAGTAATCCCTCATGTAAACGCACTTTTTCGACGCTCAAAATAATTAATAACCACCTACGAAATACTTCAGGGCAACAGCGACTTCAAAATTTGTCTCTTCTGGATACTGTATCAGAGGAAACAAAACTGTGATATCAAACGTTCAAATTGACAAGTTTGCTAACATATAAAGCCGGAAAAAAATAATATGATAATATGTATTTGTAAAAATATACTTGCCTTCAAATATTGCATAATATTTTTTTAATCGAGGGGCCCTCAAATCTCACAGCGCCTAGGGCCCCAATTTACCTAAACGCGCCCCTGTCACACACCATGTATTAATACGATCAATATTGTTTTGAAGTTCATAGCAATCTTTTTCACTTGCAATATTACAAAAGAGTTTTAAATTATCCGCATATAGAAGGCAGTTAACAGTTAGATTATCTACTATATCATTTACAAACAAGTTAAAGAACAGCGGACTTAAGTTTGAACCTTGGGGGACTCCTGACGTGGCTAAAACCTCAATAGATCTAACACCATGGTATACAACATATTGCTTTCTATCAGTTAGATAGGACTTAAAAAGCTCAATAAGGTTGTCCGAGAAGCCATAACATTCAAATTTTTGTAAGAGGATACCGTGATTCAGTCTATCGAAAGCTTTGGAAAAATCAGTGTATATAACGTCTGTTTGTACACTCCTGTCAATAGAATCAGAAATAAATTCTGTAATATTAATTAAATTGGTGACTGTTGAGCGGCCCTTGAAGATTATATTATTATAATGTAATATTATGTGCAGTGCATCAACAAATACGATTATTATTATTATTATTTTAAGACTGTCCGCTACACTCATAAGCCCATTGCACAATTCTTTAAATAACCTGTATGCTTTAAGAAAAAAATAGGATCACTCTCTCGTTTGAGGACGACTACCTTATATCACGACCGAACACCAAACCGTTTACGAAGCGTCTCAAGAAACAACCCCCAGTTTAGGCCGAGTCCACCCCTGCCTTCAACCCCTGTACGACTAACAGCGACGGCTACGACTACCGAGTTGTGACTGTTGCCTTGCCTGCGCTCCTCGCTAGTCTCTCTTGTATCCTCGTTCGTTAAACAGCTTAACAGCGAAATCCAACTTTTCGTAGCGCGCGTGGACGCGGCGTCTGACACGAAATTAGAGTTATGATATTTTTTCAGTTTCACGTCGGACCGTCTCGCGTTGACTAGTGTCGAAAATAAGTTGATGTGATGCTTGCTGTGTGGAGTGATGTGCAGTGTGGATACCAAAGTGATTAGTTAAACTTGCCTCTATTTTGGATACAACTTGGATACTCTGAATCATGTTTAAAACGGTCAGTATTGCCGCTGTGATAATTGAGAATTTTGCTAGAAATGTGCTTTTGTTTGATGGAAATCGAGAGGGGTGTAGCGCAAAGAATGAAATGTCTGAAGGTGACGCTTGTTGAAGCGGGATGCGAGAATGTGCCCTTAAAGTTGGGATCTTGCCGTGTGAGAGGGATATATGCGTTTATTTTAGGTTCTTTTGAAATATTTAAAAATCAAACAGTATGTCTTCTTTGAAGCGCCTCAAATTGTATACATTTTTCATAGATACTGATAAATTTACTTCATTCAGAAAGAAAATGTAAACGTTTAGATCTGCTAGAACTAGAAATCAAAAAATCTTTCAAGTACAACCCTTGTACCATGAACGACCAGCAAAATTTCTCGAATACTCCTATATTAAACAAATTGATAAGAAGTATCCATTGATTTATATAATCAGTTTAGGTCCACTCCAAACTTTGCCATAATTAAGGATTTTAAATTAAGTCTTAAGTAGATTAAGTCATAAATAGATTAAGATATAAATACTTGTAGGTATAAATTAGAATAAGCACGTCGGAAACTTTAGTATTCACTATGTAATACTCTTGATAAAGGTCTAATAAGCCGAAACATATGTAGAGTATTTATAATATATGGATTGATTCATCTAAAAGCAGTGTTTAATTTATAATTAACAATTATTTTTGTTGTGGTTCAGTATCGCGGTCTAACGATTAAGTAACTATAAGTAAATATTTTCATTGTCATGGCACAACATTCACGTATAACAGAATTTATAATAAACAATTTATGTATGTTATGTATTCGTTGGAACCCTAGCAGGTGCTCCAAATTGCTGAAAGGATCATACCATGTTCGGTTTTTCAATACTAACACCAAGCTAAAAATAAATGCTTACCCACTCTGCAAAAACTACAGAGTACAGTTTGGGTTACACAATACAAGAAACGTCAGATGTAGGGGTACTTGCATTACAACTGATATTTTAGTTTGGTATATAGTCGCCAAGACAAATTAAGAATAAACGTGTTAAATAACAGGAAATTTTAAAAGTGAATTATTATTTGTTTGCTTAATTGTATTGAAACAGCAAAATCCTATAAAGAATATGTTTCAACAGAAAAGTCCCAAAAGCGCAATCGGAATAACAAGGAAAAACGACTACAGCATTTTCTTTCTGTAATTTTGTGGATAGAATAGTAAAATATGGGGTTTCGGAATGACGTTTGAAGTAATGGGTAGTTGTTAACAGTCAACGTTGCCTTTTTAGCCACCTTTCTAAAAATGAGGCTTTGTTAATCATTGTCTTAAGCTATTCATTAGAAGTCTTTTGCAAACTATACAGTATGGCTTGGGGGTGGTCCCACATCAATTTTATGAAACTCTGTTTAGAATAAAGTGAGGAAAAATCGGAAAAAGTTGTTTTAATTGTAAATTTGGTGGATGCGCCGGTGAAAATGCAAACTGTATGATATATACTTTTTATAAACTATGGTGTATTATTGCTCGGAGGAGGTTCCTATGTAGTTTTTTCGTCAAGCTACGACCAGCGTACAGTAGGCAGAACTATTAAAAACTGGACAAAAACTCAGGTTTCATCAGAATTGCATTGAAACTGGTATTATGATCGTCAGGGATAAGAAACTACGATTTTCAGGTTGAATATTAAAATAATGGGATTTCTCGGCGGGTTCTTCGGCATACTTCGGGTATTGTTAGGACTAAAAAGAACATTTTTTATAGCTTTACGCAGAATTTTATTCTCGTTCAATTCCATATGAAATACATTTAAACATTGTTATTACTTTCACATCCACGTGGTGGATTGTATAGTATAGTAATAATAGTAGTCGTAAAAAAATTTTTAATTTTTTTTTTTTCTTGAAATAGGTTTAGAATGTCATGAAACGTCGAGATTTTAAATTTGAGCGAAAAAAAAAGACATTTTCTGTCTGTCTGTCGGTCTGTCTGTAACTTTTTTTTGTCCGCACGCTTTCTCCGGAACGGTTTAAGATATTGACTTGAAATTTTGTACACGTATATGTTATAATGAGATCTGGAACTGTATTGTTTTTTGAAGATATCCGGTGAAGGGTTGGGGAGTAAATAGGGCTAAATATGGGGAAATATGTAAAGCAAGCTGGTAAGACTACAGAAACTTGAAATTTGATGTATGTACTACAAGCCAAGGCCTCAGATTTTTTTATAATATTTTTCAAGCCCCCACCAGCCCTACTCCATTATTAAAGGGGTTTATAAAATAGAATTGAGACATTCATTTGAAATTTGGTACACGTATGTATTATAACGACATCTGGAATATTTTGAGATGATTTCGTTGAAGGGTTGAGGGTTGAATAGGGATAAATAGGGGAAAAAGTAAAGCAAGCTGGTAAGAGTACAGAAACTTGTAATTCGGTGTATGTACTAGAAGCCAAGGTCTCAGATTATTTATAATATCTTTCAACCCCCACCACCCCTACTCCATTATTGAAGGGGTTGATAAAATAAAATTGAAATATTCACTTGAAATTTGGTACACGTATGTATTATAACGACATCTGGAAGTAGAAAATATTTTGAGATGATTCCGTTGAAGGGTTGGGGGTTAAATAGTGGAAGATTTTTTTTGGGTCAAAAAGGGAAAGAATTGGGGTCGTTTGAGGGGGCGGACTACAACATTACTTTTTTGTCGTTTTATGCAGAATAAAAACATTTCTGGGTCCCTATCCAAAGAGTATTCATAAATATAGTGAATTTTTTGGATGCACAAGGGGTTTAACCGGAAAAATATCAAGTTCCAAGTTATTTATCTACAAATGTACCTCCTACTGAGTGAGGTATATTCTAGCTACCTTACCTACATACTTACCTACCTAATTCTAATTATTATAAAATTATAAGCAGTAAATAGAGAAAAGACGGTTGAATTTCAATTTCTGCAAATTCGTTCCCTGTAGTTTACCTCTAAAACTACCTTTTGTTGAAGAAATTGCTGCATATCGTTTCTTCTTATTAAATACCTGAGTATTGAGTTTTCAGGGAAATACATGATATTGTATACAGAGAAATATAATTTAAAGAGTCATGCACAAATGACAATAGACAATAGTGTTGTATGACCGTCTCCAAAGCTTTTGGGTTTTTTTATTCGATTTTTCTGTGTGCGGATCAAAATTTTAAATATTCGGAAAGAGAAAGATTGTCATAAAACAAATTGTTACCACAATATGTTTTATTGGAAAGTAATTTTTGATTTGTATACCTCGTTAGCCCTTCTATAATTATGAAAAAAGTATTTATGTTAACGATGTAAAATTATATTCCCATAAAGTTAAATGTGTTGTCTGGTTGTGTAGAGTTTCTGTTTTATTGATATAATGAAACTTTAAATAATGTTTGTTAGTGTAATAAAACCGATATTCTTTTTATAGAGAGGGTCAATTTCTATTTGACGATGCTTTGTTTGCCTAAATTAAATACATTAAATACCGTATAACCCGATAATAAAGCTTTTAAGTACCAGAGAAATATTTTTTTGAAATATTTTGTTTATTTTATTAAAACAAATTTGAAATAGAAATGTTGTTTTCAAAAAAGGGTTTACGTACAGACGGACATTTTTTATTCTTTATTTGAATAGCAAAGTGGATTTCCATACATTTTTTTTTATGACAACTCTGTGATACATTTGTCCGGCTATAATATACCTAAATAATTAAGTCAAGGAGACACAGCAATATTTAGACAATATTCAGTTATTAACTACATAGGCCTCTACCATTGTTTAAATTATCAGTTGGATACTTGTTTTGTCATAAGTGTTTTTCTGACTTTCTTAAAATAACCATTCATTCATTCCAATTTTCAGAAAAAGGCGACATGTTTCTTGGCGATAACAACTATCCTCCACTATGCAATATACCAGTGTGGTAATCGAGACTTACCTGTATCTCTATTTAAATCATATCTTAATAACAGAAAACAGTACGTGTCTCCGAATAATATAAACTCTGATAGGATATGGAGTTCTTCAAGGCTCAATATTCGGGCCATTGTTTAAAATAATTCTTATTAACGACTTGCCTCCTTGTCTTGGCATTGTTAAATGAAATCTGTTTGCTGATTATCTAACCTTAAAAAGCTCTTCTAAGAATATAACAGAACTTGAAGATTAGTTAGTCGTAGCTACAGAAAAATCTGAGCTGTGATTATCTGCAAATGAATCAAAATTAAACAAAAATAAAATTCAAAGTTTATCAGTTCTAACTCGTCTATTACTAGGGGAAATAGTGTTAAGTTATTAGGCGTACCTATAGATGGCAGTTTAAAATAGGATATGCATATTGATCAACTATTATGCAAAGTTATCTAGTACAATTTTTGAGTAAACTGTACATGCGTTGCCCTACTATCAATTTATTGGCACTTGTTTCATTCTCACTTGAACTACATACTTTGGGGTAATTTTAGTTACTCTGTTTTGTAAGTGACTGACTAACATGATTTGGAATACTTCAAATAAAAAAACAGTTGCCCAAGATTTGACCCTTGTGGCATTTCTGAATAAGCGATATTCAAACCAAACTTGTGACCGTAGTATGCTACAAACTATAATCTAGATAGATATAATTTGAATATTGTCAGCCAGTGATGTGTTTCGCGAAATCTGTATTAATAATGTCAACTAACTAACTCAGTACCTTCACAGAATTAGGAATGATGGCAATATGCCTTTAGTTATCTAAGAGGACTCGTTTCCCATTTTTCAACACAGGATCAATCTATACTAAGTTATCAATACTCAGGGAATATGGAGGTACTTAAAATGAGTTTGGGTCTTATTATAAGATGGGTTACAAAATTCGGAAACAATGTCTAAGTAAGAAACTTGACTTGAACGTTTCCAGATGTCATTTTCAAGCACTTCATCAACCCTCTGAATAAAGTGCCTTGTGGAACCACCATAAATAAATATATTCAGAAATTAATATATTTTTCTGATTTGTGCTGTTTCATGCTAAACAATAATAGTTTAATTTATTGCCATGAAAGAATTTAACAAAACACTTTCTATTTGGCATAAGTTCAAATTTCTGTACGTTTGTTAAAATAATAATTTATCAAATTTTTAAATTCTGTTAAACCAGGAAATTTTCGAAGTGATGAAACACAAAATAAAACTAACGAGTAAGCACATAACAATAAATTGATCCGATTTCACAGTAATTCCTCGCATATAAATGTATTCTGCGTAAACATTAAAATGCTGAAGTAATAGTTGTAAACAGCAGTTAATAAAATAAAACGACATTAAAAAAATCCTTTAAATGACAACATTACAAAATTGCTTATTGTGTCTATTATTATACTAGTTTGACGAGGTCGATGGGTTATTGTACCCGGATAAAAAACTTAGTAATAACAGTTGTTTAAAATCAACAATTATTTTTTTTGGGGGGGGGGGAGTTGGAGTTTTCAAAGAGGGTAAATTTTGAACAAACGAAATTAACTTGTTTTTTAATAATTTTAATTTTTTCTATTTCCTAACATCTTGTTTTTAGAAATTGAATGGTTCAAACTACGTTATTTGTACATTCGAGGACCGAGAATCGAGAATAGGTTTTCTGTATGAAGGATTTTTCAAACGGGTACCATGCTCAGATCAGTATTATCGGTTTGACGTAATAATTATAGGCAATAACAGTTATTAACTATAGTTCGTAACGTATTTATCCACGGAGGATCAATTGAAGATCTACCCATCATCGATTAAAGAGACATCCAGCTTTCAATACCTAAGAATAATAAAAGCAATTACCCATAAAATAAATAAAAGCAAAATCAACACTTATTTCTTTATTTATTGGTGAGATTTCTTTCCTTCCATAAATTAGCCGCTCTATAAAATCTATTTCTTAACCAAACGTTATTCAATATAAATCGTGGCTATTTAAAATAAATTCACTTGTCCGTAAACTCCATTCAATTCCAGTGAAATTAATTTCCAAATCGTTATTCTGCAAAATGTAATCGTCTAATAAGTTGCGTTTCAAAGGAGCGACAAAATTGGTTAATTGCAAATTTCAACCAACAAATAATCGAGTTTATATCCAATTTTAACTTTATACACAATGTTATATAGGTAGCCACTTTATTGTGTGGTAGAGGGTAGAGGAAAACAGAAGGTCGTGTAAATGCGAATGGTATGTGTTTGCTGCAGATATTTAAGTAGAGGGAAAGAGTTGTGCCAAAAACTGGATATCGAGGAGTTGTCATATCTTGAACCTCATGAGACTTTAAATAAACATAAAACAGGTTGGGGTTTAAAATTATAACTTGAAATATGTTGGGCAAACGAAACTATGAATTGTAACTAGACTTATGGAGCGTATGGCACATCTTAGATAGGGAAAGAATGTGATTTGGTGTGTTAATAATAGTTAAGGTTAATTGAGATTAAATAACAACGGATAGCTGCATGCTTTTAAAGGCTTGGCACACCGTAAAAACAATTTGTAAAGTGACAGAAAATTTGTTCCATAGTTTATTGGTCAGTAGGTTGTAGTTCGTCAAACTGTAGCAGTAGTTTAAGTAGCCTATTAATAGATATGATATATTGATTACTATTAGCCCTAACCATACAGATAAAGGGTGTTTAAAATAGGTCTATATTGAATAGGAAGATACAGTCATACTTACAATGGACTCTATTAATCGTCTCCTGGTAATACCGACGTTGTTATCGAAACGTGATGTATTTTTGATACCAATCTGTTTATCAGACAGATTACTTAATTTGCCCTACCGCTGAATCAAGTTTTCAGGAATAAATCCCCTTTTTTTATCCATTACATGACTACGAAACCCCTTAATTGTTGACGCTCAAACTTATTCAACAAAAACACCGGGTGCAAGCTTTTGTATCACATTACAATAGTTTTCGTTCTTTGCTTCCCCCATTATTTAGCGTTTCGTAAACACCCTTCGTTACATAAGCGTTGTGAGATTATTGCCGAGGGGGTAGACGAGCGTTAAATAATTAAAAACAACGAAGAAGAATACTCGTGTAACTTCACCCAGTGAAACGATAATGATAAACTTAGGGATAAATTAACTAATGTATGTTTAAGTTACCTGTAAGGGTAAAATCGAAGGGTTCTAATCATCTAGAAGAAAAGGTCTTACAATATAATTGTTTTCTTAGTCTTGGAAAAGATTGTGTTCCGGAAGGCATTAGTTTAAACAAAAGAATTTTCAAAATTTCGTTATTATTAGGGTTCGTAATTTTAAGACCATAAAATATGACGTGCCACAAGAGGTTCAAATTAGCTGTTCGGTACAAAATCTCGAAGTAAAGTCGGTTAAAACGGTAACAATTCGTACGAAATTGTGTTGAATTAAAGCGTTTAAATAATTCTACATTGAGCACGTGGCTGACTATTTTATATAGCTGATATTTAAGTTGAACATAGCATCACAAAAGCATATATAAACAACCCGGGAAAGTGCAGTGTCTTGTCGTAAAATCTATACCCGAGTTCCTTTTTCAAGTGGATGATATAATAAGCAACATATGTTTATAAGGCAGCTCTCGGGCCTCTTTCTCATAACCCGCTGAAAAAGCTCTTTTTACCGCGAGACAGAGCCCTTCCCTGCACTTCCACCGTAAATGAATATTTATCTGCGGAACGGTTAATATAAATAAAAGCTCATTGTGGCGAATTAAAACGCAAATTTCTGGGAAACATGAAACCTTATACCTATGGACGCAAGCGGACAGGAGGCAATGCACACTTCTAGATCCAGAAACAGAAAAATAATAAATAAGGAGATGATGATAGGCGAGTGAAGGATGTAATTGTTTGCGACTCCCAGGAATCAGCAGCAATGCTCATCATACGCTGACAAATCAATCAATCAATCATAAAATATGACGTACCACAAGGCACAGTACTTGGCCCTCTGTTATTTATAACATAAGTTAATGAACTGTTCTCTGTTCGAAACAAGGGTAGTGTTATTAGCTACGCTGATGACACAGTAATATTTTATGAAGATAGTTCCTGGAACGATTTAAAATCAAAGTAGAACGCGCGTTTGGAACCTTAAGAGATTGGTTCGACTCTAAACCGCTAACAGTAGACTTCACTAATTACTATTTTGCTCTAAAAATACATCGGTACCACAATTTTTTAATTTATTCATGTTTAGGTACCATTCACGCTACAGCATAGAACCTATGAAAGACGTAAAATACTTAAGCAACTACTAAAATGACAGGAGAAAACATTTTTATTATTTATAAATGATGGGAACATTCTTATAACGACCTAAATAGGATTAACAAATATTATTATTATATTCTAAAACCGGTAATGTCGCTCACTGTGTTGGTGATCGAATTCTTAACAACTTTCAAAATGTCCGTCTGTCTGCTCGTCCGTCCATCTATGTCTGTCTGTCTGTCCGTCCGTCCGTCACGTTCCTTGTAAGCACGATAACTTAAGAACGAAATGTCGGATTATAGTGAAATTTGAACAGTAAGTTACTGTTAGCTAGAGGAAGAATGCTGTTGTTTTTGAACAAAATCGAACAAGAAGTAAAAAAGTTATTAGTTATTCAAATTCTTTGATTTATATATTTATATTATATAAGTCAGCTCAATGGCGCAGTGCTAAGGTGTTTGGCTTGCGACCACGGAATTCCGGGTTCGAATCCTGGCCAGGGTATGGATGTCTAGTGGCGTTGTTCATGTGTTACCGAGACGGTAGCAGTGAGCTGGGCCGCTGTTGAGTTGCTGTTATCTCTCGAGCTGCGGTAGATGGCAATATAGCAGGGAATGGTTGTTGTGTTGATGTCTACGTGTACGTGTCCTGGTTGAGTGGTAGAACAGCAATAGCTGAACGCCGCCAGGATATTAATATAAATAAGGCCATTAAAATAACATCGTTAAATTGCAAATAATAAGGCAATAGTGCCTAATGCATGCTTATGAACTTAATAGCAATAAATTTGTAACAAATGCGAAAAAATTATGGACCGAGCTTTGGCGGCTTTCATTCATCTTGCGGCTAGACAATGCCGTCAATCACTAATACAAACTAACATACTCTTCGCGTATATTTTTTATTTACGATAAAAATACGGAGAGTATTCTATTGAATGTGCAACAATTATAGGTATAAAAAGTGCAGTAAATCGGCGAAGAATGTAATGATTAGCTTGTTATTTTTAATGAATCCTCCTGTATATTTGTACTTGAGAAGCGTAGAACTAATTTATGAACTTGTTTTGTACTTATGTCCCTATGGCCAACTTCAGCCGTTTTCGAGCATGCTTTGTAATCAACTTTGCCACTTTGACATTTGTATAAGATTATCCATCCTCTTGTCTGGGAATAATTGCAAAAGAGAAACAGACAAAGCGCTGTTTATTTTGTCTGTATTTTCGGTATTCTTCTGCGGTACGCCTATGCTTTTCCTCTGGGACATAGAACTAAAATGATTGCCTGTGTCCCTTGTGTGTCATCTGTTGTAACTTATTTATTAAGGACATTGAGTTTCTAGTAAAATAAAATAAATTGGAAACGGAACTTTTTATTATTAATCTTTTGTAATTTATTTGTCTTTATGGTCCGGACGTTTTTAATTTTCTAAATGAGTTTCCTTTGTGCTACTTATTTCAGCAGATAAGTATCTTCCTCGTTCTAATAATGTTGTATAGCTTTTTATCCGTACGTATTTATAAGGTTTTCGTACGATTTTTCTTGGTCTCTGGTAAAATATTTTATATATGTAAACGAGAATTTCAAATAACGATGACTAGAAACAAAGCAACTGGACGTAAATTATCCCAAAATTGTTTAGTTATGTAAAAATGTTTGTAGTTGTAGTGTAGAAAAGGGCGACTAGATTAAAAAGCATATGGTTCATCTCTCCGTTATAATAGCTTAGGTATCATACGGGGTTTAAATGAACTCCTGAATATGCCATCTTGGTAGGCGAAACGCGCGTCAAGTGCAATATTGAGTTTTTTTGGTGTGCTACTGACATCAGTGCTAGGTAAATCATTTACTAATATCGGCTTATTATTTTTTTTTTTTCTAATTTCGTGAAATAGTTTGTCTAATTTGTTCTCTGAATCAACTTTATTTTCATTTTAATCCATTTGCCTCCGAAAAATATTAAATATCAATATACTCCAGTCTTAAGGTACTTGTAGGAAAATAATACATGACTGGGATTTTCTCGTTGGGTGTCAAAAACAACTCCGAATGTGTGAATTCTAACTTTAACGGGAAACATATATTTTTAAATAGTACAAAAATTCTCGCCCACAGTTGCTTAGTTTTATAGAAGGTTCCAAAAAAGTTTTTATTATTTTTGGGCCAAAAATCATACTTATATTTAATTTTAGGTCAACATTTGAGGGTTCCTAGCGACCTGGAGTACCTAGAAAGCCATAAAATATAAACTTGTTTAAGTAATTCAGGGAAATGTAAGAGAATATGCAAATTATTAACGCTTTTATTATAAACTTACGAATTTTAAATTCATTGTACAGTTATGGAAGAATTAAATGACTGCGGTATGCATCAATTCATCCGTAGCTGTACTTTCGTATTTCTATATAGTGCCCAGTTTCCACCAATCGAATTAAATTGAATTTTCCGCTAGTGAAACTAAACTTTTATAATATAAAATCTTTACTTTTGGATATCCTATCTTAAATTTTAGATTCAGACTGCCATTGAACCATCAATGTGTTGCTATTAATAATTTAAACTCCGATCTGTTAACAATAAAGCACAGGATGACTCATGGCTGTGTACTTGGGACTTTATTGTATATTTTATATATAAACGTTGTTTTTTTTTCATTTTATATCTCCAATAAAACGGTTTGCCTATAAAGAAGGCAATTAGATTCCTACCAGCCAAACCTGTGGTACCCCCGTTTTCGAGGACGCTGAGCTTGATGGTGATGTTGGATCTTCTCCCCGAGGCGAACCGACCCATTAAACGCACAAAAACTACACCTTTGAAACGCGGGTTTATGAAGTGAGTAAGTTCACGGCAGAGGGGCGGTTTTTGGCCGTTTGAGGGGTTGGCGGGGATCGAGGAGGGGTCTCGACGTCACCATCGTGCTCAGCATCTCCGAAAACGGGGGTAACACAGGTTTGGCTGGTAGGATACGGCGGATACGCGGTTTACCCTTTTCGGGGGTCTTCTTGGCCGCTTGGGGGGTGGGGCGACCTCACAGAGAGATTTAACCACCGTCATCGTCTTGAGTATCCACGAAAACGGCGGAGAGGGGACATAGTCTCGTTAGGATAAGAAAAATTCATGTTTTTCGAGGTTCCATCCGACTCACATAATGCACTATTTTGTAATTTTCTTCTTTCATTTCTTTAGCCTTTTTCTGTATTTTGTCTAGGCTGTTTTATACTTTGTTCTGTGTTGTTTCTGTATCATTTTTGTTTATGTATGGTACTTACACTGTATACTTGTTTTGTGACTTGCCAAAAACTATTTTGCATTCTTGGCTAAATAAAGACTATTATTTTATATTTGTTAAATTTTTCTTAAATGTCTCTAATAAATAGATAGATCGGGAAAAGTTGAAAAAGTTAGGGAGTTTAATGTTGAAGATTGGCTATGACAATGATATTCGGGAAAACTGAAAAGTACTATTTTTGGTTCTGATAACTAAACAGCCTTTGTTGTAGATGGTCATTGGATGGATTTATTCAAAACAATAACAAACTAACAGTCAACTTTCACCAGATTATAAGAATAACAATTTTGAAATATGTACATAATTTTTCGCTTGAACAAATTGCATCCCCCTCTGTCCCTCTCATGAAATAAGAGAGACAACCTGATGCATCAATAAACCACGACACGCCGTAGGGTCTATTTCTTGTAACAATCCAAACAATAGGCGCCCTTTCTTTTATTCCACCTTTTTTCTATGTGAACCCTCTTTAAATTAAATTCAGACGAGTGTTCTATAGACACGAAAAAACCAATAAATTTTACCACCGCCCTTTTACGGGATATGTCTCGATTCTCACAGCGTTAATAACTGAAAAGTTTCGGTCAGGTAGAATCTGGGCACGTGAAAAGTTTACGGTTTTATGGTTAAGAAAGTGGCAAAAATGGTCGTGTGGCTGTAACGAAATGCCTGTGCCATATTTAATTTAAGAGGAAGAAATAAGCTATGCATAGACATGTTAGGAATACTGAGAACAAAAGAAATGGTACGATTTGTTTTATAAACATATCATTTCAACTTTATTTATTTATTTATTTAATTTTTTTAATTTTTATTATAATATGAAAAGCCCAGATGATATTAACGACTACTTTATTTCAGTATTTGAATGTGAGGAAACAATTCATTTTTATTGTTCTTGGAAATACAATAATAATGTGAGTTTTCATTTTAAAGTGACTTCAACTAATTAATAAAGTACATTTTGATCTAAAATTCTAAAATCAAATGCTTGTGGTTGTGACAAAATTTCCCTAGTAATGTTAAAATACAGTTTTCCAGTAATTGGTGACTATCTCACTCACATTATGAATTGTTGCATGGAACAAGGGTACTTCCCTGAACAATGGAAAGAGGCACTAGTTAGTCCTTTGCCAAAGGTTAATAATCCTCATATATCTGACTTGCGTCCAGTAATCATTTTAACTGTTCTATCAAAAATTCTTGAGAAAATTGTACACCAGCAATTAAATGATTATGTCAAAGAACACAAAATTATTCCTTAATTTTTAATCGGGTTTCCCAAGGGGTCATAGTGCAACATCTGCCTTAGTAAATGTAACCGACAATATATTTAGAGCCCTAGATAACAACCAAGCTATAGCTTTAGTTCGCTTCATTTCATAAAAGCTTTCGATGAATTAAATCATCAACTTTTATGTGCAAAGTTGCACTATTTTGGGTTTTCCTACATGTCTGTAAATTTTATCAAATCTTATCCGACAGGTCGTAGACAGTTAACATCATCCGGTGTGCCTCAAAGCTCTGTATTGGGGTCTTTTCTTGATTTTGTCTACCAGCAGATATGTTTGTAAACATACAGTACTGTTCCGTGCAAGCATATGCCGATGATACACAACTTTATTTCTTATTCGATCCTAGCAATTACCGCACGGCTACAAACTTAATAAATGTTGCCTTGCAAGAGATTTATAATTTTGCTACAAAACATATTTACCCAAATAAATCGACAGTAATGATTTTTAATCAATATATGTATCACCAAATGCCGTGGGAAATTATAAATAGTTTACAAAAAATTCAAAATACCTCTGTATTCGTTATATTTTTGGATTAAAGAAATTTCAACATATTTCACAGAAACGTTTACAACTTGGATGGCTTAATCTTAAAACTACTTACAAATATCACCTGCTGATGTTTGTCTATAGAGTTCTTACTACTTCACTGCCGGATTATCTTAAACAAAAACTTGTAAGACGAAGAAGTATTCATAATGTAAATATAAGATCTACTGATATTTTGACCATGCCACAACATAGTTCTTCCATTTTTCTGCGCTCATTCTCTTATGGCTCTTGGATGGGACAATAAGAAATACACGCAGCAAGAGCCAAACCTATCTGAGTACATGGAGCAACGCAAACACCAACTTCTAAATAAACCATATCCTGGTGGATAGAAAAATAAGGGAGCTAAAAGTATTAAGGCAAGAAGAACAACAAAAAGTAACACAGCCCATAAAACACTATATAAATCACTGGAGACAAAGAAACTGGAAGTATGTAAAGGATACAACAAAACAACAAATAACACTTCAACATTTTCCTACTTTAGAAAGAGGAATATAAAAAAGCAATACTAGGAGGATATGGAAACCAACTAATAAGAAAAGAACAACAATCAGTTCAACAATAATAAAAATAGCGACGAGGAAAACGCTGATGCGGAGGAAATCACCCATGAGCACACAATAAATACGAACAACTAAAGAAGATGGAGGCCGTAGAAAAACCACAACATATACCAAGTACATGAGGATAAGATTATCATGGAACTTAAAGAAGTATCTTAGAATCATCTATATTTCCCATCCTATACACCATGCGTCATGTGGCTCTTGCTGCTGGTAACAAGCATGTCCTAAATGCAATCCGGCGTACGGCTGGTCCGGCGATATATAAAAATGTCCAGATTGGATATCTGTAAATTGGCTGATCAAGCAATCAGTATATTGTAAGTTTGTTCCAGCAGGCGCCAGAAATGTTGGAAGCAGCTTGAAACATGCGCAATGGTAATTTTGTATTCCAGCAGAGTAATGTTAAGGTCAGGATCGAAATGTCATAAAGTGTATATGTGGTTGCCTAATAATCATTAAAATTCCGTCAAATCGACACTTGGTATTTCATAAATAACTTTTTTATAAGTAATTCAAACGAAGTTTTAAAGTGGGCAGTATTATAACAGAAGTCGGCCAAAGACAACTGACCTGTTTGTTTCTTTTTTAAGTGCACGATAAATTCGGAATAAATTTTTAAAATTGCCTTATTATCAGACGATACATTTGTAGCTATATTAGATAATCAGAGTTATTTAGGTACATTTAATTAGGTCGTTTTGATGCGTATTACAGTCATTATCTCATATCTGTGTAAAAAATTGCTTTTGTACATTTTAATGTATGAAACTGATTTTTAAGAGAAATCGATGAGTCATCAGAATAATTGTAAAGAATATTTAGAATAAGTTCATCATGTAACTAGAAGATGGCGCCAATATCCTTATGAATGAAAAGGGGTAATGATTTTGATTTATGAATGAAATCAAAAGTGGCAAATTTAAATTTGTTAAATAAACTAAACAATGAAAGTATTATTAAATGGTCAACAGTTTGCAACTGTATTCAAGCACTAAAATGACACTATATTCCAAGTATACAATATATGCAATAAATTCTGTTCATTTTTGTCAAAAATTAGGTGAATTTTCAATGAATGTAAATATATAAATTATGTTTGAACCCTGAATATGGTTCATGGCATTGGTGTTTTAATCAACTGTCCATAACTTTATCTCGTTTATGCTTCCACAGAAAAGAGTAACTTATATTTCATTGTGTGACTGCTTCACCTGACCCTGAAGTTACGGGTTCAATCAGCCAGTTTTGGCAAATTTTTATTGTGTAAGAATGATTAACCCAATATACTTACTCGGATATGTTCTTTTCTTAGATATGTGCAAAAGTATGTTAATTTTTTTGGAAAAAAGGATAATGATACACTATATCTAGAGGTCAGGCAAAGATTAGAGACCTAATAAGATAGGACAGGACAGTCTGACGGAAAAGACGAAATAGACGAAGACAGTTGTGCACTCCAATTTAAAGGGACGCGACATCCAGCGGAAGCGGTTTCGGGATTTGTCGGTTATGCATTAAACGAATTTGACCAAGCTTACTAAAAGATAGGTTGGCTCATCGAAATCGACAAATGCTACGTCACTTATAGACCTCGATGACAGCTGCGTGTGGCTGTTTTTTCCTCATTTTATAGAAAAAAGTTTCAAAATTATTCTTTCAATGTACAATTCTATCCTAATCAAATAGATACCTTACATATAAACATAGAAATACTTCGTGTGACATATATTACTAAGCAACCTGTTTTTTAGTGACCTTGGCTACTGACAGTCAGCTGTGTTCGGTCGTTCTATCAGGAGACAGTGTTGTCTAATTTTCATTATTGGCGCGAAAACTCCAATTTAAATGTCGACGTCAATGGCGCTATTGCTAAAAGATACAAGGTTTTCCGTTGGCTGTCCTATCTTGTTAATCCCTTAATCTTTGCCGAAAGTCCGGAGCTTCGAGCATGCGCATTACCTTGTAAATGTGTAATAAATTCTACAAATCGAGAAATTGTCGAAATTGAAGTATTTCGTGTTATTTTGTGAAAACAAGGCGGGGGACACCGCCGCACCCCCCATTTCTTTATCAGCGACGATTATACTGCCTGCGGCGCTAATAATTATTATTATAACAATTAGATATCAGAATAAAAACCTACTAATCTAACCTAAAGAAATCACACGAAATAATGAAATTATTTTAAGCAGAATAAAAACCTTTAACCTAACGTAAAGAAATCATAGAAAAGAATTAGTGAAAAAATATATTAATCATTACACAATTAAAGAAAAAAAAATCAGCGGACGTAGGAGTTTGAACCAGGGACCTTCCATGGTTTTATCTACGCGCTAGCCACTAAGCTGACGTTGAACGCTAGAACAAGGAACGCTTCTCACACATACTACGTTCAAGGACATATTTACAACTGTTAGGTAGAATAAAAATTAGATGATGCACAGTTGCCAAATTTAAATACATATTGTCTTTGCCATTTGCAATAATGTTCCCATAATTTGGATAAAAGGTTCTTGCTGTTTAATTCGAAATTAATAATGTGGTTAACTATTTCATTTTAAAATTCAAACAATATCCCTATATGATATAGTTGTACATGGCATAAATTATGCACACCCACATTTTAGAATTTACCTAACCAGATACTACATATTTTACGACTATTTATGTAATTGGGTATTATTTATAATTATAATTTGTAACATTTATTATATCTTATACTAAAGAAATTTTTGTACATGTGGCAATGCGGACAACATTCCGACAAATATTGAAACTTGCCAATAAAATAAAATAAGATACACACTGTGCCATCTAGGATTAACATAAGTACTAGCTTACGAGTTTTTGACATTTCGATCCTGTCCTTAATGACATGTGCAAGTGTCATCTGTTCCAGCAGATGTTTGTAACATTTATTACTTGTTGGCAACTGCTTAAAAAGTTTGTCGATCCTAACCTGACTTTTGTACTTTTCTCATCTGAGCGAGCTGTGTTTGTGTTTTATCAGTGCATAAGTTTGTAGAAGATAATGAATTTCCTTGAATTTGATTATTTAATTTTATTTATATGTATATGAAAGTAAAAAAAAAATCAAATAAATAAAACATCTATACCGGGTGAGTTTTGATGGCTCCCGTACTAAAAGACATTAGCAATAAATACTAATCGTTAGGTCACAGATAACAATTCAAATTAAATTCGGTAATTCCTTCACAGACTTAACGGCTAATTGAGATTAAGCATAAATATTCTATGGGAGTACGCCGCTGCCTAATGCCCTGGAAATAGTTACCCTCCGAAGGTCACAAGAGGAGCCCCTGTGCGAGCTCCTAAATGTAAACACCTAAGTTAGTCGACCACGGAAACTTAAGTAAATAGGGGTTAATGTAAATATAGGTTTTGTCAACTACCATTATATTCTCAGAAATATGCTAATAAAGTAATAAAATATTTACTCTACAACGCTGAACTCGCCTCGGATGCGAAGTGAAGTGAACCGAGTCGGCTACTTTAAATAATGTTGTTAATTATATGCACTACCTACCAAGAACAATTTGTATATTTTCATTCCTGAAATTTGTTAATTGTTTGTTATTAGGGATGTGTACGCGGCGATCCGGAAATGCGTATGATTAAAGCATGTGGAGCAGAAGTAGAAATTTGAACTGCCTCTGCTTTATTAGCATCTTTAAATACTTAAATAAAAGGCTTCTTTCATTTATGCGAAGATCATTTTTGATTATATAAGGAAGTAAGCAAATGTACCTTTAATAAAAACCAATGGAATGACAAACTGTAAAAACTTCAGCAGTTGGTATTTTTGAAGAAAAATACTACTGTGCGGACTATTAGATCGAGCTTCCGTGGCAAAAAAGGTACCCCATCGAACACCTCAAATTTAAAAGGCGAAAATTTTTACAAAACATGTAAAAATCATGTTACGCTCGCCAGAGTAGTAAAAATTTGTTAATTGTTATTTTCTATGAACTTTGAATTTAACTTTAAAAAATAATACTACTACGTAATAATAATAATAATACCTTTATTTTCCTTTCAGACAGTACAGTCATGTATAGGAATCGTCACAATTTAGCATGCAATTATGCTACAAGAAATTCATCTAAAGTATAAAAACAATTGTTTAATAAATATAGTCTTAATTTTAGTTTAAAACTATTCACATTTTTTGCCTGTTTGATGTCGTTAGATAAACAATTAAACAGTTTCAGACCTAGACAGTTGGGTGCATTTATCGATATATTGTATTTATAATAAGGAACATGAAATTCTTCTTTTTGTCTTGTGTTTCTAGCATGAAACTTTGTATTCGTCCTAAATTTAGCCTTATTACTGTAAACATATACACACAATTCATAGATTAAGATACTAACAAGGGTTAAAACTTTATATTTTCTAAAAACATCTCTGCAAGAACAGGTACCTACTGGAAATCCCTGCCATGTTTCTTAAAATTCGTTTCTGTACAATAAAAACATCCGCTAATAAGGTGGAGTTTCCCCAAAAGGCAACGCTATACCTTAGTCTGGACCCGACCTGTGCGTGATATAAATTTAATAGTTGATCTTTTGATAGAATGGCTTTTAAACTTCCAGTTTGTGGCTAAGAAAAGGAGGTTTTCCTCGTTGTTTAAATATTGCCCAAGTGTTCAAGTGTGGGCCACCCTACGAGCGACGTGGTTAGCGTCACTGGTGTAACCTGGCTAGCACAGTAAAGATACGGAGAGCTAAAGGGCATGGAGTTCAAGGCTTGGGCGCCATTGATTACTGAGTGTAATCAAAGAAAATTGAAGATAAAGATAAACCAAAGACAAAAGTTACATATGTACAATAGAACTATATTACAGAATATTATATTACAAAACAGTTGAGCTATCACAGCATCAGCGATACTGTATAGCAAAATATCACCAAAATATGTACAAGGTAAACTATATTACAAGATACACTATATTACATATTGCTCAACAGCAAGATAAACTTGAGGTATTTACGAGATAAAAAAACTATATTACAAAAGATATGACCATTTACGAGATTTAAACCGAACTATAATACAAAGGTATCTCGCAAGCGATCCGACAAACAAACTATATTACAGCACTAGATATCCTAAAGTGCAACACAAAAGACACACCATTAGATTTACCAAAATGGCGACACAAAATATATTACAAAGATAATAAAACTTAACCTAATAAAAGATATGCTATTTCACTCGAACCTGATATTTATTTGAGCCTACCAGTATATAGCCTCCCCGCTACGTAATGCCAAATACTCAAAAACGGGACACCCCAAGTTATATAACCATAAAAAAAAATAATACTAGAACTCATCTCTAGCAAATAAAATACGGGACACCCCAAGTTATATAACCACAAAAGATAATACACATCTCACCGCGCCCCGAACATCCGAATTCCTTTAAATAAATAATCCACATAAGTGATGCGACTTGACGAGTCAAATCTAGGAAATATCAGATCACACGATGCGTATTATGTGCAAATAACTGACGTGTCTAACCATTGAGACACATCTAAAACAAAAGTACTTTGACACAGCGAATTTGCGATACTGGCAAAATTAAAAAAAAATATCATGTTATCAAACAACTACGATTACGTTAAACGTTGAATACAAGAAATCGATACTACGAAGAAATATTTGTTACAGCGAATTTAAGATATAAATAACTACGACGAAATATTTGTAACAACGGATTTAAGATGTGAGTGACTACGAATTAATGTGTAGCACTAGATATGCGAAAATAATCCCTTTTACAGGTAATAATCAAAGGTACTTATCTTTTATTATAATATCCTGATGAGAGAAATTCCTAAGTATGCCCCTGTCCTCCGATGATAATAGATTATAACCGTTGGGTAGTTAAATGGTTCATGATCTCCATTTTGCTCTAGCGAGATGTCACATGTCGTACCATTCCACTTTGAAGGTTATGAAATCGTAGAGGCGTGCTATGCTCGAATAACATAAATAATTTCTTCGCCCAGGTTTTCGTATGCTTGATAGAAAATCTTAAATAGATGTTGTGTCGAAAATTTCATAATAAAGGTAAACATAGTATTCTTATCCCAAAAAGTTCTCAAGAAAACGTATATAAAAACGTAGTATCAACATAGAACGTAGATAATTTTGCTTAAAGCAAAGGTGTAGCATTAAGATCACTTCGACGTTGAAATGAAATTTGTAATTAAATGAAAGAAAGAAAGAAAGAAAGAAAGAAAGAAAGAACCTAAAACAATATGTTTAAATGTTAGATGGTATTTAACAATATATAATTATTTAACTATTACCTTATACGTCTATAAGGTTCCTCTCTACCAATATCCCCGTCGGGGTCTTACAAAATTTCTCTATTACGTCCACCTCGAAGGACGGCTCGAGTGAAAGAGAGCGAATTTAGTCTAACGCGTCGTATTGTGACATATGTTTCGGACCGACAGTAACGTGTCTCCGCCCCAAAAAGTAGTTCTCTTTATTTTAGTGAAATATTAATTAGCCAAATGATCTATAATGTTACTGATAGTTCTACGTTTCATGTGACTATCCGACTTTATTATAAATACTCGACTCAACTTCATTTTTCAGTCAGTTTGATCTATTTCTTTAATTTAATTTGAATATTATCGAGCGTGCGCTGTTTAATATACTGATGCGTAAGTATAAGCTACTACCAACCTCCCATCTGTCCAGAAATGTTCGTTATAGTACCAGAGCATAGGAGAATAAAATGTTTGATTATTAAAATTTTTCTAATAATTGTTAGAAAATGTAACGAAGGATGCTATTGCGCATTCCGCACGTTACAAGTTGAGACACTCATCTAATGTTATTCCCAAGAATTTAACATTTTTACTGTTTGGCAGACTGTTATCATTTATTTTAATGTCTAAATCCATGAAACTTTTTTGTCGGTTGTGAAATCTTATATATTGGGTCTTATCAGCATTTAAGAATTATTTATAAAAACAGTACCAGTTATAAAATTCATTTAAGGAAATGTTGCATTTATGCTCCAATAAATTATCTAATCTATCAGATATCAGCAGAGACTGGTCATCCGCATACATTATCAAGTTGGCGTCCGATGTCAAAGTATCAAGTTCGTTGGTATAAAGTAAAAACAGAATCAGCCCCAGAACAGAGCCCCGAGGGACACCTAGATTATTTACCTTGTGTCCTGAGCTGACACTACCGACATTTCCATCGGAGGAGTATGTTACGGATACATGCAGTTGTCTATTTTTCAGGAAAGAGGCTATCCAATCCCAAGCTCCACCACGAATACCATAGGCATAAAGTTTTATTAATAATTTGTCATGATCGACACAGTCAAAGCACGTGCTTGAAATTTTCGCAATTTGTGGTAAATAATGAACCAAAATTGTCAGACATACAAATATTTCAAAAATGGATATTATTTACCACAAATTGCGAAAGTTTCAAGCAGGTGTTTTGAAAATGTTTTGTTAAATGTTTTCTTAAGGTGGCCATTCCCTAGAAAGAGACATCCGATAGGGAAATATTTGTTATTTTTGGCCACAACTTTTTTTTCTTAGTACGCATATTTAAAAAACTATAAGAGTAATGTATTTGTATATGTAAAGTAGTCAAATAAACGCCTACCTAAGTAGAACCATAACAACACTATTACTATGAATTTTCACTCAATAATTTCAGTGGTTTGCAAAATAGCTAGATTTAAATTTAGAAATTATGTTAATCTTCCTATTTCGTAGTTTTAAATCGAGCTATTTTGCAAACCACTAAATTTATTGAGTGAAAATTCATAGTAATAGTCGTGTTATGGTTCTACTTAGGTACTCTTTTAATTTTTTTTAAATATACGTACTAAGAAAAAAGTTATGGTCAAAACTAATAAATATTTCCATATCGGATGTATCTTTCCAGGGAATGGTCACCTTAAGCTTCTCACGTTACCGAGGTAACTCCTTGAAAATCCAGAAAGATTTTGTGTTAGGTAAAGAAACGAGGCCCTACAGTTTATAGTGGAATCCGAACCACATCTTTGGGATAATCTACCACGATTTGAAGTGTCGGGAAATACATGTTGTTGTTTGTGATTTTTACTAGTTGTACACAAAAAAATCAGCTTTCTACTCGAAAAAAACCTTTATAACTCTATCTCAACCGGCCTATAGTGTTGGGATATAGACGCCAGTCCTCAAGAGGATTCCCAATGTGGAACCCTGTGACACTAGCATCCTTCTTCGCATCTATAGTAACTACACAGCATTTCAACGTTTGAGAAACGTGAATGTCAAATGCTGTTAGTTTTCAGCCAATGAAGTTCTGGAATTTTGTTCCATATCCAACTTCATTGGATGAAAATTGATAGCATCTTGCAGCCTCACTTTTTTCTGAAAATGGTGGAATTTTATTTCAGAATTTTTAATGACCGTGTTTCTTTCACTTTTCAGTCAAATTTTTTGTTTCTCAATCTGCAAAAGCTATGAATTGGATGCACCATTTTGAATGTTTAACTTTTGACGTTAGATTCAGTATCAGCTACTCTAAAAAGCAGAATTGCTAATTTTAATATATTTGTCTCCCAGCGACTCCGCCAGAATCTAGACAATTTTCTAACAGCCAAATGAATTTTCCGATTTTTGCTCAATTTATAGTAAGACGTAGCTTGACGAAACTAATATGGAACTACCATCGAGCCATACTCTACAGTTTGCAAATAATTTCCATAGAAATCGCTTACGTCATTTCAGAAAAATGTTTATACAAACATTAAAAAAACATTCATACGGGTCGAACTGACAACCTTCTCCTTTTGATTTCTTTTATGTCAGTTAAAAATAAACCAACTACATAAATATATGTTGTTAACTTAAATAACGTGGGTCTGGGGCGATTCCAAAACATGATGTGTCTGTATTAGATATTGGACAGAAACATAATTCAAAACAATTATAACAAATGTCCCACAAGTATCTAGACATGTTAATTTTGACGTTAACATTTATTATTCTTATTCGATTGATCTTATTTCGATATAATTTATTTCTCCAGTCGTTCATAGGAAGTATTTCAATTTAGCAGCAAACCCGAGCTCTTGGCCAATTTGCCGCCAAACGAACCTGACTTCGGTGAAGCTGAGTCGCCTCTACCTGGATACAATTTACAAGGTCTTTAAGTTGTTCTGATGTTAAAAAGCGTAAAGAACTAATAAATTAGTCTTCAAAACGTCCGCCTTGGGTGATGTTTACTAGGTTTGTTTAAATATTTAATGTTTAGTTAATTATTTTTTAATGTGGTGTAACCTCTAGGGAATGCTTGTTTTTACATCACTTAAATATTTATTGTTGTATTTGTGCTTATATAACACGCATATTAGATTTTGTTTGTTTATTGAGATTAAAATATTAAACATACAACAAAGAAATACAAGGTTTGTTGCAGCAAAATGTTGGAAACATGTTGGTAGCATTAACCCAACAAACAAATTTGTTGGTGGCAGATGTTTTAAAGTTGGCAACAAATTTTTGCTGGAACGAAAAAGAAACACGTTCTGCCTACTGATCCTGCCGGTGTCATACTCCCAAGAAAAAATGCGTAGCCTTTCAAAGTAATGCTAAGGTATTTTATGTTGGCTGCTGCTAGTCGCCAATATACCGGGTGACACAGGAGACATGTAACACCCCGTAACATGTTTATTTAAAAATATATTATTTTGAAATTTGGTACACTTATATAATGCTTGATTGTCCTTTTTTAAGTACAAAAAATACTTTGTGCCTCATATTTTTTGGGAATAACCAGTAGCTGAACAGACTAGTAAGATCTAACTTATTAAAAAAAAAAATCTTTAAACAACCCATATCTTAAAAACCAAGATAGGAACCCCATTTTTTTACGTCACCTAGTTAAAAAATACTTATTTATCTTTTATTTTTGTCCAATACAATTGCTGTGCCTATCATATTTTGCTTTCTTCATTAAAATTAGTGTCGAATGTTATTGCATAGTAATGAATATTGTACTGCAACAAAAATATTTTGTATTTTACCCTGCACAGTAATTTATTTATTTAACAATACACTGCCCAACAGAGCATTCCAATTACAGGGCAGAAGATGATAAGTACATACAGATATTGTTACGCAGGAAACAGCCAAATCCGGGAAAGTCGCAAATGTTTGTATAAATTAAATATATTCGATCCTAGTCCATATTAAATAAAAAACAATTAAATAATTTCAATGCCAATTAGTAGAATTGTTTAATAATAAAACACAAATATATATAAACATAACATTGACCGTATAAAGGTCTGCTAAATAAACAAGTATAAAAATCGAATAATCAAAACAAACGAGGCTCTCGGTTCTTTTTCATTAATTGAGTTTCGACGTCTTAGTGTCGACAGTTAGTCTTAGTTTGGGGCCCTCATCTTAGGATGTGGGGCCCAGGCCCTTCAGACAGTTTTAGCGATCTCCACCCTGGAGATCACAAGTTAAGTTAAGTGAAAGTGACACCTTTTCCTCCCCACTATGTATATTGGTAAGATCGTTTAAGTTGTTATGTATATTTTTATTATGTTGTTGATTATTTGTATCTGTTGTTTGTTTGTTATCCCTCAATGAAGGTTTTAATAAAACCATGTAAATTCTTAAAGTTGCCCCTTATTAACACACGTTTCTCCAAATAACCCCCGTCACGTAGGGCGTAGGGCCCACAGATCAGGCCCTAGCCCCTTTTTTCAGCGTGACAATATATTAAAACATATTAAATGAATATAAACAGAAATGTGGTAACGTGTTTTAATTTATACAGTTAATATCTTTATCTCAACTACATTGCAGTGGAATAGGTATATCAAACTGGTCTTGAAGACTATTATAGTTCTCACACATTTTGTACAATGGCGAAAATTTCTGTACGTTAGTTCTGGGGGTCGGCAGATAGAATAAAGAGTTTTGTCTGGAACCTGGTCTAGGTGTTCGAAAATTTAGTAAACTTAAGATAGCTCTACAATCTGTTATATTACGTATTACTTTAAAAAGAAATATTTGTTGTGAAATAGTTCGGCGAGTCTCCAAACTCGAAAGCGAGAATC
Source organism: Stenurella melanura (assembly GCA_963583905.1). Taxonomy (NCBI): domain Eukaryota; kingdom Metazoa; phylum Arthropoda; class Insecta; order Coleoptera; family Cerambycidae; genus Stenurella; species Stenurella melanura. Next base: position 7,053,169 of record OY757313.1, on the reverse strand, counting down.
TGTTTAAAAGTGCAGTCTGAGGAAAACCAATAGCAGGATAGACACCGTCCTCATTGTAACTTAAAGCCTCTAAGAAACGTCTCTGAATTCTCTCTATATTTTGTATATGTATGTTGTAATGAGGAGACCAAATAATTGACGAGTATTCTAATTTTGACTACTGTCCTTAAAATCATGACAACATCGTGCTAATAAATCCCAGTGTTCTAAAACTTTCATTGGTTATGGTGTTTATATGACAATTAAAGTTTAGTTTACTATCAAATGTTACACCGAGATCGCGGGAGATTGATGGACGTGTAAGCACTGAATCTTCTAAACAATAATTAAATTCGACCAGCTGATGTTTATTGGTAAAAGTTAGAACATTGCACTTCCTTGCGTTCAACTGTAGTTTGTTCAAATTACACCATTCATTTACTTTATCAAGGGCCGTTTGTAGAGCGACACAATCAGTAACATCATTTACTTTATTGTACAACTTCATATCGTCTGCGTATAAGAGACAATTGACATCCAGTTCTACTGTGATGTCATTAATGAAAAGATTGAAAAATAAAGGACCTAACACTGAACCCTGGGGTACGCCTTCTAGAGACCGCTGACCACAGTATTCAATGTGGTGGTGTCTGTTTTCAACATATGATTAGAAGAATGATAGCAGATTTTTGGAGAAACCAAATTGTTGAAATTTTGAAGTCTGTCAAATGCTTTAGTGAAAGTCTGTGTAAATTACGTCAACGGAAGGCACGACTATTTTTCAATCTTGTTTTTCTCAAAAACTATTTTAGCTAGACGAATAATACAAAGTCTCTATTAGATCAGTTGGTCTGTATTATATATTTATTTTAGATTTTTTAAATAATTTTAATTATTTGAAAAGTAAAAATAAAAATGTAAGAATGAATTTTCTTACGGTTACAGCCGAGAAATAAAATACAATCGCCAAAAAAATATAATATGGGTAATTACACTTACTAATACTAATCATTGTTTCAGTAAAAACAAATGGGTACAATTAATGCAATTATATCATGTACACATGCATAATATAGAAAGTTACATGCTCCCTAAATTCCAAAAGACTTTGTAGGGTTTGAGTTTTTTTCAAGCTTCTCAGTTACCGATCTAAACCACAGATTCGCACGAAGAGTAAACCTGAAAATTAGTAGTTCTAAACGAAGATTTGAATTCTATAAATACGCATATATGTTCATTAAAAGTTCAATTTATGTAAAATAAAAATATTCAATATCAGTCTAATTAATTATATATAGAACAAATCAGATCTGCATGTCACCCCTGGTAAGTGGTCCACATCCCAAGCTATTTAAACTCAACCACATACAACGATAAAGTGGTACAATGGTGGTACAACAATCTACTGGTACAAAAAGATTCATATTCCTTGAAGGATATATATTAGTTTGTGTTGAGGTTGGAAGGATTGTTATTGAAATTTTAAGTCACTCTAGAGCTAGATGTCTCCTTATTTTGTGAGACTTCGTAAAAATTTTGGTTAAAATTAAAATTGGTTGCTTTTCTCTAAAACTTTTGTCAAGAGTTTATTGCAGTTGCTAAAATTTATTTTTGCTAATCTCATATATTCCCTAAAATATCTACTGGTACAAAAAGATTCATATTCCTTGAAGGATATATATTAGTTTGTGTTGAGGTTGGAAGGATTGTTATTGAAATTTTAAGTCACTCTGGAGCTAGATGTCTCCTTATTTTGTGAGACTTCGTAAAAATTTTGGTTAAAATTAAAATTGGTTGCTTTTCTCTAAAACTTTTGTCAAGAGTTTATTGCAGTTGCTAAAATTTATTTTTGCTAATCTCATATATTCCCTAAAATGTTAGGTTAAAGGCGTTCCTTGTATCTTTTCGATAAAGAATGTTTCTCGAAGTACAGTCTCTTTGCAGCTTCCTAATTTCTTCTCGGCTCTCGCTACATTCTATGTTACCATTATTACCATTTAATCAAGCACATTATATTTACTAAAATAGGTTTCGTATGCATTAATTACTAATATAATGTATGTACTCTGTGAATATTAATCCCACGACAGATCTTTCTTAAATTTAATTGATCTGAAATGGCTGTCATTTGAAACAGATTCGTCGGCCGACCCTTATTAACAAACTCAGACCTTTAACTTTCACGTGCCCTAAGTACTTAAATATTATATACATCACTTCAATAACCCATGTATTGTAAACATTGTGTCTAATCCCTGAGTCGTGTTTGTTTTACATTCTAGCTATAACAACAATGGACTTTGAAATATTTTCATGTACCTTCAAGGCACCAGGTAATAATAGGTAATAGCCCTGATTATTACAATAGAAACTGGAAAGTAGAACGTAAACGATACCGACAGTTTTGGGTCTAAGTACTTGAAACTTAAACCCGGTGTTGGGTTTTAAACTTTTTTTGCCCCTTCTATTGACATTTTCTCTTGTTATCCAATTCTGTGGTTAGGTAGTTTACCTAGTAATAGTGTAGTAATAAAAAATTTAATAAACCTATGTCAAGGACACGGTAGTGTCTAGTGCACTTTACAAACATAAATAATAAATATATCTTCCGCACTGACTAATATGCTAGCAGGCATGTCTCTTTACAGGGATAATATCTACTCCCACCACTGCCTAATTTTTGCATTGAAAATTCTGAATAAATATACGGATATAACTAAGAATGTGCTTAGGTACGCTATATTCTCTTTCAATTGAGATCAGAATCAATTATATTAATTACATATTAACGAAGATACGTCCATAGCAACGCGTAGCCATGCCCTTGGAGCAACAAAGTCGAGAATTTTATTTTTTGATCAAATATATACAGGGTGTCCCAGCTTTATTAAGGTGTCTTAAAAAGGTGGCAGGTTATGCAACTTTACTTTTTCAAATGGAACGCCCTGTATACTTTTGGATTTTCATTTTTTTTTTCCGAACAAATTTTATTAACCATGTCCTATACATATCATTAGCCATTGTTAAGATATTAGCAGTTAAATTTTTGGGATAACATATTTATTAACCTAATCATAAGCAACAATACAATGCAAAACAATCGGTAAAGGTATTTACACAGAACTTCCCTCTTTATTTGTGCATGGCGGTCACTAAAAAATTATTAATTATGAAATGACATTGAGAATAATAATCGGAATATAGTTATCACTATTATTACAAAGAAAACCTGATAACTTTTGGTCAAAAAAATATACAGAGTGTTCATCCAACAGCAAAAATTCAATACTAAATAACAGGTGCCAAATATGGAAGGCTTGCGCAAATACCTTTATACCACCCTGTACATTTTTGAATAAAAGTATAATAGGTGCATATGCCAAATATTATTGCCATCTGTCACATTTTCAATTCCACATTCACGTAGAGGAGTGGAAGTATAGTGTGGTTAAAAAACTTCATTCTTTTTTGGAAATTTTTCAAAAATGTTAGTAAAAAAATTTTCAAAATTTGTTTCTTCTGAAATAGGCTTAGAATGTCATGAAACGTGAAAATTTAAAATTGGAGCAAAAAGAAATGTTTCCTTCTATTCTACAGTAATGGTAAAAGAACATTACATTTTTTTTTAATAGATTTAGAATGCCATGATGAAACGTGGACATTTTAAATTTGAGCAAAAAAAATTTTTCTCCATCTATTCTAGTGTTCTTTTTCCTTCTTCAATTTTTTGGGACTTCCTGCCACATGTATGTTTTCTTTTTAAGCGGTGCTATGGGAATCTACAAAATATATCACAATTAACCAGTATGATACTGGTAAAAAACCTCTACGCCTGTGACGTTTACGTCAAAGGATCAGTTAGAGGCTGGTTTTTTTTAAATAAACAACACAAATAAGTATAAAAACTTGAAATTAAATATTTCGCCGACGTTTCGGAAATCTAATCTGTTTCCTTTTTCAACTTGGCTGCCAATGTTAAAAGAAGAACTTCACAAACTTAACATTGTATAAAAACTAAAAAACTGTTAACTATATCAACAGTTCTATGTAAATAGTAAGTATCTATGGATATTGAATATAACAAACATTCTTAGAGCTGTGTATCTGTCATACACAGCAAAAAAGATTTTTCAAAAAAGCCTTGAAAAAGGAAACAGATTAGATTTCCGAAACGTCGGCGAAATATTTAATTTCAAGTTTTTATACTTATTTGCGTTGTTTATTTAAAAAAACCAGCCCCTAACTGATCCTTTGACGTAAACGTCACAGGCGTAGAGGTTTTTTACCAGTATCATACTGGTTAATTGTGATGTATTTTGTAGATTCCCCTAGCACCGCTTAAAAAAAACATACATGTGGCAGGAAGTCCCAAAGAATTGAAGAAGGAAAAAGAAAATTAAGATAATGCCACAAATAACATTTAGACAATATCTATTCTAGTGGTCAAAATTTTTTTCACAATGGTAAGAAAATGTTCAAATTTTTTTTTTTTCTAAAATAGGTTTAGAATGTCATGAAACGTGGAAATTTTAAATTTGAGCAAAATAATTTTTTTCTTTTCATAGTAGTGGTAAATTTTCAATTTTTTAAAAAATAGGTTTAGAATGCCCTGAAACGTGAAAATTTTAAATTTGAGAAAAAAGGAATTTTTCCATCTATTCTAGTGGTAATAATTTTTTCCAAAATGGTAAAAGAATGTTCCATTTTTTTTTTTGGGTTTAGAATACCATGAAACGTGGAAAATTTAAATTTGAACAAAGCAATTTTTTTTTCTATATAGTGGTAAATTAATTTTTCAAAAATGTTGGTAAAGAAAATTTCAAAGATTTTTTTTAAATAGGTTTAGAATGCCATGAAACATGGAAATTTTAAATTTGAACAAAGAAAAAAATTTTTTTCGTCAATTTTAGTGATAAAAATATTTTCAAATTTTTTTTTTCTAAAATAGATTTAGAATGTCATGAAACGTGGAAATTTTAAATTTGATCAAAACAATTTTTTTTTCATTATTTATTCCCTTTAGACGGTCCCACCCTGTATCTTTTCCATTGAAAGTTTAACCATTTCTTCGCTGACAGTAGCGTCAGCTACCTACCAAATTTGACTGTTCTCCGTCAAGTAGTTTTTTAGTGAATGCACCAACAGACAGACAGACAGACTGACGGAATTGAAAAACCTATATTTTCGTAATCTACATGATCTGAAACGTGAAAATCCGAAGAAATCTCGGAGGAGATTTTTTCTCGAATACTTCCCTTCGGTATGCGAGGGAAGTAAAGCAGTAACTATTATGATTATTATAAAAGATGCTCAAATTGTCGCGAATATTCTATTTGACACAACTCATACCTCCTTAAATATTCTCATGTACAAGAATTCTAATATGACTTCTGGGGTTATTTAGCGGCAAGCATGAGTTATCCTGTTCTTGAAATCATAAACAACTTGCTTTAAATAGCTCCATAAGAAAAAATCGAGAGGCATCATATCAGGTGACCGTGCAGGCCGCTTAACAGGTTCCTGATTACAAATCCAATTCCCTCCAAAGCTCTCGCCATAAATAAGTAACATAGCAACATATTCATTGAATGTAAACAGTGACGGTGTATTTTTAATTTGAAAATGAAAGAGTCTACGTGTCAAAAAAATCAAACTGTAACAATAATATAAATAATTCAATAGATCAACTAGTTTTGTATTTTTGAATTACTGTTACCTTTTACTTTTAATAACTCTTTTATTAAATTTTTAATCTTTCAATTATTAATTGCTAGTCATTTTATGTTATTGCTGTGTGTTAACTACACTTGCCCCATGTTATATACATACCATTAATTGATAGTTTGTAATGTTGTATTATCTGTAATCAATATTGTGTTACATTGTACTATTTCTGTTTGTTCTTACTCTGTAATTGGAACTATGTTCTGCTGGAAAGTGGATTTAAATAAATAAATAAAACAATATGATTCTACCAATAGTTTTCTAACAAACGTTACTTTAAATTTAATCAAAGTGCATTTTTCAACTAAACCTTGGATATAACGAGTTATGGAAGTAATTTGAGCTGTCCGTTATTGATTCATGTCCGGTGATAACTACACGACATGTGTTTGTTGCATTATATAATATTTTTATTTTTATTGTACAGGTAGTTATTACTTTAATAATTTATGAGGTATAATATCGCTTAATATAATATTTATCAGATGTCCTAAGCATATAATCGATATTGATATCCCTACTCGTACATAATTGAATGATGTTATAGGGATTGAGTCGCTTACTAAACGAATTGCGTTTATTTGTTTCTGGCCTGGTGTATCTATATACAATTTTTTTTTACGTTGATATTAGCTGCTTATTGTTACACGCCTTCAGTGATATACTATTACTTCCCTCGCATACCGAAAGGAAGTATTGTATTCGAGAAAAATCACTCCGAGATTTTTCCGGATTTTCCCGTTTCAGATCATGTAGATTACGAAAATATAGGTTTTTCAATTCCGTCAATCTCTCTGTCGGTCGGTCTGTCTGTCTGCCTCTCTCTCTCTCTCTCTCTCTGTCTGTCTGTCGGTCTGTTGGTGCATTAACTAAAAAACTGCTTGACGGAGAACAGTCAAATCTGGTAGGTGGCAGACGCCACTGCCACAGAAGAAATGGTTAAGATTTTCACTGGAAAATATACAGGGTGGACCGTCTAAAGGGAATAGATAATGGAAAAAGAAGGTTCGCCCAACTTAAAATTTCCACGTAAATTTTGTGATGGAAAATTTTTTTTTTGCTCAAATTTGAAATTTTTCACGTTTCATGACATTCTAAACATATTTCAAAAAAGAAATTTGTTTTGAAAATTAAAAAAAATATATTTCTTTACATGTTTTTATCACTACAATAGAATAAATGATAAAAATCAAATTTTTTTCTTCAATTTTAAAGTTTCCACGTTTCGTTATATTCTAAACCTATTTCAACAAAAGAATGTTTTGAAAATAAAAAAAAATGAAGAAAAATTTTCCCCACCACTATACAGTAGATGATGGAAAAAGGTTATTAGATTTTCTCTGTAATAATAGGGCTAACTACGTGGCAGTTATAATTCTCATGTCATATCTTAATTAATAATTTTTTAGAGTGACCGTCTTGTAAATACCTTTACCGATTTTTTTTTAATTACATTAATTGATTTTCTCGTATTTATATCATTTTTATTGGTCTCTCAGATCCTCAACACTATTAAGTAAGCAGAACAAAACGGCATGGCAACCCTACCCATGCCACTCGTTAAGTGGACGCTTTATACTCGAATTTTCCCCTCCCAAGGTAAACAAGGTAGCGATGAGGTTTAGAAATTACCATACCACGAATGATTGTTTCAATTAAAGGTCCAAACAAACATTTATGAAAACAACACCATTAATATCATCGAGTTACGCGTCGCACAATAAATACGGTCGTCGCACAACAAATACATGTTAAAAAATGAAATTTTACTCCCATTCACTGATTAAACAAAGTAATATTGTTGATTAAAATTTAATGTGTAATCCCTTTCCTGCATTTATTGATATAAATATTGCGTGACAGAACAGTACTTTTATTAATGACACCAATTTTTGTATGAAATTAAAGCTTTTTTGATTCATATCTGAGAATATACTACACGACTTTTTTGTGTTTTAAAGGTTAATAGAAAATTATGCTGTTTGTTCACATCAAGTGGCCGAAATATGTTTGATAATAATCATTTGTTCTGTTGATTAATCATCTAATTACTACAACATTGTCCGCATTCTCACAATCTTGTCATTTTCATTTATTAATTCACTTTTATTTATTAATTGTTTTTTGTGTTGTATATTTTTCTAGTTCACGTTAGATATAAATATCATAGAAAGAAAACTGATCGTCATTACTTTACCATTTATCACTCATTTTAGAACTAGCTCATAAATCTAGGTTTTCAAAATTATACGAGGTCTTATTGTTTTTAGCAGCAGCTCGCGATGGCGCTGCGGTCACAGTGCTCCATAATTTTAACGTACATTGAGTCGTATATTGTGTATTATATTAACGAAACGTGTCTATTTGTCTATGATGTAGACTCAAAAGAGCCTATCACTTGAGCCAGCCAAAGATTCATACCCCTCTCTAGTTGTAATTGTTCTGTTTAAAAATGAATTATTATTTGTTTGCTTATAACTGTATTGAAACATATTCTTTATAGGATTTTGCAAACAGCAGAAAAATAACTATCTATAACTAAAATCAAACCAGTGTGTAAAAATATTAATGAAATCTTTGCATTCTTTCGATAACCTGAATTCTGGTTATGCTAGCAAATTAAAATCCTAAAATGAATTTGTCTAATTTCTTATTTGACAATTCTCATTCTAACACTAGCATCCACACAGTCCCCTACGGCCATGCAGATTAAACTAGTATCTACAAGAGACAAGGTAGATAAATAAATTCATTTTAGGTCTTTGTTCTCATTTTTAACTGAATCTTCATGATCGTAGGGGGTTATGTAGATACTAGTTTAATCTGCATGGCCGTAGGGGACTGTGTGGATGCTAGTGTTAGAATGAGAATTGTCAAATAAGAAATTAGACAAATTCATTTTAGGATTTTAATTTGCTAGCATAACCAGAATTCAGGTTATCGAAAGAATGCAAAGATTTCATTAATATTTTTACACACTGGTTTGATTTTAGTTATAGATAGTTATTTTTCTGCTGTTTGCAAAATCCTATAAAGAATATGTTTCAATACAGTAATTGTTCTATTAGAAGTAGCACACGCATTAAGCATATCTTTTGGTTTTCAGGGCCCGCCACCTCAAGGCGGTCAGATTAAGTTTACAATAGCAGACACACTGGAGCGGATAAAAGAAGAATTCAACTTTCTTCAGGCGCAATACCATACGTAAGTACTATAAAAGTCAGCTTAAGAAAAATACGTTGCTTGTATGTGTTTCATAAATAATGGTGCATGCTTCAACTGTATATTCTAGAGATTAAAATATGAAGTTATTAACCTTTGCTAGACTCTGTAAGTAATCGGGGCACTGATACAGACGTGTAATCCGTAAAATTAGTTGCCGATTCGTACATACCACAGAATCGTACGGAGGCCGTCAATCTTAGCTTAAGAGTCGAATTTAATAATACTTTTATTTATGTTTATTGTTTTAAAAAATAAAATAAGTATAGGGAAAAATAAAATATTAAAATCTGTCTACCTAATTGAAAAAAAAACAGCATAGATCAGTAGATCACCACACATGGCACGTGGGTCACGCCTCGAGGACGTAGGTATCGAGGAAGTGTTATCGCAACCTCATACAACGGTGAAAGTAATGGCACAAAAACCTTCAAACGCCCAGCAAGATATGTGGGTAAAATTTGAATTAGATTGGAAATTATAGGAACTGACGGTCAATTTGTACTTTTAATTTTGATGCACTTGTGTTTTGCTTAACATTCTAATTGGCGATTTGTCATTCGTCAGGACAACACACCTTTGATTGCTCCAAGAAGCGTATATAAGTTTAAGTGCAATTTAAAAAAAAAAAATTATAATTTTCTTTTCATCTTGGTCTTTGGAGACGTTTCCTGGGTTCAGGATTTTTGAGGTGGTAATCTCTAACCGCCAGGTATGAAACACTGAAGAACTACAATTGGAAAGGAATCGATAACTAGGCGAGAGCCCCTTAAGATGGACCAAGCAGTGTATACAGCCCAAAATGTAAGCTATTAAGGGCCTTGGACCATACTATCACTATGTTCGAACCGATAATTTACTCTAAATCTCTTAGTGCAATAATTATAAAGACTCCCATAACAAAAAATGTTATCTGAGATTTTCCTTCACCTTCAACCACCCCTTCGGTGAAAAAAGCCATATTTTACTCGTAACAGTTGAAGATATAAAAAAAATTGCTCATCATAAAAGAAATGTTGGACTAATTTCCTAAAAAAAGTCTTCTTGTAATTTTCTTGTATATGCCATGATTTTCGAGAAGATCGATATTGAAAAAAATTGCAAAATTTGTATTTTTAATGCGAAAGAATTTTCGTCTATTTGAAATTTTTTGCACGTGGCCTATAGAAAAAATTGAATTGCTTGAAAACCAAACAAGCTAGGAAGAAAATTCAAAATGGGTTTTAAAGGGGATATAAAATACTCTCTTGTGTTTCCATTTTGATGGCTATTGATATCAATTAGTATATAAAAATAACATATACCTAATATAGTTGCCTCTTGATTTTTTGCGCTTTTAACTATTTGCAGGGCCATAAAAAGTAACTGACTTTAATATAAGTTATAAATGCGTTACCTTTTAGTTCAAGGCAGTACTTCAGTGCAGAAAAAGTTAGGAATAAAAATATTCACATTTACAAATTTACCAGCATGTTGAAGTTAGCCAGATTTTGGCCAATTTTTTATTGTTTCCTAAAAATAATAAAAAGACCCAAACATCTTGAAAATTTAGCTAATTTTTTTTGAGTTTATGTATCATATAACTATTATTTCTAATCATTTAATAGTTAAGAAATTGCATAAAAAATATCATCAAAAAATTGAATATGCAGCCTTTTTTGGATTTCTTTTGGCTAACCCAACATACTGGTAAATTTGTAAATGTGAATATTTTTATTCCTAACTTTTTCTGCATTGAAGTACTACCTTGAACTAAAAGATAATGCATTTATAACTTTTATTAAAGTCAGTTACTTTAATGGGCCTGTGAATAATTATATGCACAAAAAATCAAGAGATAATTAAATTATATTGTTATTTTTATATACTAATAAATGTCAATAGCCATCATAAATTGCAACACAAGAGAGTATTTGATATCCCCTTTAAAACCCATTTTGATTTTTTCTTCCTAGCTTGTTTGGTTTTCGATAATTTCAATTTTTTCTATAGACCGCGCGCAAAAATTCCAAATAATTCAAATTTTTCAATTTTTGTCAATATCGATTTTGTCGAAAACCATGGCATATACATGAAAATTACAAGAGGACTTTTTCTTAGGCAATTAGTCAATCTTTCTTTTTTATGATGAGCATTTTTTTATATCTTAAACGGTTAACGAGTTATCAGTAAAATAAGGCTTTTTTCTCCGAGGGGGTGATTTTTTGGGGGTTGCGCGGCACCCACAGAACTGATTTTTGTGGTTTTGTGATGTTTAATCCTCCCATTAACAGTTACTGAAGGAAAATTTCAGATAACATTTTTTACGAGCTACCGGTGTATTTTTTACTTTATCGACTGGACTATCTGCGCTCGATAATGTATTATAGACTTTATACGAAGAGTAAGGATTTATATAGTTTCAAACGGCTAGGTAGATCTTTAATTTACTTTTGAGTTCAAAATTGCCTATACTGAATGTCTACAATAGTAAAGCAGCGGTCAAGAAGTCATAACGCTACCTTAATGTGGTGCCAGGATATGAATAAAAAGTAGGAAATGGAGGATAAAGAGAAATTTTGTCACTCTCCATTGAGATACCATCCCAAAATAATGTATAAAACTGAGGAAGAACTGTATTCTATATGGACACAACTAAAGCATATACTTTACATTATACAAGGTATTAATCTACCAAAAGTTACAACAATTAGAACAGTAGATAGTTTTAACACTTTCGGAAGTGGTAAAACTAGATTCTAGGATTCTGTAGAACTATAAGATTGAGTGGGTATGCATAGATCAAGGAGCATTCACAAAAGATTTCGAGGTGTATCCAAGTTAATATGATAATTTACATTTTGAAATTACTTCAGCATATTCAAACGCCGATACACCCCCTTAATTATTTCATCTATTTTGGATACTCGTTCGATGCAGATGTTGCGTTAAAGCTATGTTGGCTTACATCAGAACGCTACCGTCTTACAGCCTCAGGTTTAATATTACTCCGCTTTGAAACAAAAGCTTTTGTCGTCACAAACATAATATCCCCAATGCAGCAAAAGAAGGAACAAAGAAGAAAGTAATCCGTTGCGTGCTCGTGAAAATATAAATCATTACAACCGTATTTATTGAATATTACTTCCAGCGACTAAACTGCGTTTAAAATAACGATTTATGTTTTCGCTATAAAAGTGGAAAGCTCGTCTTTTTTTCAGCCATTACGGTAATTATAAAATTGAGATCCACGAATGAGAAAATGAAATATTTAATCCAGTTGTTTTATTGCGCTTTTATCCGAGAGTAATTGTTTTCGGAGAATTCGAAAGCTCCTATGTAACATTTAAGGATGCGATCCAAATGCACCAGCGATCAACTTGGCAATTAAAATAATGGACATTCTTCGTTCACGTTTTTTAGCTTTCATCGGTACTAGATACCTACTTAACTACGCTTGCACGTGTATTTGTTTGCTGTGTACTAGAATGAAGATTTGTGAATTATGTTGTGTTTAGAGAAGGCTCATTTTTGGCCCTCGGCAGGAGTAAAAAGCGTATTTTTTTTCTAAAATGTTTCGACTGTTTTGATAAAATTTATCTAAATTTACAATCATGTGTTTTTTCTGAAGATTATTTTAATATGTTATACCAGATCTGAAACTTCGGTTATTTAGTACATTTTAACGTATTTCGATATTCTTTTAATCAGTTTGATTTTTTTGTAATTAGGATGTGTTATGACTGCTTCTTATCGAAAGAAATCAAATTGATTAAAGAAATATATTAAAATTTATTAAATAACTTATGTTTCAGATCTTGTATAACACATATACCAATATTTTCAACACCTTGGTTACAGGTCCATCGAATTCCTGCAGGAATTCAGTGTTTCCCAAGGGTCTATACTGGGTCCCTTTTCTTTAACTTGTTTATGGACGATATTACGACCAATCTTGATGCCGAAACGTTGTTTACGCAGACGACCTAAAAATATTTCTCGAAATAACATCAATCGAACACTGAGAAAAATTGCAAAATAATCTAAATAAACTTCATGACTAATGCATTATCAATAAACTGCCACCGAATGCACAGAAGTGTAATACCTTGTCGTACTGAGGGCCAAAAATGAGCCTTCTCTACCCACTTCCTTTCCCAACTCATCTATACACTCTGTACATGAGAAAGTAAAAATGATCATCGCGTTTTATCAAGGAAAATATATTTCATGACCAGTCTATACTAAATAAATACTGTTCATAAATACCAAAACATTTAACACAGCTCCCAAATTATACAAATACATATTCAAAAATCGGTAAAGGTATTTACACAGAACTTCCCTCTTTATTTGTGCATGGCGGTCACTCTAAAAAATTAATAATTACGAAATGACATTGAAAATAATAATAGGAATATAGTTATCACTATTATTACAAAGAAAACTTGACAAGTTTTGGTCAAAAAAATATACAGAGTGCTCATCCAACAACAAAAGTTCAGTACTAAATGACAGGTGTCAAATATGGAAGGCTTGCGCAAATACCTTTACAAATGTCCACCATGACTAAATTTTTTCTTGGGATGACCACCCTGTACATTTTTCAATAAAAGTATAATAGGTGCATATGCCAAATATTATTGCTATCTGTCACATTTTCAATTCCACATTCACGTAGTGGAGTGGAAGTATAGTGGTGGTTAAAAAATTTCATTTTTTTTTAATTTTTCAAAAATGTTGGTAAAAAAATTTTCAAAATTTTTTTTCTTCTGAAATAGGTTTAGACCGTCATGAAACGTGGAACTTTTAAATTTGAGCAAAAAGGAAAGTTTCCTTCTATTCTGTAGTATGTACTTAGTGGTAAAAAAAGATTACAAATTATTATTATTATTTTTTTTTAGGTTTAAAATGCCATGAAACGTGAAAATTTTAAATTTGAGCAAAGAAAAAAAAAATTCCATTAGTGGTAAAAAAGTTTCCAAATTCCTTTTTCTGAAATAGGTTTAGAGTGTCATGAAACATGAAAATTTTAAATTTGAGCAAAAAAAATTTTTCCATCTATTCTAGTGGTAAAATATTTTTCTAAAATGGTAAAAAAATGTTGCAAAAAAAATTTGTTCAACTATTTCTATGAAACGTGGACATTTTAATTTTGAACAAAGAGAAAAAAAATTGCATCCATTTTAGTGGTAAAAATTTTTGAAAAAATGATTTTTCTGAAATAGGTTTAGAGTGTCATGAAACATGGAAATTTTAAATTTGATAAAAAAAAATGTTTTTCATTATTTATTCCCTTTAGACGGTCCACCCTGTATATTTTCCAGTGAAAGTTTAACCATTTCTTCGCTGACAGTAGCGTCAACTATCTACCAAATTTGACTGCTCTCCGCCAAGTAGTTTTTTAGTTAATGCATCAACAGACAGACAGACAAAGACTGGCGGAATTGAAAAACCTAAATTTTCGTAATCTACGTGATCTGAAACGTCAACATCCGAAAAAATCTCGGAGGGTGATTTTTTCTCGAATACAATACTTTCCTTCGGTATGCCAGGGAAGTAAAAATGTCTGCACGGTATTATTTCAATCCTCATTTTCATCCATAATTGGTAAAATATTCCGCAGTTTTCACTTCCGGCGTGTGATATAATTTTACAATAAGTAGAGTCTGCCTTCGAAAAGCCAGTGCAGATTACACCGGCAGCGTTTTTAAATTCATAAAAAACTGAGCTTTTCAAATAATTCTCATAGTCTCTCGATCAAAAAAGTAATCAAATTACGAACCCGGCCACAGCCGATCCAAATCAAATTATGGAGCTCTTGATGTCTAACAAAGTTATTGTTGGCTCGGAAAATGCAATACCGCGTTATTAGAAATGCCAGCACGTTCGTGTATTTGTCGTGGGAATCGTAACTAACAGTCATTTTATAATTATCCGCCGCTTTTTTAATTCTGCTATTATAATTATTACTATATTTTATGTGGGAATAATCAACAAGACGCTATTATGGTGAGGCTTAGTTAGATCAGAAAAACACGTTCTACTGATCAATAATTGCAACGTTCAAGTAATGAAAAATATTTATTAATTTATATTATAGTATTTGTATTATTAATTTGAAAATTCAGACTAAAGTGTTGCTCGAGGCGTTGCTACTAGGATGTCATTACAAAGCCTATTTGTGATAGAATAGGACCCGAGACCGCGAATATTGCAAACGATATCCATATACGAATATAGTTCACCAGATATGTTACGCGCTTACCTCAAACGAACATAGCCGATTGTTTACTTGGCTCCCATTACAAGTTCGTTATCGCTTGTGGTTCATTCTTGATATTTCCAGTAGCATAGCCGTAGGTTAAATGATATTTATTTACTTTTATTGAATTATTTATGGATATTATATACCGCCGGACCAGCTGAATACGCCGGGTTGGACATTGGACACGCTTGTTGTCAGCAGCGAGAGCCGCATGACGCGTGGGGTGGGAATATAGGATGGGAAGTATAGGTGTTTGAGAGATGCTTCTTTTAAGTTTCCATGCTTCTATTAAGTTTCCATTTGTCATCATCGGCTGGGGTGAGGTGCAGTTGTTTGCGAGATGCTTTATTTCAGTTTCCATGCTTCTTTTAAGTTTCCATCTATCGTCATCTCCTTATTTTTCTTCTTCTAAGTTTTCTGCTTCTTGTGTCTCTGAATTTAGCAGCTTTTATTTTTTATTTTCCTTTTGTATTTTTCCCCCTTGTTTCCCTTTCTTTTTTTTTATTAACCGCTCCACAAGTAAATAGCCATCTACGGTGGAGTTGCTGGGGAAGGCCCTATCTCGCGGTAACATTATTATTATTATCACCATTATTATTATTTTTTGCGCGTTATGAGAAAAAAGGTCCGAAGGGATAGTTTGCTCACCCTGTGTGTCGTTTCCTTGACACAATCGGTTTCCATTTTGGGCAGTTTTTCCATTTCATCACCTATATATTATGTTTATTACCTATATAGGGTGATTCATGTAGGCCATTCATTAGAAGTTTTTCAACTTGCAGTTGGATTAGAAACTTGAAATTTGGTATGCAGCCATAATCGATCATGCCCGTTCTATCTAAAATTTTCAGTCCTCCAACTATACAGGGTGTGCCAAAAATTGGTACCAACTTTCTTATTTTAAATGGAAACCTATATTTTTCTTTACATGGTTCGATTGGTCTTCTAATGCTGAGTTTAGAGAACCTAAGTTATGTTAACTTATCTATTACAATTTTTGACATATGTCCAATTTTTTGAAAAAAATTGCCGCTGTAGTGGTTTACAAACAAATTTGTATCTCGCAAACCTTTCAAAATTATGAAACCAAATTTGTGAAGCAGTTAGCTGGAAGTCCAGGCTAACTTTTGATGTCCCATCGGTGGTCCCATTTTGTACCATATGGGCGCAGTCGATTTTCAAATGTCGCAATCAAAAATTGTCAAAAAGTCATTTTTTTCAAATGGCACCTACTATTTTTTTTCACACCATTCGAAAGAAAATTGAATTTTAGGGTGAGTTACTTAAGCATTCCCTATACTTAACTTCACCCCATATTGAGTTATTCAATAAAAATCAAGAAATACCTTATCTTGCCGAGAGATTCCTTACTTCGTCAAGTATACCATGGAAACAAAAGACAGTTGTAATAATTTTTAAAGAAAAATATGGATTCTTATTTAATTACACACAACACCAACAAATTATTATTAACGAACAAGAACAATGTTGACGAAATTCTGACGTAAATGTTCAATGTGACCACCATATTTTTGTTCAAATATTCTATTATTCTACTTTCAACAGATTGCATAGCACATCTTTGCGCCTACCATTTCTGACGCCAGAAATCAATGCAAAATTGAATTTTAGGGCCACTTTTATTAACATTGTATATGTCTATCTACAGTCGTTTTTGAGTAATTGGCATTTTTTGGAAAAAATATTGTTTTTTTTTTCTCAAGGGTAGTAGGCTTTGGAAACAATCATTTCATTTTAATTTTTATTCAAAAATCGTATTGCAATAATAAATAATAACAACAAAATAACAACAAATAAACAGATTAACAAAATAATTATTTCAATACAAATGCTCAATGTGTGCACCGTTTCACTGACAGAATTTCGTCAACATTGTTCTTGTTTGTTAATAATAATTTGTGGGTGTTATGTGCAATTAAATAAGAATCCATATTTTTCTTTAAAAATTATTACAACTGTCTTTTGTTTCCATGGCATACTTGATGAAGTAAGGAATCTCTCGGCAAGATAAGGTATTTCTTGATTTTTATTGGATAACTCGATATGGGGTGAAGTTAGGTATAGGGAATGCTTAAGTAACTCACCCTAAAATTCAATTTTCTTTCGAATGGTGTGAAAAAAAACAGTAGGTGCCATTTGAAAAAATTGACTTTTTGACAATTTTTGATTGCGACATTTGATAATCGACTGCGCCCATATGGTACAAAATGGGACCACCGATGGGACATCAAAAGTTAGCCTGGACTTCCAGCTAACTGCTTCACAAATTTGGTTTCATAATTTTGAAAGGTTTGCGAGATACAAATTTGTTCGTAAACCACTACAGCGGCAATTTTTTTCAAAAAATTGGCCATATGTCAAAAATTGTAATAGATAAGTTAACATAACTTAGGTTCTCTAAACTCAGAATTAGAAGACCAATCGAACCATGTAAAGAAAAATATAGGTTTCCATTTAAAATAAGAAAGCTGGTACCAATTTTTGGCACACCCTGTATAGTTGGAGGACTGAAAATATTTTAGATAGAACGGGCATGATCGATTATGGCTGCATACCAAATTTCAAGTTTCTAATCCAACTGCAAGTTGAAAAACTTTTAATGAATGGCCTACGTGAATCACCCTGTATACTATGTGTTAGAATGATCAATAATTTTACAAACAGTTTTTGTTTTAGTTCTCATAGATAGTTTTTTCTGCTGTTTGCAAAATTCTATAAAGAATATGTTTAATTACAAGTATAAGCAAAAAAAAAATCATTTTTAAAAATAAAAATATTTACAATAATTAAAAAGTAATTCTAAAAATTGTCGGTCGGCGCTTATGACATCTCTCATGTTAGGAAGTATTCCTTTGTCGGTCTTTTTTTATGATTTTCAAACTGACACTGGATGGGTTCTATACTAATCATTACAGATTGTTTCACTTAGCTCAATCAAATTCTTCCTTTTCTTATTTACATCGGCTTTGGAGATGTCTTGCGATTCGTTATTCCAGTTGGTCTTCGTTTGCTGTATAGTACGTCTGACATCATCACTTCATCCGTCGCGGTTGCCTGTTAGGTGCATGACTTCACCAAAGCTCTTTCAGCTCCTTGCCGAGATCAGTTCATCGGTTTGGAAAGTTTCCTCTTTTGCAGTGTAGTCATCTCTGAACCCTCAGCCGCTGTATACTGTAATTTCTTCGATTGGAGAACAAAAGTCCTTAAAAAATTATTGGGCAACATCCACCACTATTACCGCCCCGGGACAGACGATTTCAGATAGTATATTATTAAAATTCTGTGAGTAATTATTTCCACTTACTGGAGTGAAAATATAGTATCAAGATGTTTTCATTTGAAGAGACTTGGGTAGGAAACCCAGATGTGGAAGTAGTGACGTGACTCCTTAGGCAATAATTTAAAATTTTTTAATTGAAAATGAACATGTCCTAGATGCGGCCCTGCCAACTTCTGTACCGCTTCAAGTCTTTTTATCCTTAACAATACCGAGGCACTCTCTCCTCCAACACATAATTCATTATTTCCCTTTGAAATTAATTATCAAAGCTTTCGTCTCAAAACGATAAAGAAAAAAGAGAATTATCCCCCTATTAATTACAAGGTGATTTCAAGACAATATTAATGATTTCCTGTGTACCAAATCTCCCCAACTTGCAAGTTTCCGCGTTTGATAAAAGGAGGAAATCTCTCATTTCGATCTGTCGTTCAGCAGGGGCTCGAAAGATTGATTACCCACATTCTTGTAGCGGTTCTTACCCTCAACTGACCAACTGTAACCTTTACCTTCTATTCATTCCGTCAGGGATCCAAGATGGCATGGTCTGCTCTCCGCTTTGAAAGAAATTTACCAACTTCGCCTTAAATGAAATCACAAACATGGATTAAATTTTGCTTGCACCGGAGGAATTTCAAACGGTTGCGTCTCAGACAGAATAAGAATTGCGGTATTGCTATTAATAAAAGGGTGGCTCAAGTTATTAATGATCTTTTAATGGGTTACTTTGTTGCAAGTCAATGGTATGAGTAGAGATTAGGTAAGGATCGCTTATTACTTTTAGACAGTCAACAGCCAAGAACGCAGAAATGATGAATGATACAAGAATATAAAATTTTTATATTTCGTATAAATAATATATAATACTTCTCTTTATACAAGGTGATCAGAAAATACTGTTACCATAATATCATTATTATACAGACTGTCTATTTTACGAGGGCCACACCAAATATCTCGCTTAATATCTATTGTAGAAGAATAAAGTTTTAGAAACAGTTATCCCATTTTTTGTGAGCTATATTTCAGTAAAAAGAAATTTGAAATCCATAGCCTACTTTATGAGATATATTACAAAAACCTGAAAAATAGGAAAACCACAAACGGTTATAGCTTCCTTATTTGAGGAGATACGAAAAACGTTAACGGAATGAAAGTTGACGGCAAAGACAATAAGAATAATAACGTGTAACAAAAAAAATCGAAAAATGCAGTTAGCTTTGACATACGCTATTGTGCAAAAATGAAAAATACATATCTCAAAGTAGGCCATGACGCCATTAATTCCGTTATTTTTTTCTCATTCCAACGATATAAAACATGTCACAGAAATTTTAACCGATAGTGTCAATATTTAATATTTTTCGAATACCACAATTCATATAATTGAATCGTAACAATCAGCTGTGCCATAATTAGTGAAAAACAATGTATACAGTTATTAATAAATTTGACAGATTGTCACTGTTGTATGTTGTATGTTGCGTTGTCGAGTTCTAAGACAAATTTTATGTCAGTAATTATGGTGTACACCAATAATAACAAATTCGATATGATTAGCATTTATTGTCAGTGCAATTTTGACGCTGAGATGGCAGTCACGGTTTACGGAGATAGATTTCCAGATGCTCCGCAGCCAAATCGAACTATGTTTAGGAAGTTGGTTCAAAATCTAAAAACGCACGGTTCATTTTCAAAAAAAGTAGTAAGGCGAGCGCATGTTGCGGATAATGTAAGAAAAGTGAATAGAGTAATAAATTATGTTAACCAAAATGAGGAAACCTCTTTGAGACAAATTCAGAGAAACTGTCGCATAAAAAAAGACAGTGCAAGAAAAATATTGAAAAAAAACGGATTTCGATGCTACAAAATGAGGAAAGTTCAACATTTAAATGAGGGAGATAAGCCAAGGAGAGTAAGATTTTGTAGATGGTTATTAAATAAGAAAAGGAATGACGCGCTGATATGTGTCAAAATTCTTTGGTCGGACGAATCAAATTTTTCTAATAATGGATTTTTCAATAGTAATATGCATTATAAGTGGACACGAGAAAATACACATTGGTGCAGAGAGACTGCTTTCCAAGGAAGATTTTCTACGAATGTTTGGTTGGGTCTTTTAGGGACTAAAGTAATTGGACCTTATTTTTATGATGGCAAATTAACCGCTCGTAGATACCTTAATTTCCTGCAAAACGAATTTCAAGATTTTGTTTATGAATTAACAGTGGCAGAAAGATTAAATTATTCATATTTTCAACAAGATGGGGCTCCACCTCACACTGCTGTAATATGTACAAATTATTTAAATCAAGTTATGCAAGATAGCTGGATAGGTACCTATGGACCCATTCTATGGCCAGCTCGATCACCAGATATTACTCCCTTGGATTTTTTCGTCTGGGGTTACATTAAAGACAAGGTATTTCAAACTGCCCCTGAAAATATTGAGGACATCAAAACCAGAATTCGAAACGCATGTGAGGCAATTACTCCTGAAATGCTCCAAAATGTAGTGCGTGACGTGTCTCGTAGAGCACGTTTATGTGTCAGAATGCATGGTGCACAATTTGAGCATTTGTAGTTAGTTAGCATTTGTAGTTAGAAAAATAAATACACACAATTTCTTTTCAATATAGTAGTAGGTAGTACTGTTATACATAGTTTTTCGTTTTTTTCTTTGGATATCGTTTTGTACTTGTATTTTTATTTATGAGATATTTATTGGTTTGTATTAAATTGTAATAAATAATTACGGAATTATAATTATTATAAAGTGAATTTTTACTATTATGGCACAGCTGATTGTTACGATTCAATTATATGAATTGTGGTATTCGTAAAATATTAAATATTGACACTATCGGTTAAAATTTCTGTGACATGTTTTATATCGTTGGAATGAGAAAAAAAAAATAATAAAATGGCGTCATGGCCTACTTTGAGTAATGTATTTTTCATTTTTTCACAACAGCGTATGTCAAAGCCAACTGCATTTTTTTCTTACACGTTATTATGCTTATTGTCTTTGCCGTCAACTTTCATTCCTTTAACTTTTTTCGTATCTCCTCAAATAAGGAAGCTATAACCGTTTGTGGTTTTCCTATTTTTCAGGTTTTTGTAATATATCTCATAAAGTAGGCTATGAATTTCAAATTTCTTTTTACTGAAATATAGCTCACAAAAAATGGGATAACTGTTTCTAAAACTTTATTCTTCTACAATAGATATTAAGCGAGATATTTGGTGTGGCCCTCGTAAAATAGACAGTCTGTATGTAGAGGCATTTCTTCGTACTTCAAAGGGCTGACACGAACCATAAACCCACTGCTTTGAGATTAGAGTCAACATAATTTTTTTTTAGTATAGGCCAATCAAGAGACCTTCACGGAATAAGAGCAATTTATAGTTAATAATAATAATAATAATTTATTTATCATTTAAGAAATACACCGTAGTTTTAACACGTCAACACAAAAAGGTAAAATGAAAAAATATAAATGTAAATATGCATTGTAGACAGTATAAAACATTAGGACATAATACTAATATAGTCAAAGTAAATAACAAACAAACAAATAATATGATTGTATTAAATACTAGGACATAATTCTAGTATAGTTAAATATGTGTAAATGACATAATCCTAATATCGTTTGTATAATATAGTACAGAACAATAAATTCAAGTACACTAACAAAGAACAAACATTAATCTAAATTTATACATATTTAAAATCTGACACATTGTAGTAAGCACTGGCCAAAAGATACTTTCTTAACTTTGCTTTGAATTGTCTGATTGGTAAAGATTTCAATTCTTGTGGTAAAGAGTTAAATAGAGCAATACCAAAATTGTTTCTTTTTGTTGACTCTAATCTCTGAGAAGGTGTTTGTATGTCATTGCGATTTCGAGTATTATATTAATGATTTTCGCCATTTCTAGCATATCTGCTCAAATTCTCCTTTATGTGAAGTTAATATATTAAATGTTATGAACTAGGATTGGCAACTTTCAAGTTGAGTCAAACCAGCCAGAGCTCTAATTGCTCTCTTTTGAATAATGAAAATGCTATGTACCTGGTTGGATGTACCCCAGTTTATCAATCCATATACCATGGCACTATGAAACAAAGTATGATATGCTACAAGTGCTGCGCCTAGATGAACTCTATTTTTTATTTGTCTCATGGCATATACTTTTTTGGACAATTTAGTTGTTAGGTCATTAATAATAATAATAATAATAATAATAATAATTTATTTCTCTATTAAAAGTATAGTGTTTACAAAAGGATAAACAGTACACAAGAAATACAGAACAAGTCAATATGTATATATGTATACCAGTATACGACACTACAAGAACCTACGCATAAACGAACTAACAGATTTTATACAAAAAATTCATTCACAGAATAACAGTTTCTATATATAAGATATTCTTTTAATCTTTTTTTAAAAATATGTATATTGCCTGAGGAAGTTATGCCATTGCTTAAAAGATTATACAGTTTGCAGCCATTGTAGAAAAAATTTTTTTGGTACATACTTGTTCGATGAGAATTGGGTTGAAGAATGTCTTTATGCCTAGTATCATATTCATGGTTTAGATTATTTACAGAAAATAATGATTTGTTACTGTAGATGAAAGAACATACCTCGAAAATGTATGTACTAGCAACTGAGAGAATGCGTAATTGTTTAAAGGCATCTCTGCAAGAATCGCGGTAATTTAATTTTGCTATAATTCGAACAGCATATTTCTGCAAGACGAATACACGATGAACATGACTGCTGTTGCCCCAATTGATTATACCATATCTCACGTGGGAGTGAAAGTTCGCATAGTATAATGTTAAAAGGACATCACGACTACAGTGATTAGCTAGAAAGCGCAGACCATAACAACTGCTTGTCAATTTTTTAGTTAAAACATCTATATGACAAGCCCATTGCAAATTATTGTCAAAGTGCACTCCGAGAATTTTCGTTGAAGCAGACAGAACAATGTCTGGATTATTGTGACTAGCAAAGCCGTTCACAAAGTCCGTCACTTTGTGGATGTGAATGTAATATGTGGATGCTAACTTAATCTATTTTCTAATGTTAGTCCTAGAAATGTTATAGTCTGGAGGTTATTTTTCTTGGTGAAAAAAAGTAATGCGTGTGTTTTGTTGGTGTTCAAACATAATTTGTTAGCATTAAACCAGTCAGAAGACTTGGTTAAAATATTGGTTTGCAAATCAACAACATTAGTACCAGTATCTCTCAAATGTTCCACGAAAGTAGCGTCGTCTGCAAAAAAGAACAGTTAATGCTGAATGAGCATTAGATAAGCCATTAATGTAAAGTAAAAATAGCAGCGGTCCTAGTAAACTACCCTGCGGCACATCGTGTTCCACTGCTAGCATGTTGCTAAGTTTATCATTATAACACACACATTGATATCTGCCCGATAAATAAAATGACATCAATTTAAGAACTACACCCTTAAAACCATAAAATTCTAATTTATTTAATAAAATTTCTTTGTTACCCAATCAAATGCTTTGACTAGGTCTTGGAAAATTGCTAATGTTGAGTTAAAATTCTCAAAGCCCTCGCTAATGAAATTAACAAGCTCATAAACAGCTTGTGAGGTATTTTTCCTGAACCCAAATTGTTTATTTGTAAGAATATTATGTGATTCTAGAAAATTAATTATTCTCAAGGCCATAATTTTTTCAAAGACTTTGGAATAGGGAGTAAAGCAATTGACCTTCTTTAAATAAAAATGGAAGAAAACGGAAAGCAGTTTTTACCCCTCGAAAAAATTTGCACGAGTGGTTTAAGGTACAACAAAAACAAATAGGCGTAAACATATAAACATAAACACAACGCACATAGTAGACTAGCGCCAAATCCAAAGCTAGGACTCCCCGGAAGGGGTTACATATTTGAAAAGACATACATAGTGTCGGAACTACGAAAGAACTACCAGCCTATCGTGTTGAGTTTTGGGAATTTTGTGCAGAACTTTATCTAAAAATGCTTTAAAATTATTCTGATTGATATAATTAATTACATTACGAAAGATTTTCTTATGGCGCTTATAAAATATACATCCTGTATATTGAAACTTTAGTAATATTTACTACACCACAAATATTTGCAATTTGTTTAAACAAACACTTTTGTGCTAAAACATTAAGCAATATTAATAATCGTTCCTATTTCTGTTTCAGGTTAAAATTAGAATGTGAAAAATTAGCTAGTGAAAAGACTGAAATGCAACGGCACTACGTCATGGTAAGTCAACACAAATTATATTTAATTTGCGTGCTATAATTAACCGGAACAATGGTGCTATGTAAATACAGAGTTTTATTCTTTTGTCACTCATAATGCTGGTGGTAACCTCGACGTAACAACTCGGAGATATGGAGCATGGCTAAGTGCGTTTTTAAAATTAAGTGTACAACTCGGTATACCCTGCTTAACATGTTTAACTAAATTATGCCGAAGTCGCTAGATGGTTATTATTCTTTCGTCGAGAGTAAATGTGGAAATTTAAGAATACTTTGTAAGCATTTGTCAAAGAAGTCAAATAAAATTATAGGTACACAAAAATATACTTCTACCAATCTTTATTTAATCCAAAGTTTGTTATATTATTACCAAAATATAGTCAAACATGTCAACAGTCCTTACAAATGACACTATTCTAGATTTATTTAATCTAAGATGTGCTGTGCTCGTTCAATTGGCGTCTTCATTTTTGCAATAAAAAAACGTTTGCCAAGTTTGAGACATATTTTAAAAAATAATCCAGTTTTTGACCTATTGAAGAGTTGCAACCGAGGCGAGGCTACAAAAGATACCTGTATTCAGCCATGTGACGTCAGCTACTAGACACACGCCAGCTAATGTAACATTTTTACTGTAAATACTTTTTTACGTTTATGCGGTAACGTTGGATGGTATGAAGTAAGAATACCAGTAGGAAAGTTGTGTTAATAAGTAAACATGCACTAACTCTTATTTGTATTTCCTACAACTGAAAGAAAACCAGTAAAAAATATGAGGAGGCATATGCCCACTTTCCAATCTGAAAATTGGTTAAGAAAGCGTCTACTTTCCAACCTGAAATATCATACTTATAACTTTTGACACGTAAGACCATTTGATTATTTCTGTGTGATTGTAAATAAAATAGTATACAAACCACTTCGTACACTTTTAATCATCTCCCAATGGTGGTAACGTAGTGAGCGAAACATACATTTTGATTGTCGGTATTCGAGTGTTGTGTTTGGTGCAACTACTTCTCCAGAGGCTTCGTTGACTCTACTATTAGGCGTGTTAGGCTTTTTTCTACAATATTACAAGATAAAGCATTTTTTTTTAAAATTTACACTTAAAGTTTAGGATTCAAGCTTTAAAATTCCAATAATTTTCAAGCTATAGACTTAACCTGATTATATGGTATGATCTAAAGCAGAATTCTTAATTATTTTATAGACGTATATAAGAGAAATGATTGTCATTGGTATAATGTATGTGCTAATATTCATGTATTTTTATTGTCATTTGAAATTGAGTTTTTATGTTCTTTATTCCCGTTGTCTACAGTTCTACCATTTTGACCAATATAGACAATATTACAATCCTTACATTTATTTTCATTACTGTTATTTATATATTTAGTTTTTAGTAACAGCGGATAGTGAATAGAATGAAAATGTGACAACCTGTAAGCGATGTATTTATACACGTACCGCAATGATTACCGTACAACGCTGCCAAAAAAACCAGTGTAATTCGTCGAAAAATTCCAACGCTAATTTAACAGATGCCCAACAATTAATTGTCTGAAACGGGCCACAATTTAAACAAAACAACTTTGTTCAAGCGCCGCTTTTGTTTCCGATGTAGGCGTGTGCTTCGTATTACAATAGAAACAACTGTAATTATTGCATATTCTGTAATTTTGTGGAAGCAATAAAAGAAACTAATATAATGTATCGATTGCCGTGCTAATGACAGGTATTATTAGGAAATAACCTATTTTTAACTATGTTCGAGGGCGAGGCTCGTTAATGGCAGAATGCAGGTTAATGGGTCTGGAACTGAAAAATAATAATTACACAAAAGACAGTTCAACAGTGTTATCGTTATCATATAAATAAATCTGTTGTTGAATATTGCAATGTATTGTAACTGCTAATCAAATAATTATTATTTTTACATTTATATATTCTATGTGCAACTGAATAGATGGCGCTAGGAGCAGAGTTTTCCAACACCCCCACTTAATGATGCTTCATTTCATTCTCTGGGGAAAAGTTTTTCTCGCATGCCTTGAAACAATAATCTCGGTAATGGCTTTGTCATAGCATCAGCGATCATATCTTCTGTTGGGCAATATGTCAGCTCCACTGTCTCGTCTTATATCTTTCGATTTCTCCAAATGAATTTTGTTTCCTTTTGAAGGTCCATTTGCACCCAATGGCTTGTCTTCCAGCGGGTAGCGTACAAAGTTCCCATGTATTATCTTCATCCAGAGCTTTCATCTCTTGATCTATTGCATTTTTCCATAGGGTTTGTTCACATTATGGAAGACTATTAAGCTGTTTAAGGTTCAGGTTCTAAAGTCGAGGACTCTGTAGTCATATAACTTAATCTTTTAGCAGGTATCCCCTTGTTTTTACGTAACGATGTTCTTATACTTGAATTGTTTCCATAGAACGGTGTTTCTATAACAGATTAATTTTCCACAATCAACTTCGGAAGCAGGACAATATCTAGTCAAAGGAGTGCATTGAGAGAATAAATACAACTGTTCGGCTCACAACTATTCTGTTCGTTTCTGAGATTAAAATACGATATGATTTTGTCATAAGGCAATATCCTACAAGAACTCCATCAGCTGCCTTATTATCCCATTTATTGCGTTTTTTTTCGAGTACATGAACTAAAACTTTGCTTCCAAAGGGTCTTAGATGTGAGATATAAGGATATAAGGATCACATTACTGAATACCAGCACGGTTTCTTCAAGGGAAGATCTACCTCAACCAATCTTTTTTGTATTACCCAATATATAACTGATGCTATCGACGCAAACGCACAAGTTGACGTAATTTACACAGACTTCACTAAAGCATTTGATAGACTTGACCACAGTACTTTATATTCAAAATTTCAACAATTTGGTTTCTCAAAAAATCTGCTATCATTTTTCAAATCATATCTTGAAAACAGACACCACCACATTGAATACTGTGGAGCGGTCTCTAGAATTTGTATCCACTTCAGGCGTACCCCAGGGTTCAGTGTTAGGTCCTTTATTTTTCAATATTTTCATTAATGACATCACAGTAGAACTGGGTGTCAATTATCTCTTATATGCTGACGATATGAAGTTGTACAATAAAGTAAATGACGTTAATAATTGTGTCGCTCTACAAACGGCCCTTGATAAAGTAATTGAATGGTGTAATTTGAACAAACTACAGTTCAACGCAAGGAAGTGCAATTCTCTAACTTTTACCAATAAACATCAGCTGGTCGAATTTAATTATTGTTTAGAAGATCCATCCATCAACCTTCCGCCATCTCGGTGTAACATTTGATAGTAAACTAAACTTGAATTGTCATGTAAACAACATAACCAATGAAAGTTTTAGAATACTGGGATTTATAACACGATGATCTCATGATTTTAACGACAGTAGTAAAATTAGAATACTCGTCAATTATTTGGTCTCATTACAACATACATATACAAAATATAGAGAGAATTCAGAGACGTTTCTTAAAGACTTTAAGTTACAAGGAGGACGGTGTCTATCCTGCTATTGGGTTTCCCCAGACTGCACTTTTAAACAGATTTTCACTTTCGAGTTTGGAGACTCGCCGAACTATTTCACAACAAATATTTATTTTTAAAGTAATACATAATATAACAGATTGTAGTGCTATCTTAAGTTTACTAAATTTTCGAACACCTAGACCAGGTTCCAGACAAAACTCTTTATTCTATCTGCCGACCCCCAGAACTAACTTACAGAAATTTTCGCCATTGTACAAAATGTGTGAGAACTATTATAATAGTCTTCAAGACCAGTTTGATATATTTCACTGCAATGTAGCTGAGATAAAGAGATTAACTGTATAAATTTAAACACGTTACCATATTCTTTTAATATTTTTCAATATATCTGTATGTACTTATCATCTCCTGCCCTGTAATTGGACTGCTCTGTTGGGCAGTGTATTGTTACATAAATAAATAAATATTAGGTTTTGTACCATGCCATAACTCATGAGGCGTACAATTACGAGACTTCGTAGACAAACGATTTTGGAGGTAGGTTGCCGATACCACTGCCTTCCCCCAGTACGTGTATGCCATACCAGTATCAAGTAGCATACACCTTGCCATTGCAACGAAACTGCGGTTTTTACGCTCTGATACTCCGTTTTCCTCTGGTATATAAGGCACTGATGTCTGGTGAACAATTCTGTTTCTTCATGGAAGCTCAAGATATTCACCTCCATTATCGGTGCGAACTGCTTTCACTGATTTCGAAAATTTATTTTGCACCATGGCAATATATTCACGAAACTTTTCTGTAACCTCGTCTTTGGAACGTAGTAAGTACACAATCATATAACGAGAAACATCATCTATGAAAGTCAGGAAATATTTTTTTCTTCCAATCAGACAGATGATAGAATTTCCATCCAAAATAGAACATCCCTAAGGTAAGAAAAAAAAAAGGAAGGTGAAGAATTTACGAACTATTAAGTAACTTCATATTGATAATATAACGGTGGGCGGTTTAGAAGTAGGTTAAACGTGGCGTAGACACGCGCAGCTCAATTTTGGACCCTATAATTTCATTTTACTTCATTAAACTCAGACTACGTCATCGATACTTTTTCTATCGAAATGTTTTCGTCTGTTCGATTAATCACCAATGTTCAACTTAAAATGAGACGGCATTTGTGAGAGGAAATCCGCAGCCTTTTATGCATAAAATGGTATTTAATATTTCTATATAAAAAATGAGCACTTTCGCTAGGCATTTTGCCATTATATAATTGATAATATCCCCAGCCACGTCGATTTTTAGTCATAATGACACATAGGACAGTTAGACCTATAGGAAACTACAGAACTTGAAATAGTTGTATATACCAGTAAAACCACAAACCCATAGAAAAATGAACATGTTTAGCCCATTGGAGTAAAAGCTACCTGCAAAATTTCAGCTTAGTAGAGATAAAGATAAAGATAGTACATAAATTAACAATAATATATGCACTGATTGATTCTACGATTCACTAAAAGGCTGAAGAATATGAAAAAAAACGTCGAACGTGTTTTTAATCGTTTTGGTGACCTTTTTTTTAAAGGCGTTTACATTTTTTCAAAACAATTTTTTAATGTTTCAAACTGGTGTATTAAAATTCTACAGTCCTTCGGCTTTTTACGCCCTTGTACAATTGCAGTAACTGTTAGACTTTTGACAAACCCCATATATTTCTCCATGAACATGTTACTCTGTAAAATAAATCACATTTAAAATTCTTCTGCTGAAGGGTTGTATGGTAATGAATTAGATAATGGGTATTTTCGGTATAATAACGCCACAGCCCGAACTGTTAGTGTTGAAACAAATTATTCGCGGCAGTTTTATAGAGATACATTAATTACCCACTGGTAATATAATTATAATTCCCCTGGTCTTCAAGCTTAACTGTTCTCGATTTTTTTGTCGTTTATTAATCAAAATTACTGACAGTGCCATCAAAGTTAATTCAATAAAAACAACTCAAGCTGTTGTTGCAGTCAGCATATAAACAATAATCTATCGACTTATGAGAAACGCTTGCCAACTTTATTATTTACACTCCTGTTCATATATGGTTAGTAAGAGTAATTTCAAATTATTGTTTATCTCAGTTTAAAATAAAATACTTGTAAATATAGGAAACGTGTGTTCTTGTCCGTGATGTATACATTTGCAAGCGACGATGACGGCCTCGATGGGGATTCACTTTACTTGAGAATTCCCGTGTGCCTGTGTAAACAACTGCATTCTAATCTGAGACCTACTATAATATTGGTTCGTTAAAATTTTATCTTAAGAAAGAAAATTAGGCGTTTTCATTATATAAAATTTTCCTTTTATAAGCTTTTGTACAACTTCACATGTATAATCTCAGCCAGTTTAGGTCAACTCTTCAATGTCAAATTTGATTCACTTACATTTGATCTATTACCTTGAAATTTTGTGTAACACCGATGACAATATATATTTTCTAAGGATAAAATCCGTAGAAATGGATTGTGTGAGTTAAATGGCGAAATAGGCCGTCAGTCTGGGGAAAACCAATAGCAGGATAGACGCCGTCCTCCTGGTAACTTAAAGTCTTTAAGAAACGTCTCTGAATTCTCTATATATTTTGTATATGTATGTTGTAATGAGGAGACCAAATAATTGACGAGTATTCTAATTTTGATCGAACAAAAGAACGATATAGTCGTTTCAGCGTATTACTGTCGTTAAAATCATGAGAACATCGTGTTATAAATCCCAGTGTTCTAAAACTTTCATTGTTTATGGTGTTTATATGACAATTAAAGTTTAGTTTACTATCAAATGTTAGACCGAGATCACGGAAGGTTGATGGACGTGTAAGCACTGAATCTTCTAAACAATAATTAAATTCGACCAGCTGATGTTTATTGGTAAAAGTTAGAACATTGCACTTCATTGCGTTCAACTGTAGTTTGTTCAAATTACACCATTCATTTACTTTATCAAGGGCCATTTGTAGAGCGACACAATCAGTAACATCGTTTACTTTATTGTACAACTTCATATCGTCCGCGTGTAAGAGACAATTGACACCCAGTTCTACTGTGATGTCATTAATGAAAATATTGAAAAATAAAGGACCTAACACTGAACCCTGGGGTACGCCTGAAGTGGATACAAATTCTAGAGACCGCTGAGCACAGTATTCAATGTGGT
This sequence comes from Stenurella melanura, assembly GCA_963583905.1. Classification (NCBI taxonomy): domain Eukaryota; kingdom Metazoa; phylum Arthropoda; class Insecta; order Coleoptera; family Cerambycidae; genus Stenurella; species Stenurella melanura. The sequence goes on along the minus strand of OY757313.1, from coordinate 7,021,670 downwards.
GGTGTCTGTTTTCAAGATATGATTTGAAGAATGGTAGCAGATTTTTTGAGAAACCAAATTGTTGAAATTTTGAATATAAAATACTGTGGTCAAGTCTGTCAAATGCTTTAGTGAAGTCTGTATAAATTACGTCAACTTGTGAGTTGGCGTCGATAGCATCAGTTATGTATTGGGTAATACAAAAAAGATTGGTTGAGCTAGATCGTCCCTTGAAGAAACCGTGCTGGTATTCAGTAATGCGATCCTTTGCATAAGAAAATGTTGGCTCATACAGCAAAGTTTCGAAAGCTTTGGAGAAATTGACCTAATGCCCTGAAATGTTTCACACGTCTGAAAAATCTTACTGGTACTACATATGTAGTACCGATGGTAACACAATGATCTGATGACAATGACCTGATGTTGCAGCCGGGATAGTCACCTCACTATGTAACTCCTCAACGGTCAGTGCATATCGCGATTAAAACGGAATAATAATTTATAAATGAAAAAACTTTAACACATTTTATTAAAATGTACGGAAACAAAGAAAATAAATATTACAAGATTTAATTGGGGCAGAGGGAAGTCTAATAAGTACAGATAAGTGGATGTTAACGAAGTTAAGAATTACCGAATCGAACAAATAACATTATTTTATCAATGTTGATGACCTGACCGAAAAGCTTGTCGCCAGTATTTATTATAAAATAATCCTATTTCTGTCGAACTAAATACTTATGGACTTCTCTTAAAAATAATCCTGTGTAATGACCAATATAATTTCTTAAACACCCCTATAATAAACTATAATCGGATTAACCCGTATGGCCTGGAAATCTCCTCAATTTTAAAGATTAAGTTATAAAACTTAGGAGTAAATCTCTGGATAATTGCTGTATAACTTTAGTATTCATTTTGTAATGCTCGTGATAGAGGCCTAACAAGCTGAAGTATATGTAGAGTATTCTAAATATATAGACTTCAGACATTTAAAAGCAGTGTTTTCATAAAACAAGAATAACTATTTTCAAGATGTTTCATAAGGAAACCTACCACAAATTCAGTTCAGTGCATATTTTGCTATTGCAAGGCTCCATATTATCGGATTATTTTCCATCGGAGTCTGCTTTTATCCATCAAATGTTTCACTAATTTTGTTAGTAGATACACCCCGTATACAATTTCACTTTACTTTAAACAATCATGTATTTAATTAAAAGTAAAACGAAGCGCTTAAAATAAAAAGGACGACAATGACTGAAGTCTAAGAACGGCTCCATAATTCACGATGAGTAATATTGTTTTCATGTAATAACCTTATTTAAGGGGATTGTAAATCGTGTCACGTTCGGAGCCCCAACGTTCGCCCCGTACTTAACCGAGTTTCGCCCCTCTCTGCGGAATTATAACTCGACACAAATCTTATCAGATCCCCGGTTATCTTCTCTCCTCGGTTCGTCTATTATACCGCGGCCCGCCACCCCTCAGTCGCCGCCGCCAGCGGCTTCTTTATTTCTTCATATGATAACTCGGAGGCGGCGTTTGGCTTCATTCGGTGAAAATTTATGTGATTTATGGCAGCCATTTTAGACACCGGCACCTTCGCCAATCCACTCGAGTGCCATCTAGCCTCAGAACGAAAATATTTCCTTGTGAATTGAGAGTATTATGTGCAATTAATAAGCTCGGCGTTTGGATTATCCGAGGCAGTTACAGGGTGGAATCCCCACTGTTTTATTTTGATTGATAGGCGTAGTTATTCGATGCATGTTACATACAAATGTTCGCAGTGAATTTTAAAATAATATACAGGGGTTTAATGATAGTCGCATCAGCTGTATATTCTTTTTTTCTTTTTTTTTTTCTTTTTTTTTACAATACAATACTTTATTGGTGTCAAAATACACAAAGTGTTTACACACGTCAACATACAGTATAAAAGTTAAAATATAAGGTATAAATATATAAAACAATAGATATGAAGTAAAAGACTGAGAGCACATAGTACATGAAAGACAAACTAGATATAAAAGAAGCTATTAATATAAAATAAATAGAAGGTATGGTATGCTAATTTATCACCGTAGCTTCTAGAATACTGCACGAGATTCACATATTAGAGGAAAAGTTGCTATGTAAAAATTCGTTAGTACTATAAAAAGCATTATTGAGCAAATATTTTTTTATTCTGTTTTTGAACTGAGTTTCATTCAACAATTTTATCTCTGGTGGTAGAGCATTATAAAATTGAAAACCCAAGTATCCAGTGCCATCCCTAGTTTTACTTAATCTATGGAAATTTATGTTGAGTTTATCGTTGTTTCTGGTTTTATAAGAATGTATGTGGCTTCTAGTTTTTTTTTCCTTCTTCAATTCTTTGGGACGTCCTGCTACATGTATGTTTTCTTTTTAAGCGGTGCTAGGTGAATCTACAAAATATATCACAATTAACCATTATGCTACTGGTAAATAACCTCTACGCTTGTGATTTTTACGTCAAAGGATCAGTTAGAGGTTGCCTTTTTAAATAAACAACATATAAAGTATAAGAACTTGAAATTAAATATTTCGCCGACGTTACAGAAATCTAATCTGTTTCCTTTTTCAGGGCTTTTTTTGAAAAATCTGCTTTCCTGTGTATGATAAATACGCAGCTCTAAGAATGTTTGTTATATTCAATATCCATAGATACTTACTATTTACATAGAACTGTTGATATAGTTAACAGTTTTTTTAGTTGTTATACAATGTTAAGTTTGTGAAGTTCTTCTTTTAACATTGGCAACCAAGTTGTACAGACATCTACGGAACAATTCGACACGCATCTATCCTCATTCAATAATATTATCGCAGATTCTTTAATTTTTCTTTTTTTGTTATCTGCCTCTTTTGTTAAAAATTTTGCCGAGTCCCAGTTTATTCTAAGTCCGTTCTCCCAAGCGTGTTCGCAGATCTTGGACCTCTGAATTTCATTTTTTCTGATGTAATTTTGATGTTCGCCCAATCTTACACTAAAAGGTCTGGATGACTCACCCACGTATTGTTTGTTGGCACTCACACGGAATACTATAAATGCAGTTTTTTGAATTTTACTCGTGGTTCTTCGGTTTCGCCTTTGTCAGAATAGATCTTTAAATGTTGCTTGTTTGAAATACCGTCCTAATATCAAATCTATCACCGATGCGGCGCAACTTTTCGGATAATCCGCATACATAAGGAATTATAGCTGTATAACGTTTTTCAGGTTTTTATCGTACCTGAGTGTTGTTTTCAATATTTATGAAGGTTTAATCGACAAAACCCCCAGGGTATTGGTTATTTATAAGAACTTCCTTGATAAACCTCTTCTCATTGTTTAGTATTTCATCATTAGAAGAAATGATTTTAGCCCTATCATACAAACATTTTACAACACTCCTCTTAACGTGCATCGACTGATTTGAGTTGAAATTTAAATATCTGTTGGAATGTGTTGGTTTTCTATAAACACTTGTTTCAATTGTACCATTTACTCTTTTAATTAAAACATCTAAAAATGGTAATTCATTTCTAGTTTCCTTTTCTAAAGTGAATTTAATAAAAGGTTCCTAATTATTTAAATGATCCAAAAAACTATCTGGTAACTCAATACCATGAGGCCAGATTGCAAAGATATCATCTACGTATCTCCACCAGATAACCGGCTTGTATGCAGAATTTTGAACATGCCTAGTCTCAGAATCCTCCATACATATATTGCTTAAAATCGGTGACAATGGGGAACCCATTGCCATACCGAAATCTTGGAGATATAAGTCATTTTACAATTGAAAATAAGTTGTTTTTATACACATAGTTAAAAGTTCCACTATGGTATTTACACTCAATTTAGTTCTAGCTTCCAAATTACTTTCATTTAACAATTTGTCTTTGATTATTTTTAAAGTTTTGTCTACTGGGACGTCAGTGAACAGACTAACTACGTCAAAACTATCAGATGTGCATTATGAATATTATTTTCATAAACTTTTTCAATAAAATGTTTATTATTTTTTATATACGAATCAGTATTTCCAGATAATGGATACATAATTTCAAGCAAGAATTTTGCCAAATTGTGGCATGGCGAATTAATGGAACTAACAATTGGTCTTAATGGGACATTCTGTTTACCAAAAATACATAAACAGAATGTCCCATTAAGACCAATTGTTAGTGACTTTTCAAAGCAATTTTAATTTGGATATACCGGGGCAGGATACCTTCAGATTAGTCATTTTGTTCTTATTAACTAAGCGAGACGAGAGATAAATTAATTGGTAGCAAAAATTAAAGAAATAGTCCATGGAAAAGTTGCAAAAAAATGGAAAACTTCAAAAGGACGAGACCTGGGTACCCTTCGTTTTCGAGGGTGCTGAATACGATGATAATATTTTTAGACCTTCCGCCCCTCCCTGAACTACCGAAAAACCACCCTTGCGTTTTTTTCCATTCTAGGCAGATGAGGGCTTGTCAGATCGAGTAGGCCATATGGACTTTGACCATCCAACATATTATCAACCCAAATTTCAAAGTTGATAAAACTTTGTTTCTATTCGTTTTCAAGGGTGCTCAACACGATAGGAACATACATCTCATCAATATCACAGTATCTGCACGTATCATATTCTAAAGATGATATCTCAAGGGACCCCCTTCGTTATGTGCCCCTTAGATAAGCCACAGAATAGTTCGGGTAAAAAAAAAATGGAGCTTCAGCATATTTTTGCTATTACCTCGTGCCCTGGCACCCCCATTAAGGTAACCTTGTTGTCTTTTGCCAGTTGCTTCAGGGATTGTCTGCATTCCCAGGCAATTTTAGACTCGAAGGTGTAAGACCTGAGGGCTTTTAATGCTGCCGAGTTGTCTGAAAGTATATGGGTCTTTGCTTCAAAAGATATACCGAATATTAAATTGTTTAAAAGAAAAATTAAAATATTTTTAACAGATAATGTTTTTTATAATACTTCCGACTTTCGTAACATGTAACACATTTTATTACTATTTTTACTGTATGCAATTATTAGTTTAATCTTTTTCGTTATTTTGTATTTAAATATATTTGTTAGTTTGTCTTTTACGTTTTTTAATATTGTGATATGTAATTTTATACTTAATCTGTAAAATTATTTCAATTTCTATTTTGATGACTTTTCCTGTACTATGTAACATAGTCTAATGGAATAAGCGATATTATTATTATTATTATAGATATTAGGCAATCCCTACTTTTTAGTGGCCGTTTTTTAAAAAAGCTGTTCAATGTTTTTCAATTTTTTTTAACATTCTTAATTTTGTTTTATTAGATATTTGTTTGGCATCTCTTCCTAATTTCCTTCATCTACAAAACGTGTATGCGCAGAGTAAGTAACGATTAATAATGAGTTTGAAATAGCAGCATCAAAGTTAATAAATTTTCATTCTCAGATAAGATTTTTCCGAGGCGATGTATTATGCTCTAATGGGATTTACCCGTGGATTCCTTTTATATTTTCTACTTTAATAACGGATGGATTCAGGATTAAGGCAGCTATTGTTATGTTTTGTTGTTGACTGCAGATTACACGCCTGTCTGTTTCAAAGGGAGAACTTAAAATTGGACGGGGTGGCGTCCGTCCGGCTTAATACTAGTGGACGGCGGGGTTATTGATATTAATTAAAATACTTGATTCGTTGTTTTATTCCTGCCGTTTCCCCAGATGCTGGAGGCGATGAAATGCGTAACACAAAGTTTTTAAATTTGTTTTAATGCCTGGTATGGGGGAGAAATTAACGTATAGAGTGTTCAATAATAAATGCCAGGAAGATCGGGGATTAATTCTAAACCAAAAACGTTAGGAACAATTCAGTGCCTTATGATTTGTCCAGTAATTCTTTGCGTGTGTATGATATGATAATTGTGCCTGAATCCAGCATCACAGAATTGTATAACATTTTGTAAAGGGAAGTTTTTGAGGTTATTAAATTCCATCAGACTTCAAGAATCTAGGAGCGGTTTCTTCTGTCAATAAAATTATTTCACATACATCAACAACTGTTACCGACGAACAAACAAACACATCGGTAAAATGTCTTGAATATCGCTTACACAAGATTCATGGCCACAATGATAGGCTCATATTTCCACACGTTTAATGATTCTAGATAAGAAAATACCATCTTGGGAAGGTGTGTTTACGTGGGTAAATCTCTTTCTTCGTATCTGATATGCACAGATGCAGTTTTTGAAGACTTAATTTGACACCATTTTATCTGCTAACATTTTAAATATAGCACAACCACTGCATTTATAGTTACAAGGTGAGCTAAATACAGTTAAAACGTTTTGTTGAAAATACATTGAAACCGCTGCCCTAGAACTATCTCTACTAAATTGAATACCTATAAAATAATTATATATTCAAATTATTCCTGTATTGTAAAATACTTGTGTAGTTGTTTACCTATAGAAAATACAAATTTTTTTTTTAAATTATGCAGTTTATATCACATTGTTATACCAAATATATCCTTAAATATATAGAGTACTGTTCTCACTAGTGCTGTTTACGAAGTCAATTGAAACTGGTCAATGTTGAAGCACTGGGCCGTGCGCACTTAACTTGATATTTTGTCCTATGTATTTAACAATGGTATCGAGAATCGAATAGTAGTTGAAACTGTGCAGACGAGTCCGAGACTGGCAATGTAATCAGCCTGAATGAACCATCTACGACTGCACTGGTTTAAAGATAATAAAACGGACAGGCCGACTAGCATAAAAAAACTGTAAATCGTTTCTCAGCAGTCAACGTGGACTTGTAAGATGTGCTGTCATTGGCCTGGGTTTGAGGACGGGTGGCAACGATTGGCTGGAACCCGGGTATTCCTCAGTCCGATTGGTCGGTCAGTGTTTGAGTTATATCAGTTATTAATCAATGTGGACTCGATATATCACCTAATTCTTTATAACGTTTCTCCAGTGCAGTGCGAAAAATGGTTTTCAGAACAGCTTTATACCGCCTAATTCGGTAATTGTATTAGATAATGCTTTTTATCACTCGCGAGTATTAAATAAAATACCGAACACCAGTACAAGGAAGACATTTTAAAATTCATGAGAGAAAAAAATATGGAAATTTCTGTAAAAGTTCGAATAAAGCGCGAATTGCTGAAAAGAATAAAAGAACAGAATTTCAAAAGGGAATATGTTATTGATAACTTATCCAATATACACGGTCATACACTTTTGCGGTTACCTCCGTACTATTGCATATTTAATCCTATCGAGATGGTTTGAGCAACTTTAAAAGATCCTTTGCGAAAATATAATGACTCTCCAACGTTAAGAGCGGTAGTAGTTGATCATATACGAGAAGTAATAAATAACCTCGACAATACTGATTTATGGAAAAATTGCGTCAAGCATGTAATGAAAAAAGAAAATCAATATCCAACACTACCCCCTTTGCGCCGATTATGATTCAACCGAATAATGATTCCTCTTCAGAAAGTGAAGATTCGGACGCGTCAACTTTTAGCATTTAACTTGTTTAATATGTATTTTCAGAACAAAACATTTAGCTGTTATATTAGGTATGATACCTTTTTATTATTACATTTCTTGGAATATATTTTATTGAGAAAGAAATTTTAATTGAAATTACTTTATTCTAAATACCTATTTTAATTTTGTTTTTATTTATGTTTTATCTATACAAATATTTAATTTTGTTGTACTAATTCTTTGCTTTGGTTAAGAAACTTACATTTTTATTTTTATTTTAGAAGAAACTTAAATTTTATTTTTACTATATAACATCCTTGCCCCTCGCCAATCTAACCTATCCCATCCCCTCATCCCGGCAAGGATATGTTCATATCTTCTCGTTGGTCCTTACTGAGCAATAACGTATTTCAATATAGTATGGGATAACTTTAAAACTAAACCCAATAAATTTAAATATTTAGACTTTGTATCTAAAACTGATAAAATACTTCAAAAATATGTTATTGGATAAATGAACAAAAATGGCCTATCTAATAAACAAAAACTAATAAAAATTTTAGTTTTTATAAAGTGTGCACTTTATGTGATTCTGTCTGTTTACATCTAACACACACACATTCAGACACCAAACCGTATATACAACGTCGCAACAATTTAAGGGTAAAGATTCGACTTTTAAAGGCCTTCTGCAGCAAAAACGGCACATAAAATCAGATTGTATCCATAGTAACTTTGATGAATCTGATATGAAGTAACAAACTGCTATGAGTCGGACAATTTTTCATAAGAAATATGTGGGGTCTTTTATTTTCTTCGCTTTGGTATATGTTAATAAGTTTAAAAATTTTCTTTTTACTTATATTTTTCATGTCTGAACTGAATTTGTCGAATGTCGACGTACCGCTCTTTCTAATACATATTTTCCATGTTAAAGCAAAGGGGATGTCGTTCAAAAAACACTATTAATCGAACATCTGTTACACAAAATGGCTCGATGATTGACACATCAGAACATGTATAGAAACGTGGGCCAGGCGCGGTGAACAATAAATTTAATCGTTTATTTAACGAGATGTTTACTAAATCACGCCGAGAAAACGAATTTAAGTAATTCTTTATGTATTTAACGAGTGAAAATGTGCCAAGCATATTCTCTATTGCAATTTGAACTTGGCAAAAGTTTCAAAGGACGGAATTTGTGGAATAATTGTTGAAAAGTTGAATTGTTTGCCAACGCTGTATTGTCCGGCATTGTGTTTGGAGTTTCTATCGGCATAATCATAACATAATTGCTTTATTTAAAGTCGGCTTTGTTAACTATAATTTGGCAAGCTGTGTTTGTGGATATGTTTATGCTAGAGCGGACAAAGTATTATCGCGTTTAGAAACACTGCCAAGATAATTGATCCGCGAGTGACAAGTCACAGTGACTTATACATTTCTAACTCGTCCCTGAGTTTCTCGTTAAACTCATCAAATTGCGATATAGGTCTTGCATGGGGTGTACCGTAATTTAAGGTTACTATGCCTGCATTTGCAGTTCAAAATTATGAGAAGAAATCATCGCTGTGGGCAGAACATAATTATTAGACCCCGGCTCCGAGGTAGTTATGACATAAAAGTCAGAATCGGCTTTGCCCAATATGAACTATATAAACATTTTCATGCGCAATAATGCAATATCTTACCCTATAATTGTATCTAGTGAATTCCGTAATGTTTAAAAGTAAATGGCTCCGAAAGGGTTATAAGTCATAATTCGATGCACTTATTGTTGGATGTACAAATACAAACACTTAATAATTATGCCTTATTAGAGTAGTAAAAATATATTATTTGCATTTGTTCTAATTGGTCCGAAGTTAAACTCCGGCGCCTGTCACTAAATATCCACCTGTGTTGCGAAAAGGAACGTTCAACGTCTACCGATGTTATCGGTAGCTAACCATTATACTCTTCGCTGATTTATTGCACTTTTTATATAATTGTTACACATTCTACAGAATACTCTTCGCAGTTTTTTTTTTTGTAAATAACATTAGTTTTAAACATTTTTAGTTTCATTACAAAATATTTTTTTTTAAATTAAAGATTTTAATAATTAATAACTTTTTTATATATTGATCGATTTTATTCAAAAACAGTAGGGTTCCTCCTCTAGCTGACACTAACTTATTGTCCAAATTTCCATACAATCGGAAAATAAAAAAGACAACTTATAGATAGTTTAATTCTTTACAACTTTCACATTGACCTCATGGGCATCTGATGCATAGGACGCGAGATAATTGCAAAAAACTTTGACCTTCAGTATCTTGGGTAGTCATGTTGGGATTTTGGTGGAAGAACGTCTGTGCAAAAATTCAGATTCGTTACTAATTTTGTCCAGGTTTCCTCATTTTTTCGGTTAATTTCCGTGGTACAATGGAAGTTTAAAAAATTTGTAGTTCTTAACGTAATTGGAGCGTATTCACCTCTATGACCTTCTGCTGCTCGAGTTTGACATAGTTTCTTTAGGTATGCGTAGCTAGGATCAATTAGAAATTTCTAGCTCGAAGAATAATATTTCAGATTTTCACTTTGTATGTTAAATTTTCTGTAGCTCACGAAATGGTCTTATAAGAAGTATAAAAAGTGATATTTCTACACATCTTTGTATCTAGTTTTGATATTCCTTCACATATTGCATATTTCCAGGTTATGCAATACAAGCGCGTACTTAACCAAGGTTTCATATTTTCATTTCATTTACATTCTTTGGGACTTCCTGCCACATGTATTTTTTTCTTTTTAGCCGGTGCTCTACAAAATATCACAATTAACCAGTGTGTTACTGGGAAGTAACCTCTACGCCTGTGACTTTTACGTCAAAGGATCAGTTAGAGGTTGCTTTTTTTTAAACAAATAACAAAATAAGTATAAAAACTTGAAATTAAATATTTCGCCGACGTTTCTGAAATCTAATCAGTTTCCTTTTTCAAGGCTTATTTGAAAAATCTGTTTTGCTGTGTATGATAAATACACAGCTCTAAGAATATTGTTGTATCGTATTGTATTTATCATACACAGCAAAAAAGATTTTTCAAAAAAGCCTTGAAAGAGGAAACAGGTTAGATTTCCGAAAAGTCGGCGAAATATTTAATTTTCAGTTCTTATGCTTAATGTGTTATTTGTTTAAAAAAAAAGCAACCTCTAACTGATCCTTTGACATAAAAGTCACAGATAGTTTGTATATTCCTCGAGCACCGGTTAAAAAGAAAAAAATGTATGTGGCAGGAAGACCCAAAGAATTAGAAAAAATTAAGATAACGCCACAAATAATATTTAGACAAGATATAACTATTGTGTGTAAGTAAAGCAATAAAAACAATGTTAAGCCCTATTTTTACGTCCTTTTTTATTGTATTGTTAGATTTTTGTAATAATAACGTTCATAAAGGTAAATTATTTTTTACACCATTAATTTTTAAAATATCTGCCTTGAAAATGTTTATGTAGGGTACATATTGTCGTATAAGGCACTAACAACTTAATTAACCTATGCATAAATTCTGCAACAGATCGCAGTCTAACATGATCACGAACATTACAACTACAAATGGCAGCTGATCATGCCAAAATAGACGTGGAATTGTAGCTCATATGAGGTTTGTACGTCTAAAGTTGTCGTGACATTTATAACGTTACAAAAAATCTACCTGAAAAATTGTAAAAGCGGTTCTGAGTTTTTCCGGTGTGTATCTTTCTGTGTGTATATTATGTTCGCTCAGAACTCTAAAATCATGGGTTATATCGAGATAAAGCTTTTATTTTCAGAGTGAATGTCATTTGTTACCTATATCTTATAGTAAGTTCCTAAAATTCACAGACAACACTGCAAAACGGATGATTGGTGGCGAGCGGTAAGGATGCCACTTGCAGGTGTCTCCTCAAGGTCGCATCCTAACGGAAGTTAACAGTAGTGTGTAATCAAAAAAGTTTTATGGTAAAATTGCGTCGCCATTAAAAGTATATAAAAACAAATATTTTAAAACTATACGCGGTGGTTACATGCTATTCATAGCTTAACAGCTAAATATACGCATATTAATTATTTTATATCAGCATATGTAGATAACATAGACGTTGTTGACTAGGTACTAATTATGACTATCAGAATAATTATCGGTACTATTACCGCCTCCCCAGTAAATAATTAATGGGACAAGTGCACTGCAATTATCTACAAGATTTTCATTTTTCAAATAGTAGGCGTCGATACTCATGGTCACGTTTTTTCCAAACACCTGGCGGTTTTTGGCTATCTTTCATACATGTTCTAATTTAAATGCGGTAATTTTACACCGGTGTAAGTAACCCATATCAATAGGATTTAGGTCAGATGATACGGTGGTACACGTAAAACGGTATCCTCAAGATTTTGCAATAAGATATCTTTGTAAGTAATACATCCCTTTTATAATATTTGAAAATTTCGTAAAGTTATGGCTTCAAGATATTCGGTTCAAAATGTAGGTTCCTATTAACTAACATTTTATCATGTCTGCCTCGAAGAATTTGACTATGATGCTGAATTGATCTGCATTTTATGGTAGGGTGCATTGTCAATAATATAGAATATTTCTGCAAATAAGGGATTAACATTTGCTTTAATACTTTTCATAGTTTTCAGAATTCATTTCTGCATGATAATCCCAAGTTTTAGAATCCGATTTAAACATTACCTAGGATCCAGGTAAGAATCCCCACCAACATGTATGATAATCAGAATAATCCTTTTGTCGATTCATCTGGGGAGTAGTTCAGTGGCTAGCGCGTTTAATTTAACTTGCAATTATTTGAATTATAAAGTTATCCCAAGAAGTGGTCGTTCTCCAGTATAAACTGAAATGTCTTGCTTCTCTTTACCTAACACCAAATCTGGGATTTTTCCAGGAAGTACCTCAATGACTTGAAAAGTGGATAAGAAAACGATTTAACAAAACATCCGTCCAATTCTTTGAAGATATTCGCCATCGGCAAAGCTCAACTGCACTTGTTTAAGTTTTTTGTGAGCAACAATTACGTATGGCGTCCATGCAAAGTATTGCGAATTTATGGCAAGCTCATTCTGAATGTAGAGCAAGGTAAAATTATAGTGTATATTGCAAAAGACATCTACAAATTGGACAAAACATTTTACAATTTTTCAATCGAAAATATTCTACCTCTCTCATTTGTCCAAAGGAGTCAGAGATACACGTAAGTTCTGAATTATCTGATGAATAGGTGTATATATAATAGGGTGACCCAACCATAAACGAAATCTCGAATTTCATCTTGCCCATATGATGATTAGTTTCTATTTTGGGTTCACATGAAGTACTGAAAATTCCATAAAAAATATTTAGAGGTCGCTAGAGTTTTTTTTAACTCGTCTAGTCATTTTACCTAATTCTCACGGTTTGAATGCTCGAAGTTCTACTCGCTCAAGCCTAGATATTGGCCGCTTTCAGGAGTTTTTCATTTTTCTCTCGCTCATTTCCTCTGAAACAAAATCCTGAACCATCGCGCCTGTCCGGAATTTCTCGGTATGTTTTCCCACTACAATATCGTTTAGTTTAAGCTTGAAAAAAAAATTGGTTTCTTAAAGTTTGCCTCACTTAAGCTTAAACTATTGCCTGTTTTTTGCTATTGTCCAACACATTTTGGCTAATACGGAGAGATACGTATAAGAGAGTGGATTTAGAAAATCGTGTGAGGATGGCATTTGACAGCATATTTCCTGCAGAGTTGCAAAATGTTCAAGACAATTTTATTAAAAGAATTCGGAAGTGCAGATATTAAAATGGAAGTCATTTTGAACAATTGGTAAATTAGGGATTGGAATAAACAATTTATTAACCTACTGTAGTATTGTATTTATTTTTAGGGTTATTTGCGGTGAAACCGGAAGTGACATATGTCAGATAGGTCTCCGCAGGAGACAGAATGGGCCTCTGGCTCATTCTTGTTGTGTAACATAAAATATTAATACAAATGTACAAGGTTAATCAAAATTTAATTGAAGTCAGTATAAGTCAGTTAATTTGAAAATGTGATTTTAATGAGTTTACAGCACCCTGTATGATGTATTAGTGAAAATATTGACGTTTTCGTATTTTTTATATGAATTACATTAGAACAAAAATAATTTTAACATATTCGCAGCCATCTAGATTGACAACTAAAATTCGAATTGTTTTTCGTGCAACACTGTATAAATTGTTCAAAATAGTATAAACGTATCCAAAATGTGATCTTTATTTCAAAAATGGAAAAACATACAGGGTGGTCCGTTTAGAAAAGACCGTTGGGGCCATTTCTGGTGAAACCGGAAGTGACAAATATGACGGATAGGTCTCAAAAAATTGGAAATCTTTCCTACTTTCACCATACAAAAGTTCATCCGATATCTTTAAAAACAAGGAAGTTACAGGGATGGCCCACTTTTCGTTTACACCCGGTATAGTAGTGTATATCCCCAAATTGAGACTGCATGTATTGCTATCTCCGTTATTTTAAAGGATAAAAAGTCGGTTGAATGGAGGAAGTTTATTTTATGTTTCAATAGAGCTTTAAATTTGATCTTTAAAAAAAGGCCGCGACAAATTATTTATTTAACAAAATTCGAACAGGAATTCAAACTATCACGAGTAGTCTCTTTCAGCCTCGGTTTCAGCTTAGCCCACCTTCAAGTATCATATATTTTCATACATTTTTCCAGTGAAAATGACAGAAATTTCAAAATACGAATTCTGCTTCGAAACTCGGCATTTAAAGTTAAAATAATGTTACGCTTCAATTCCCATTTAGGGACTTGCTTGGTTTATTTATTGACCACAAGCGCGACATCCACAACTATCCCCATATAGCTTTGTTGTCCAGAGCAATACCGACGATACTTATGGCTAAAGTCACTTTAACTCGCTTGGCATACTCGAGGGTTTAACTTAATTATTGAATGAATACTTTATAAAATAAAACATAGTGATAGAAAACAAAGGTACAAGTTTATTAACAGAATATAACTAGACAAAAGTTGTACTTACATTTTTAATCATCACTTTCATCACCCCTGGGGAGCCAACCGCCAGAGGAGGAGTTTGGCCACGCAGCACCCGTGCTTGAATTTATCAAAACCAAAACCCCACTGACTTTTCTACTCTTCCCCGGCTCCGTTACTCTTTTCGCGATTCAGTATTTCCGTCCTGGTTACCATGTAACCTCCGTAAACCTTACTCGGTTACCGCTGACTATGACTTTTTCAATTCCAAAGTGAGACATGCTTCGTTTCAACAGTAAAATACGTTAAACAATCTAATGTAATAAATCATATCCGTTACTAACAAATGATGTACCGGGTGTACAATAAGATTCTGAACAATTTTTTCTACTAACTTTTTTCGATCTCCAATGCGACGCAAACAATTGAGAATCTGTCCTATTAACGAGGTCGCAGTAAGCTGGGTTTACACCTGACATTTAACTTGAGTTCTCTAAGAAATGCAGCTCCTGAAGTTCAAATCTCTACTAAATATAAATTAAATATGTTCATCTTGAATATGACACACTGTATACAGGGTGTAATTAGTTTCATGGCATTAAAAAAAACTGGTAATAGGGACGGACTAGACAGACAAAAAACCTATATGAGTTTTTTCTCTAGGAGCACTTTGAAAAAAACTGACGTAGGTTTAACATTTTAATGTTAAGGTAGGAAACATTTGAGGACCACTGTTTTTCAGAGTCAATGGATGTTATAGTTCTGAATATTAGAAATAATTAAAAAACTGTAAAACCCGACTTGTGTTCCCGCCTTAAGGAGTGCGGCACTTCGATGGGATTACTTGTACCGAACTCTTTATACCACTAATTATGAAAATGTAAATAATTCCTTCTTTTTCGGCACAACACAAGCATAGCATGGTCGCAGGGGTTTAAATAGGATTTGTTTACATGTGTTTTTTATTTGGAACAAAGTTATTGTAGCTTTTATTGTCGTTTATAAGAATTTATGAAATTTAAAAGTGCTTTATTAACATTTGTAACATTGTGTTAAAAGCTTAAAAAATTAGAAATTATTTTATGAAATTGGAAAACGAACAGTTAGACGTCCGAGATACGATAACAGAAAATAGCTGTGTATTTTAAGTTAGGAAAAAATCTGATTTTTTTAACGAATTGAGCACATAATTTTTCCCAATCAGGTATCGAAAACTAAAAATCAAGTCTGGTCTCTATGAAAATCAATGTAAACAATAATAAACAGATCAAAACAAGACAACAATAATAATAATAATAATCATACCTTTGATGCCCAATAGGTAACACCCAATAACTGAACAATTATTTTGAATTTTCCACAAAAATTGATCGAAATGACCTCCATCTCCACGTATACACATTTCGGCACGTCGAACTAAGGACATACGCAGTTCGTTCAACACATTTGGTAATTTAGGATCATTTTTTATGGTTTCTATGCACATTAAAATACGTTGTTGCATTTGTTCTAAAGCTCTTCCGTACCAGCTGCATTTCCACCACTTTCTCCATAAACCAAGTGCGTATCCGCGAGCTCTGGATAAGTGTAATCTCCCGTAATATCCAAAATCTGCGTTTTAAAACACCACACTAAACTGTGAATTAACGTTATCAATAAAGAAAACAAAAAGAGAAACTTAATCCAAAATCCAAAAAGTAACACAAAAAGCACGAACGAGAAGTAGTGTCTTACGTAACCAAGTACTAACTACTTGAACGATAAGTCAATAAAATAAATCTTAACATAAGTGGCACAAAATTCAAGAAGAACAAAAGCAGCAGACAAAACCAAGGAACGGGTAGGTCGCGTCGTGTGTACGTTGTTTACCTACCAAGTAAGGACACAAACTGAAATTATTACTTGAGAATATTACAAGGAAGAGCATAGCACGCGTAATAATATAGTTTGGCCGCGAAGAAGCAAAAAACATGGCGGTGTCTTCTATCGGTCGCGTTTAACTGCTTTGTCGGCATACTTATTTCCAGGAATGTCAGAGTATCATTTGCGACAAGACGCGAGGCAATAAAACCTACCCCAATATGCCAGCAGTTCTCAAATTATGCTATTAAGTATTTTGGAAATTTTTGTTTATTTTTTCCAAACTATGAACTTTAGACCCCATGTTATATAAGGTTTTTTTGTTTGTCTTGTCGTTCCCTACCACCAGTTTTAATGACATGAAACTAATTACACCCTGTATATAATTCTTCAAAACTCTATTCTGTGAATCGCTGTCATTCATTAAACAATAGGCATATCTGATCATAAAATGATGACGTGCCACCCAGCTCCTGTACTATATATAAGCTTTTAACAGCCAACTTTCTTTCCAGTTTCCGAACAATTCAGAACCCCTCAATTATCACGTGCATTCACAGCCTCTCCATTTTGGTAGGCGCTATAACCGGACAAGTGGGCAAACACTAAACTGCATAGTAGCGGCAGCGACACTCGCGCTGGACATCGCTAGCGGCGTTGGTACATGGTGCAGGTTGCAATGTAATGCAGCCTGCACACACGCACTTACGACCAGAATCGATCGTGCGGTCCAGCGTAAGTAATATCATTGTCATTGATGCAATCAGTGAATTGCCGGTAATCACGATACCGACCAGTAATTGTGATTGATGCCGTACAGCGTTGGCGCACGATCGGTCGCGTCTTCTTTGTGTTAGGTTCGACTTGCCGCAACAAATGTCAAGTCGATCGTTGTGGTTCTCGTTTGAACAAATAACGGAGAATTATCTGCGTACCATTGAAACTACGTCGGCGTACAGGATGACTTTTAGTTCGCTGGTGAGATCTAATGACGATGAATAGAAGTTCATATGGGTTCTGGTAATAATGTATTTGTTTGGTACTGTCGGCCTTAAAGTAATTTAAAAAAAATAATGATTGAAAAACATGGGAAATGGCACGTTAATATACCGGAACTGCAAACTGTGCAATAATGTTATATGATCATCTTCAAATATTTTGCTTTCCAGATGTATGAATTAAAAATAAAAATATTTTTTACATTTTGGTCTTTACCTATTTTACAAACAGACAGACAGAAGCTTTTCATTTGATACCCATATCAAGGGGTTGGGAAAAAAAGGTGAGCCACCATCTTGGGACGTCGCGTCGCCTCATGTTGCATTGTTATCAGACTTAACAATGGAAAACTCACTCAGCTGCCTGAGCAGAACTGCAACTTCGATCAGATGATGCCCCAGGCAGCTACAAATATTTAGCGATCCAGCAAAATACACTATAAACCACACTCACTTAAAAATGGAATTTAAAGACAAATACAAGAGTAGGCTCAATACATTATTAAATACAACGCTAAATTCAAAAAATTTAATGAAAGCAATAAATACCTACGTTATACGAGTCCTGGCGTATTCATTTGGGATTCTGAAATACTCTGATATGGATCTCAATGAGCTGTACAGACTAACTAGAACCACTCTCACCAAATTCAGATTCCACCATCCAAAAAGTGCCATCGAACGACTATACCTACCTAGAAACGAAGGTGGCAGAGGACTAATTAATATATTTCACCTATGCTGATTCCAAGAATCTAAAATGCGTCAGTATTTCCATAATTCTGAGAATCCACTTTTTCGTCAAACAGAAATAGATGTGAAGTGTACTCCCCTTAATCTCCGGGATCGACAAGCAGCTATTCCAGCCAACAGGACAAATGAAGAAGCTCATCTCATTTGGCAAAATAAGGTAATAAGCGGCTACAGTACTGTGGCTAAAGGAAGGTTATCTCCACCCCGAAACAGAAGAATTTATTATGGCTATCCACGACTGCACAATTCGCACAAGAAATTACGAAAAGTATATTCTGAAAACACCGGGAACTATAGATGTGTGTAGAAAGTGTAAATTACCTGGGGAAACCATTGAACGTATAACAGCGGGATGACCTCCATTATCCAATACCGCATATTTAGGAAGGCATAACCAGACCGCCAAGGTTATTCATTGGCAGCTGCCCCCCCCCCACCCCTTTATAAATACTAACCTTCTGCAGTTCTGAAATCGGAAGACACTACGCTATAGAAAGCACCATCTAATAGAATATTTTTTACTTTGTTACTAACAAAGTTTTTTAATTCAGGCAGCAAAGAATTATATAATTTAATACACCAGTAGAAAGGCGATTTCTCAAATCATGTAGAATTGTGTGATGATATCAAGAGGTTACTGCTTCTTGTGATGTACTTGTAGCGTGATGATATTTTATCAAAAGGGTGTACATTTTTTTAACGAAGCGTAAGCATTTATAAACAAAAGTTAATGATGTAATTAATTTATTTGTGTACAGCTTTATTCTTCTTTTAAATTGAGTATTAAATGAATAAGTTTTCTTGACAAATAAAAACCCTATCCCTTTCACTGGCCATACCTCAACACATTATGTACTATAGCTTATTATGGATATGAAAGTGAATAATACAAACTCAGTAAATCTTTAAGATGGAACACATTTTTCATTTGTAAAACTGGAAAATACGCTTGGTTTAATTTATTATATATTATATCTATTTGTGACAAGATAGGTCTAAACAAAACAACTCCTAAAAGTTTACTCCTGAAAATATAAAATCCTGTTTAACGCAGGATTTATTATTAAAAAAATTCATGTAGGTTGTTTTGGACATATTTAATATAAGTTTATTGCGGTTGCACCCAGCAGTAAGTTCATCTACCACATTATAAATTTTTGTATGCAAAGCATCAATGTGCGAGTCAGTCATTGATGGTACTATCATCAGCAAACCTCGTCACTGGTCCACTTTTTATGTGGTCTGACCGATCGTTAACATACAATATAAAAAGGAAAGGTCCTGCTACTGATCCCTGGGGCACCCCCAAGATACACTGGTACTGATCCTCACAGTTATTCTACAATTTACTAAGTACGAATTAATTCATTCCAGGGTATTGTCCCGTATACCAAGGTTAAAGAGTTTGGATGTAATATAGCCCACATCCAAGGCATCCAATGCAAGTTTGTTTGTGAATTTAGACGGGCCATTTTTGGGGAAACTAATGGAAAATGGTGTAACTAAAACAGAGTCCTTTTACGCAAGGGACGAATGAAAATGGTTTTAACATAATATAACACCCGGTATCTTATTAATTATAAATATTTTACCTTGATTCTTATAATTTTCTACTCATTTTAAGTCTACTTCTGACTTAATCTGTAATGTAAAGTATTGAGCAAATAAATAGTTAGTTATTTAGCAAATAATTTAACCGGAAAATCCCGTGTTAATCTGTCAGATTAAAAGTGTGTTCGTTGTCCGACTTACGAAGGCAATAATTTGGAAAATATGTAAATTATCGCCGACCGGATGGGTATTCGCCGCCATCAGACAGTGATGATACACGATCTTCAAGGCATAATACCAGCCAACATTGGCTGCATTGTTTCGTACCCACTGCATATAAACTAAGTTATTTGGGTGTAACACGGGAGGCGGTAGGTGATGCGGTTTAGTATCCTGCTTCATCCCTTTAACCCCCGAAGTTCTATACAGGATGCTACACAATAGATACTTACTTACTTTTCGGCTTTTATCTTAAAAGATAGCTTGGGTTTTGATGGGATTTATGCGGATTGTTCCCGAGTGCAGCTCGAGGTTTTAAATGGGCGTTTCTTTGTGAATATATTTGTTGTTAATTGTCTTGGGCGTTTCTCAAGAGTCCGCCTGAATCTCTGCACCGTGTTCCAGGGTCAAGAATAAGGTAGAATTTATATCGGTTTTGACGCATTCTAAAATTCGTTATTGCGAGGTTTTATCTTGAATTTATTGTTGATATGTTCTGGAGTGAGAGGGACTTCAATATGGAGGTATTCATCATTTCTCGAAAGAGGAAATTATAAATTTTTACTATCTCACGTAAGGAACTTCCTGCGAAACGTTATAAGCACCAGCAACGATTTTCCTTAAACACCGGAGCCGAGTGCGTTACATATGCCAGGAGTTTTTAGCTTTAGAATTTTTCTACCAATTTTTATGATTCTTTTATATATGTTTTTCTTATGCAAGGCTTCCCTGTTTCACGTCGTGCGTCTGCTTATTCTCTCGAGCGACAATGAAGCATTTTTGCATTCTTGGTAGACAAATAGCTATTACTTCCACATCCACGTAGTGGATTGGAAGTATAGTAATCGCAAAAAAAATTTCAAAAATTTTTATTCGTGAAATAGGTTTAGAATGTCATGAAACGTCGAGATTTTAAATTTGAGCGAAAAAAATTTTTCTGTCTGTCTGTCGGTCTGTCTATCTGTCTGTAACTTTTTTTTGTCCGCACGCTTTCTCCGGAACGGTTTAAGATATTGACCTGAAATTTACCTGTACACGTATATATTATAACGAGATCTGGAACTGGATTGTTTTTTGAGGAAATCCGGTGAAGGGTTGGGGGTTAAATAGGGGTAAATAGGGGGAAATAAGTAAAGCAAGCTTGTAAGAGTACAGAAACTTGAAATTCGGTGTATGTACTAGAAGTTAAGGCCTCAGATTTTTTTTATAATATTTTTCAACCCCCCACCACCCCTACCCCGTTAAAGGGGTTGATAAAATAAAGTTGAGATATTCATTTGAAATTTCGTACACGTATATATTATAACGATGTCTAGAATTAGATTATATTTTGGGATGATTCCGTTGAAGGGTTGGGGGTTAATTTGGGGTAAATAGAGGAATATAAGTAAAACAAGTTGGTAAGAGTACAGAAACTTGAAATTCGGTGTACATACACCGAAGCCAAAGCGTCAGATTTTTTAATAATATTTTTCAACCCCCACCACCCCTACTCCAATTTGAAAAGGGTTGATAAAATAAAATTGAGATATTCATTTGAAATTTTCTACACGTATGTATTATAACGACATCTGGAACTAGATTATATTTTGAGATAATTCCGTTGAAGGGTTGGGGGTTAAATAGGGGAAAATAAATAAAGCAAGCTGGTAAGACTACAGAAACTTGAAATTCGGTGTATGTACTAGAAGCCAAGGTTTCAGATTATTTATAATATTTTTCAACCCCCACCACCCCTAAGTACTTCATTATTAAAAGAGTTGATAAAATAAAATCGAGATATTCATTTGAAATTTGGTACACGTATGAATTATAACGACATCTGGAACTAGATTATACTTTGAGATGATTCCGTTGAAGGGTTGGGGGTTATTTAGGGGTCAATAGGGGGAAATAAGTAAAGCAAGCTGGTATGAGTACAGAAACTTGAAATTCGGTGTATGTACAAGAAGTTAAGGCCTCAGATTTTTTTATAATATTTTTCAACTCCCCCACCACCCCTACCCCATTAATGGGGTTGACAAAATAAAGTTGAGATATTCATTTGAAATTTCGTACACGTATGTATTATAACGACGTCTGGAATTAGTTTATATTTTGAGATGATTCCGTTGAAGGGTTGGGGGTTAATTTGGGGTAAATAGAGGAATATAAGTAAAACGTTGGTAAGACTACAGAAACTTGAAATTCGGTGTATGTACTAGAAGCCACAGCGTCAGATTTTCTTATAATATTTTTCAACCCAACCACCCCTACTCCAATATGAAAAGGGTTGATAAAATAAAATTGAGATATTCATTTGAAATTTGGTACACGTATGTATTATAACGACGTCTGAAACTAGATCATAATTTGAGATGATGCCGTTGAAGGGTTGGGGGTTAAATAGGGGCAAATAGAGGAAAATAAGTAAAGTAAGCTGGTAAGACTACAGAAATTTGGGATTCGGTGTATATACTAGAAACCAAGGCCTCAGATTTCTTTCTAATATTTTTCAAACTCTACCACCTCCGCTTCATTATTAATGGGATTGATAACATCAAATTGAGATATTCACTTGAAAGTTAGTACACGTATGTATTGTAGTGACATCTGATTGAGATGACTCCATTGAGGTGGTAGGTTGTAAATAGTGGAAAATAAGTACGGTAAACTAGAAACTTCATTTTTAACGTATATGGTAGAAACCAACTCCTCAAACTTTTCTATGACATCTACCCCAAATATTATTAAAATTCTATGACCAATAATTTCCACATACTAGAGTGCAAATATAGTCAAGATGTTTCCTTTAAAGTGACTTGGACGAATAATCTGGATGTGGAAGTAGTGATTCCTTAGGCAGCGGTTTTTTTTGTGTAAATTCTCTATCCCACACCATGTTGAGACTAGAATTTCACACTTTCTTGTTTCAATGAGTAGGGTACAGTTTTTGCTAATTCAATATCAATGTTCCCTACATGTTCTGCCCATCTTAGATTTGCATTTATTTGAACTCCTAGAAAATTTACATTATTAACGTTAGGCTTGGTATCATAGTGTAAAGAAGGAGTTTTCATTCATTTGATGTAATAATAATAATAATAATAATTTTATTAGTCTTCAGATAATATTTTATAGACAGGTCAGAGAATAGAAGTTATATAAAGTTAAAATGGTAAAATACAATAAAGGACAGAGAGTACAGATAACGACAAATTTATATAAAATTATTAGATAGAAAATGTTCCCATTTTGAGCAATCAACTGGTAAAATTCCTGTATATTATATAAGCAATTGTCTATTAAAATTTTCTTAAGTTTACATTTAAACTGACTTACTGAAAGATTTGGGAAATGACTAGGCAATGTGTTGAATAAACTAATACCTGTGGAATTATTTTTTTGGAGTCTATGCTGAGGTGTTATGAGGTTATGTTTATTTCTAGTGTCATGTTGATGATGATCTCCTCATAGGTAGTATACTTATTTATATTTGGTTGATGTACGTAATATTCTGATGCACTATAATGGAAAACTGTCATCCTATTTGGCACTGACTATACTTCTTATTGCAGACTTCTCGACGATAAATACTCTTTGTAAATGGGTATGTACTACATTCCCCCATAACAGTATACCATATAGTAGTTGCGAGTGGAACAAAGAGAAATAACTTAACCGTTCTTTTTATTTTCTTAATAGCAAACACATTTTTAGACAGATTATCACATAGTATATGTGTTAATGTGATGTCAATATGTAACCCAAAAAACTTGACACTGGTTTCATGATCTAAGTTTACTGTTTTACCTTTCATTTTTCAGCAAGTGATTGTGTGCAAATCAAGCTTTAGCATGTTGCAGAATGTTGTATAGTATCACTTTCCTTGTCTAGACTTGTAATAGAAGTGGTATTATCTGCATTCATAACAGCTGTAGTATTAAAATTATTTAGGCTTTGTGGCAGATCATTAATGTAGACAAGAAAAAGTATGGGCCCTAGAACCTTGAGGAACTTCTCTTTTAATTTGCAACAGTTCGTTTCTTTGTCCACCCCAATCCATTAGCTGCGATCTAAATAGCTCGTAAACAGTTACTTCTAATTCCATGCAAACTTTGTTGTTTTCACAGTTTCATAACAAACATTCTGTTTTTTATCACGATACGAGCTATGCAACCAGAGACGAAGAAACACAATTTTGATCATTCTCTGTATAAACATAAACCTTCCAGGACTGCGATTTATTCCCAAACTTTTTGCTACACTTATAATCTTTACAAAAAAATGCCATTGTAAGACAAATTCTTTCTGAGTGATTTACATCCTTAGATTTACTCCACTATTATAAACATTGCATACTTCCTTAGTATGACATTGATAGCATTGAATTTCTATTTTTTAAATTTAAGATTCTATGAATCTGTCGTGACTTTATTGATTCTTAATAACCCATCGACTAGATATTCATCACAATAATTATTGAAAAAGTGCAAGTGCCAATACACCGGATCAGTTTCTATTACGGGAACTCACATACATCCAGAATAAAACATTGCAAAACTTGAGCAATATGTAAAATAAATCGTTTTTCGATACCACCTTGTAGAGGTGGAGGCCTCCGCAAGAGTTGACATCCGGACCGCGCCCGTGAAGCAGCAACCATAAACAGCTATTTCACTTGTGTATCAGACGTGACAAGCACCTTGTCGAGCTCAGTGGTAATCGATACACGACCCCCTAACAGGCTGCACCCCACGCCATTTCGCCGGATGCGATTCCGAGCGTGTTCGCCTGCCGGAAAAATCCTAGCTGGTTCGAAGGATTTAGTTGGGTTGTCTATGGACGCGTTGGTGAATCGTCCAGTGATGGATCCTATCGTGAATACATTATAACGTACATATAATTAATTAATTAACGTTGGTTCAATTTTAATCTTAGATAAGGAATTTGGGAAATTTGAAAGTAGTCATCGATAAATATAGAAGTTTATTGAAGACTTATTTAAATATTTTAATATGCATATTTCGGCAATTACTGCCAATTGTTCGGCTATAGCTACTACAAACAATATTTATTGGTTCTTGAGAATATTAGGAAAGTACCCGGATAATGGTATAAGTGGGATTTAATAATAATGTCATTGATCTCCAAAATGGTCCTATGAATTAAGATTTTTATAGTATTTATTTCATTGATTGATTTGCCAGCGTAAGGTAGGCATTACTGCCGCTTCCGGACATCCAGTCTGGATGATTTTATACACCGTCGGACCGGCTACATACGATGGATTGGATATAGGGCAACAGCGAGAGCCTCATGACGCATGGGGAAGGAATATAGGATGAGAAGCGTAGGTTTTTGTGAGATGCTTCTTATAAGTTTCTATGCTTCTGCTAAGTTTCCATCTATCATCATCGGGTGGAAAGTGTAGGCGTTTGTGAGATGCTTTCTTTTCCATCTATCGTCATCTCCCTTATTCATTCTTCTTCATAGTCTTCTGTTTCTGAATCTAGCAGTGTGCACCTCCTGCTCGCCTTTATTTATTAACCACTCTATGGCTGGAAGCGCCCCGAGAGAAACATTTGAGACACCCTGTATACCGATCCGGTAAAGCAAAAAAAACTAAAAACTGCAGAAAATAAAAAAAGAGATCTAGGTGAACATTTGGAACGCTCCATATTAAGCAGACCACAACTCCTTTGGCCTGAGAGACATTTTTGTATTCGTAAATAAGATGGATCATGTGACAAGGATTAATAAACCAACAAATAAATAAATAGAACCTATCTCTTCGAAGGTGTGCATATGTTAGCAGCTTCCCTTTTTGTTCTGTATTATACAGGGTGTTGCATCATGAGAGGGACATAGCTTAATAGGAGGTAGAGAACATCATTGGTAACCGGAACCTCCCATAGAAATGTCTCATTGGGCCTTCACTACGAAATTACAGGGTGTTAAATAATTTTTGGCCAAACCTGTTTTTTGTCATAACTTTGACAGGAAATGAAATAACGGATTCATATTTGGTACGGATAATGTACAAACGAGCCCCAAGAGGTACATGTATAAAAAAAAATATATCCAGGTCCGGACTCACTATAATTTATGTTTCTTCTTTGCATCAATAAAACATCACCTTGTATATATTTTTTTGAAATTTCGATACGATATTCGAAAAGAGCAAGAAAAAACAAACAAAATGGCCTATTTCATTTTTTTGTTACACCTTCGTGGTTATTTAAATACGTTGTTAAATGTGCAAGAAAATGGATTACGGAACCCTATTAAATGAGAGGCACGTGAAATAAATAGTTTTATAACTAAAATTTGCAAAAATTCTATTGAGCCTAGGTGGTCTGGGTGAATCCTAATTCCAGCACGTTTTAAAGGTCCATTTTGGTAAAAAAAACTGTGGTCCTAATAAGTAATCGGGTATGAAATAACAAAATTTTTAATCAATCACAGTAGGTTTGTTCAAAGAATAAAAGTGACAGATAATTTAAACCATTTAGGCCTAAGCAACCAGTTACTTTGATCAAGAAAATCATCAACATTTTATACTTAATAAAAATTGGAAGAGAACAAACTAAAATCTAAATAAATAAAATATTTTCCATTCAATTAACAATAAATAACAAAACAATAACTAAATGTGTTTAAAAATAAAACGTAATTGACACTAAAGTAAATTTTCAAAATGTCCTCCCCCAAATTCTGTGCATTTTCTTGCGCGTTTAGAAAGGTCACCAATTGCTCGACGTATCATTTCTGGATTATTCCGTATTTCGTCGCAGGTTGTAACGATGCGCTGGATTAAATGTTGTCTACTTTCAATTTCAATGCTATAAACCTCGTTTTTTAAGTGGCCCCATAAAAAGTAATCACAAGGGTTACAATCAGGAGATCTTGGTGGCCATTCATGTGGACCCCCGCGTCCAATCCATCTATTAGGATACACATTGTTTAAGTGTTCTCTTACTTGAAGGTTAAAATGTGGTGGGGCCCCATCATGCTGAAACAACATGGCTCTTATACCGATATTTTCTAACATATTCGGTAAAATGTTTTGAAAAAAATCAAAGTAAATTTCACCATTCAATCTTTCTTCAAAAAAATGTGGCCCTATCAAATGTCTATTCACAAGTCCGACCCAAACATTTACAGAAAACCTGTGTTGCGAACGGCGTTGGCGTACCGCATGTGGGTTTTCCTGTGCCCATTTATGATTATTTCGTGAATTGTTTACTCCATCCCTTGTAATTGTGCCTCATACGTAAATAAGGTTCTGTAAATGACTGGGCGATGATTAGACAACCAACGACAAAATGCCAGGCGGGGGATATCGTCGCCTTGTTGAAGACGCTGTACCTGCTGGATATGATATGGATGGTAACGTTCTCTTTTTAGGGTTCTCCATACTCGCCAATGAGGAATACCAGTTGCCAAACTGATTCGTCTAGTGCTCATATTTGGGTTTTCTTGAACTACGTTTATAATATTGTTTTGTTCCTGCACACCTTGTTGTAAAACACGCTCCACAACTGCAGAAGTAGGAAACTTTCCGTGTTGTCTTGCATACTGGAACACCGTACTAAAGGTTTTATGATTAGGGCATCGACGACCAGGAAAACGCAGCCGATATTCTCTTTCCGCCGACCTACCATTTCCATTACAGAAACCATAGATGAATATTATGTCAGCATATTCCCCGTTTGTAAATTTTACTGGCATAGTTAAAATATTTTCACAAGTTTTCACTAACTAAATGCGGATTATTGACACATTAAATTACTAACAAACAATTATTCAACTGTTTAGGAGATTTCTTTTTATTATCTGTCACTTTGAACAAGCCTACTGTGATTGATTAAAAATTTTGTTATTTCATACCCGATTACTTATTAGGACCACAGTTTTTTACCAAAATGGACCTTTAAAACGTGCCGGAATTAGGATTCACCCAGACCACCTAGGCTCAATAGAATTTTTGCAAATTTTAGTTATAAAACTATTTATTTCACGTGCCTCTCATTTAATAGGGTTCTGTAATCCATTTTCTTGCACATTTAACAACGTATTTAAATAACCACGAAGGTGTAACAAAAAAATGAAATAGGCCATTTTGTTTGTTTTTTCTTGCTCTTTTCGAATATCGTATCGAAATTTCAAAAAAATATATACAGGGTGATGTTTTATTGATGCAAACAAGAAACATAAATTATAGTGAGTCCGGACCTGGATATATTTTTTTTATACATGTACCTCTTGGGGCTCGTTTGTACATTAGCCGTACCAAATATGAATCCGTTATTTCATTTCCTGTCAAAGTTATGACAAAAAACAGGTTTGGCCAAAAATTATTTAACACCCTGTAATTTCGTAGTGAAGGCCCAATGAGACATTTCTATGGGAGGTTCCGGTTACCACTGATGTTCTCTACCTCCTATTAAGCTATGTCCCTCTCATGATGCAACACCCTGTATAATACATACAAAATGTATTCGTATACGTTTCCAGACTATAGTGTCAATGACGTATTTATTGTGTAACCCTATTGTGGATAATAATTGTGATTCTCATTAATATCCTGTTTTCCTATTTACAGGTTTGTGCACTAACCTATAACTTATTATATATACATCAATCCAAACGTAACATTAATACCTACAACTTTCTCATTTAACTTTGTTCCAGTCGAGCTTAATTTTTTTTTTATTACCTAAAAATTGTTTTTTTTAGTCTTACGAATTTTTTAGGTTAAGTTCGCCATTAAAAATTTGGAGAAATAAAACGCTGTCTTCCTTAGATTTTTTTTCTACTTGACCAAATTTGTTTCATCCTACTAACAATTTTTGCAAAATTCACAATGGGTTTTAGTAAATCGATTGGACTATAATAATGCGTCCTGCAGCACGGCACTCCTTGCCTTGATTTTGCCTTAATAATATTTTAATTAAGGGGATTATTTTTTCTTCAAACGGGCCACCCTCTGTTAAATGGATGTAGTTTCATCAAATTAAAAGTCGCCTTACACTATACGTTAGTGTAAGGTGCGCAAGAATTGGAAACGGGTTGTTTTTACCAAAATATTCTCAAATTTGGCGAATGCGCCAGGGATTTTAGTCAAAATTTGTAATATATTAAGATTTTACAACAATAACATTTTTTTTAGATACAATAGGATATTATTTGCTTAGCTATAGTTCTATTGTAGTGTTTTGTCAAGCAACGTCCAGTGGACACTGAGTCAAACTCTCAATTACTGAATGGTTTAGCTCGCTGCGCTACCGTGCCAGGTATAATAATGTCTAAAACCGGGGAATTGTAAATGGTTTGTCGCAGGATTCATAAAAATTGATTTAAGGTGGCCATTCCCTAGAAAGAGACATCCGATAGGGAAATATTTATTATTTTTAGCCATAACTTCTTAGTACGCTTAGTTAAAAAAACTATAAGAGTACCTAAGTAGAACCATAACAAGACTATTACTATGAATTTTCACTCAATAATTTTAGTCGTTTGCAAAATAGCTCGATTTAAATTTAAAAATTATGCTATTCTTCCTCTTTCGTAGTTTTAAATCGAGCTATTTTTCAAACCACTGAAATTATTGAGTGAAAATTCATAGTAATAGTCTTGTTATAGTTCTACTTAGGTACTCTTATAGTTTTTTTTAAATATACATATTAAGAAAAAAAAGTAATGGGCAAAAATAATAAATATTTTCCTATCGGATGTCTCTTTCTAGGGAATGGCCACCTTAACTATGCGTTGACAAAGACATACACACTCAGGTGAAATTAAGAATCTTCCTTTTTTTGGAATCGACTAAAAATTAAATTAATTTGCAGTTTATTCATCCAGGAGAAACAGCAAGAGAAATGTTTAATATTACCAATATTCACGTGCCTGTAAACTAGCTCAGAATCAGCAGAATCAGTCATTAATTAACTACGCTATCGACTGTTAACTAAAAATGTAAAACCAGCTTCGACGAACCCAGCGGAATTAACCAGCCTTTTTTGCTAGTGTCTGTGCGCCATCGATAAGTATAAATATCCATTCGCTCAATCATCCACCCTGAATGTGCTGTTTGCTGTTTTACTTTAAACAATGGGGTTTTTATCGGTCGGTTAGCTCAGTCCGCTTGTTTCGTTTTTCTACTACCCACACCCTCGACACGACTTCGCGCGTTTACTACCTGCCTGTCTGCTACTTGCCGGCTAGGCGATGCATTGCCGACGTTAGACATTTAGAGAATTTAGAGAAATGTGATGGCAGATAAGCGATTGGGCTATGATTACGAGGCTGGTTATTCTCAGATTTTTTGTCATTATCGGGAAATGTATTAGACCTGGAGTGAAACATATTACCTAATTTAAGTTGTAAAGTACATACAGGGCGTTTGAGCATTCCTATCATTAACTATTCGAATAGTATGAAAAGTATTTATAAATAAGCGTCCGGAAATGCTTCCTATGGTAACTAGATCTCTTTGAAGGTGGTGCGTTAGAGTAGGTTTTTATTTCATACCTACCACATCCCTGCGTTCAAAGTGGAACACAACCCAACAAACATTTCTAGTAACATGCGGTGACCATTAGTTTTATAAAGGGTCTATAAGTGTGACAGGTTTGTATAATCATGTTACGAAGTTTTATACTGTTACTAAAGTAGTTGCGGAGTTATATAAGTGTTTTATAGCATGACTATTACTTACAGGTCTATAAGATGGTAACAGATATATTTCCGTTACTACATTATAAAACTTAAAGTGGTTGCTACCAAATGGTATAATAAAGTTATATAAGGGTAACAATTACTACATTATATAATTATTAATTGTTTAGGTTTATAGTGGTGTTAGTTGTTACAATTATATACATCAGTTGCAGATAGTAACAAGGTGCAACCTTTATATAACTCAAGAGCACCAGTAGATACTATAAAACTTAAAAACTCATTAGTTGATTATAGGTTATGTTTTGTAAAGCAATTGGCAAGAGCAAACAAAATGTTTAATAATGAATTTGGCATTACAAAATTGGAAGAAAATAAAATACAGCAGCACATTTCACCGGAAAGTTTAAAAAAACTTTTCAATCCTCTTCAGTTCAGAATTCAGTTCCAAAAAATTATACCTTTGAAATTTAAGAAGCTGAAAAGAATGAAAGAACTGCAAGACTGGAAGTCAAACGTTCTGGTGGACAATATACAGAAAACGTTCCTTTTGGCAATGAAAACCAGAATAATATCACGGTTGATAATGTCGATAATGACACTGAGGAGGTCACAAGTAAGAAAAAGCGGCTTACTGCTGAACAAGAAGAGGTTAATACTGTTGAACATTATGAAAACAGAGATAAGTGGTTTACTGAACTAGAAGATGATGGTGAGTTTTCTCAGTTGCATGATTTGGAAACAGACGACGAGAAAAATGAAAAGATGCGTGACGAATTAAGGATGTGGGCAGATATGTTTAATAGAACACTATGTAACATTTTTAATAAACATTTGTCAAATGTTCTGCCGAGAGATCCTAGGACATTGCTGCAAATGCCTGTGATTGGTTGAAAATTAAACAACAATTGTATCAGCCAAATCACCATTATTTACACGAATTAATCGCAAACAATTGTCTACTGATGGTGTTATAAGATTACCAAGAGTTGCCTTATAAAATTTAAAGATATGTAATATTTCAAACAGTTATATTAAAGTAACCAATATTTATAACAAAGCTTAAAGTTATATTACATTTCTTAAAATACATTAAACTGTTGATAATAAAACATCGGCCATAAGTTTGGCAGCCATCTTACGGCAATGTGTAATCATTATTTAAAATTAAAAAATGTGTATTAAAAACTCAAAATTTCGTAACAAATGAAGTATAATTTCCTCATAATTGCATGTACAAAACATATTTCTGTAATATTTTCTAAAAAAATATGTCATTAAAATTTTCGTATACTTTTTTTTATTTATTTTTTTTTTAATTGCTTAATATTTTAGAGGCCCACAGTTTTTTCCGAAGTATAAGGGTCATATTTTACAATAATAATTTATTCGCACCAACATTTGATCTTTGTGGATGTCAGAAGCCAATTTAAAAAGTAAATTTAGTAACACGCACCTTTATCAGTGCAAAATTTCCAATATACCCATGTAGGTACCTACATCATTTAATTTCATTACCACATTTTTCTTGTGCCAGTTGGTAATGTTGGTATATAGGATCTCTAGGAAAGAGATGAGGCATTATAAATGAGAGAGAGGGAGGTGTTAATAACAAGTTTTTTAGTGGTAACGGAAATTTTTCTATCACCAATATTTATGGAAAATGGTTATATAAAAAAGTGATATAGCATTTACTGATCTGTTTCTGTTACTTACTATTCTGCAACCTTGAGGTATATAGCGTGACTAAATATTGGTGCCTGTTACCTTTATATGATTCTCCATTTAAGCGTTTTAAGCGGTTTATAGGAGTAACAGAACTATTGCCAGTCTTGCATTATATCACTTGAACGTATATAACTCGGTTTCGGTAATAGGACGGTTACTCTTATAAAAAAATGTTTGTTGGGAACTATACGGCTTCCTAAAACCAAGTCTCCACAAAACGTGGACGATTACAAAAGAATAACATTCTGCAGTGTAGGGTACAAATATTACGCAAAATTTCTTCACAAACAAATGAAGAAGTACATCGTGAAACTACCAGATGATCAGACGGCATTTAAGAGCCTATACAGGTGACCATATGTACACCGTCAGAGAGATCCTAAAAGAAAAATGAAGGGAAGGAACAAAACTACAGTCTCAAATGATCTTCAAAGGAAACTTAATATCAGAAGGCATGTGGCTATAGTCAAGGGGAGTGCCGCACTACCCAATGACAGAATAATAAAAGCATACCTACACGAAAACACCGCGATGCGATAATTTTGCCAGAGGACGGAATTTAAAGTGAAGAACATTAGGAGTCAAACAAAGATGTCCGCTATCCCCCCGACTAAAGTGCTATAAGGTACAATAAAGAAAACGCTGAAACGATAAAGCCTCCCATTGTGCTTGTGTACGTCGACGATCTCACCATCACCTAGTGCTAAGTACACGTTTTTAGAGACAGATTAAGGAACATTGAAAGAGGATACGCACGGTGTCTTAATATGATAGCAGTATAGTATTATTAATGAAGAGGTCAATGACAACTACAAGTTGCAGACATTAATATCACACGCCAGCGAAATCATTTATTCTTGTACCCAGAATTTTACATTATATATTTCAGCAGATGTCTTATGAGCAAGTAGAGACTGTTGAAGTTGAAATTGAATTTATGGTAACTTGTCGAGCAGTAAAGGGTTATTACGTGCATATTGTAAGAAAAACACTAAAATAAAACTCACTTAATTCACTTTTATAATAATATTTCCACTTTATTTGGTATTAATTATTACAAACTATGCTTGTTACTCAAATGTCATCTCTAGACTGAATTCCTAATGCGTTCTTGCAAACTCAGCTAAATACTTATTACAAAGAGTCATTCTATATACCAATCTATAAATACATTTCAGCGAACTCAAAAATATCATATTTATATTATATGCTCTAAACATAAAATAATGTTGAAGTCTAGGATATCAAGTTTAAAGAATATACAGGATGTATCGAAAAACTAAGTAACTAATTTTACATTCGGCCATCCTGTTATGTGGTCTGTCCTCAGACCATGGGTCGTGTTTTTCTTTTTACTACCTTGATGGTTTTCACCATTTGAAAATCAAGCGTGGCACAATGTCCACTTACCTTTGTGGCTACAACCACTACTTAACCTGAACTACTAGAAACTGGACAACCTCTGCTCGTGTCAATCACAGCTGCATCCTCTACTTAATCTTAAACTGGGTAATATT
Source organism: Stenurella melanura (assembly GCA_963583905.1). Classification (NCBI taxonomy): domain Eukaryota; kingdom Metazoa; phylum Arthropoda; class Insecta; order Coleoptera; family Cerambycidae; genus Stenurella; species Stenurella melanura. The sequence continues at coordinate 6,987,869 of OY757313.1, read as the reverse complement.
TACCTGTGAGGCTACGGCTGTAACCACTGCTTACTCTTGAGCTAGTCATCGTTTACCTGTGAGGCTACGGCTGTAACTACTGCTCACACTTTAACTGGTCATCGTTTACCTCTGAGGCTACGGCTGTAACCACTACTTACTCTTGGCCTGGTCATCGTTTACCACTAAGGCTACGGCTGTAACCACTGCTTAATCTTAAACTGGGCATCGTTTTCCTGTGAGGCTACGACTGTAACCACTGCTCAATCTTGAACTGGGTATCGTTTACCCGCGAGGCTACGACTGTAACCACTGCTTAATCATAAACTGGGTTTCGTTTACCCGTGAGGCTACGACTGTAACCACTGCTTAATCTTGAACTGGATATCATTTACCCGTGAGGCTACGACTGTAACCACTGCTTAATCTTGAACTGGGTTTCGTTTACCCGTGAGGCTACAACTGTAACCACTGCTTAATCTTGAACTGGGTATCGTTTACCCGTGAGGCTACGACTGTAACCACTGCTTAATCTTGAACTGGGTATCGTTTACCTGTGAGGCTACGACTGTAACCACTGCTTCATCTTGAACTGGGTATCGTTTACCCGTGAGGCTACGACTGTAACCACTGCTTCATCTTGAACTGGGTATCGTTTACCCGTGAGGCTACGACTGTAACCACTGCTTAATCTTGAACTGCTATGAAATCAAGCTTGGGCAGTCTACCATGGCTCCAATTTGTCCACCACTACCACTGTTCTTGCTTTATAATGGACTTCTCTCAGGTCTTCTACTTCATAGTGAACATTGAATAATACTGAAATGGTCCACGGTACTTTAGCAGTAATTTCTTGCTTGACCCCGATTGGCCCAACTAGTGATGCGGATTAAAACCAAATCATCTTTTTCATATTTATCAGCTTATCTTCGGGATTTGTCATAATATTCCTTCTTCGAGTTTGGTCTACCGTAATATGTTCCTTCACTTTTCTACGTCGTTTCGCCAAATCAAGCCGTTCAAAATTCACTTGAATTTCAGCCAACAAGTTCGCCTGTGCTACAGATCTACGTTTGTATCCCATGAAAACGTCTGCAGGATCTGTCCCCCTCTGTACTGTCAGTATCAGCACCAAGCGTGGCTAAAGCGTTGAGGATCGTCTTACTATATCTTTCACATTGATTGTTAGTTCGTAGCGTGGCAACAGTATTTAGCACGTGCTTGGTTCCATATGACTCGCAGAATAGTCTAAAAAGGCGAGAAACTAATGCACTTTCTTGATCACTGATTATGCGTGTGGGAACCCCGAATAAGCACATAAGTCTCTGAAGTGCTCGCACAATTGGCTGTTTTTTTTTTGCGACGTTACTGAAACTTTGTAAATGCTTCTACCGTTACTAAAAGAAACTTGTTTCCACTAGAACTGGTTTAAAAGAGACTTACATACAAAGGTATCTACTATTTCAATTAGCTGTAGTTTTCCTTGCTTTTTGCCATAACACTGTTTACAGTATAAACACCCTAAACAGGCTCGAATATACTTAGTTACAAAACATCGCATTGCTGCAAACCAATAATTTTCTTGTATCATCTTTAAAGTATTTTCGACACCTAAATGAACAGCTCGATCGTGACACAGTCTACAAACTTGCCATCTAACATTTCTGGGTACAACCCATACATTTCTTTTATCATTCAACTTCCTAAACACTGTCATTTTTCAACTCGTACTCATCAAAATATGTTTTTGTATCAACATTTTCCTCACTTGATACAATCTTACGAATTCTTATCAACTGCTCGTCCGGCAGCTGAGCAACCAGTATCCAATCACATTCTGTCAAGTCAGCTTGATTAACCTCAAATATATCGTGAGAATATCGACTTAGTGCATCAACATGAGGCATCTTTCCACCAGCTCTGTACTTAATTTCGAAGGTAAACTCTTGCACTTCGAGCCACCACCTGGCCACTCGAGGTATTAAATCTTTTTTTGAGAACGCCGTCCGTAAAGCACTACAGTCAGTTATTACAGTAAATCTTATGCCTACTAGATATTTTCGAAAATGCCTTAAGGGAAACACAACCGCCATCGTTTCCAATTCATACGAGTGGTATTGTCGCTGATCGACCGTAGTTTGTTTACTGTAGTATGCGACAACGCGTGGAACTCCATCATGTAATTGTAGCAAAATTGCCCTAAATCCTAGTGCACTCGCATCGGTATGTAACTCCGTTTCCAGTTCTGGGTTAAAAACTGCTAGCACTGGTCTTGTAACAAGTAATTGTTTGACTCGATCAAACGCTTTCTGTTGTTGGGTTCCCCAAACCCATGGCATGTCCTTTCGTAAAAGACGAGTCAAAGGTTCTACAATTCTAGCATAATCTTTCAAATGCCTTCTAAAGTACCCTGACAAACCTAAGAATTGGCGAACACTTTTTATATTTCCACAACAGGCTCGACTTTTCAACTACTTGGTTTCACGATTTCAACAGTAACTTTTCTTCCTAAATATTCAATAGCTTTTTGAATAAACTACATTTCTCTAATTTCAGAGTCAATTTGTTTTGTCGCAAAGCTTCAAGAACTCGTCGTAGGCGAACTAAACCTTCAGGTGCAGTAGGGCATGGAATCATTATGTCATCACTGTACGGAAATGCAATGAAATCATTTAGATATACCCAAAACATTATTCATCTTCCTTTTTTTTACTAGTAACATTGGACTTACGCAAGGTGAGTCTGATTCGCGCACTATCCCATTAGAAAGCAGTTCGTCTACTATACCATGTAAATCTCTTTCTTTTATAAAGTATGCGATAGGGTCGGTATACAACCGGCTCATCTGTAACGCACTTAATGGATAATTCGCGTAACAACCCTCTGTATTTGTCGCCTCATCTACTTCGGATGCTGCACAAACGTTATTGTTTTCAAAATCATCCAGAGTCTGCAATTCATTTAACCGTCTGATAATAATCTCATTTCACTTCATTCGACAAATCTAAGAAGTTACCTCCCACAATACACTCGTGAAATAACTCGTTGTCTTTCATAAAAAATAATTTAACCATTGACCTGGCTTGCCCCACCTGCACCATAGCACTAACAGGCCCAATACTCATAACCACGTTACCATCAAAACTTCGTAATGTTTTACATTTTGGTGTCAGACTTATAAGCTAAAGTAATATTTTTTTTTAACTGACTCTTTAATCAGGCTAGATGTACTAGGTTCCAGTATCTATTAAACATTCAAGTTCCTTGCCATTAATCGTGTCTTTCAATACATACGAATTTCTTTAAAGTCTTGGGCTAGAGTGAACCTCATTCACCTCGTTTCTAGTCTCACTTTTATTAGCCTTATAGGGACATTTGTTTTGAACGTGGCTTAAACGCTTACAATTAAAACACTCCATACGTGGCAAAATGAGGTCCTTTACAATTAAAACAAATAACGTTCAATAATAGTATTTGCGGCAGCTGCTAAATTCGTTTTAACTGTATCAAGAGCGCGTCCCAGAGTACTTAAAGAGCATAACGTTTATTTATATCACTAAACTGAAAAGATCTTGTTGATCTAGCTATATTTTCATCTGGTATTCCACCAATAACAGCGTCAACCAAGTAAGATTCGGGTATACTCAAATTGAGCAGCTTTAATTTGGCCAATTTATTAAAACAGTACTCACCCAATTCTTGTCCAAGAGTTCCAGAACTAACATACATCTACGCAACATCACGCATCACATCACGCAATAATCTTAAAAATGATGAAGGTTTGTGAAATTGTTCTATTAAAGCACTTTTAAGATCATTCCATTCAATTCTCAAATATTCTTGACTGTCATACCATCGTCTTGCCATTCCTCGTAATCGATTAGCAATTATTCTTACTACTGAAATATCGTTCCACTTACAAATATTAGCCGCATCGTCTACGCGCGAAACCCAGGCTTCAATCGTAAGATCACATTTTTACGGATCGAATATAGGTATCAGGGCCTCATCAGCAGAATTTGGTAAAGTAACATGCGAAGTATTACCTTCCGCCCTTCCATAGCCTTTAAATGCCGCTCTAATCTGCATAATTTTACTCGAGCATCGTCTTGGGAAGATGAACTTGAGGCCGAGTCGCTAGAAGTTCCCTTGCGAGCACGCCTATGGTGATGCCGGCGGTGTTTTGAGGACCGGCCTATTGCTTAACATTTACACTTAAAAATGCAACTAATGCACTATCACGGGCGTGACTTATCCCACACTTCTGATTTGTAAGAAAAACACTAAAATAAAACTCACTTAATTCACTTTTATAATAATATTTCCACTTTATTTGGTATTAATTATTACAAACTATGCTTGTTACTCAAATGTCATCTCTAGACTGAATTCCTAATGCGTTCTTGCAAACTCAGCTAAATACTTATTACAAAGAGTCATTCTATATACCAATCTATAAATACATTTCAGCGAACTCAAAAATATCATATTTATATTATATGCTCTAAACATAAAATAATGTTGAAGTCTAGGATATCAAGTTTAAAGAATATACAGGATGTATCGAAAAACTAAGTAACTAATTTTACAATATATACCTTTAATTAGTTAATAACAAAACATTATTAACAGGATCACGCGCTGTAGAGAAGTGTACAAAGACGGGCTCTTTGTAAGCCCGATTACTTTATCGTAACAATAACAAGAGAGTAATTCGTTTTATTTCTTCTTTTTAATTTTACGGTTCTTGAGCTCATTCCATCTAGGTGGTCCATTACTAGTAAGTTTTTACCTTACGCGCTCATCGCCATTATTATTTGTTTAACGGCTTACTGTAACAAATATGGAATCCCGGGTGCTATTGGTATTTATATTTCAGAAAAAAGGGACTCAAAAGTCGTTAAAACGAAATAAAAACCGCAGTTCACTATCGTATAGATGCATATTTTCCTGTATCAATAAGGCAAAAAAACTCAAGCCGAAATCAAACCTGTCTTGGGTGCATTTTACTCGCTGTTACGTATCTCTGCATCAAAGTGTTGTGTATAAAATTGACGTTGGAAAGAGATGGAGGGACAGAGTTGGACTGACGCGAATTAAATGAGATTTTGAGGATCCAATAATCCGCATTCAAAATGAGGCTATCATGACTTATTGTTCGTTGGCCCATAATTCCTATTTCTGTGGTTCTATTTGAAGGATTTTTTATCGTTTGCGTTTGTGATAAGCTTTATGGAAAGTTGGACACTACGTTCCCTTTCCAATTTCAGTATAGTGTTTACGAAGTCAATTGAAACTGGTCAGTGTTAAAGCACAGGACCGTGCGCACTTAACTTGATATTTTGTCCTATGTATTTAACAATGGTTTCGAGAATCGAACAGTAGTTGAAACTGTGCAGACGAGTCCGAGACTGGCAATGTAATCAGCCTAAATGAACCATCTACGACTGCACTGGTTTAAAGATAATAAAACGGACAGGCCGACTAGCATAAAAAAACCTAACCGTTTCTCAGCAGTCAACGTGGATTTGTGAGATGTGCTGTCATTGGCCTGGGTTTGAGGATGGGTGGCGACGATTGGCTGGGACCCGGGTATTCCTCAGTCCGATTGGTCGGTCGGGGTTTGAGTTATATCAGTTATTAGTCAACGTGGACTCGATATATCACCTAGTTCTTTATAACATTTCTCCAGTGCAGTGCGAAAAATGGTTTTCAGAACAGCTTTTACCAAATATTCCGCCTTGGTCGGTAATTCTATTAGATAATGCTTCTTATCACTCGCGAGTATTAAATAAAGTACCAAACACCAGTACTAGGAAGACATTTTAAAATTCATGAGAGAAAAAAACATGGAAATTCCTGTAAAAGTTCCAATAAAGCGCGAATTACTGAAAAGAATAAAAGAATTTCAAAAGGGAATATGTTATTGATAACTTATCCAATATACACGGTCATACACTTTTGCGTTTACCTCCGTACTATTGCATATTTAATCCTATCGAGATGGTTTGAGCAACTTTAAAAGATCGTTTGCGAAAATGTAATGACTCTCCAACGTTAAGCGCGGTAGTAGTTGATCATATACGAGGAGTAATAAATGACCTCGACAATACTGATTTATGGAAAAATTGTTAAGCATGTAATTAAAAAAGAAAATCAATATCCAACACTACCCTCCATTGCGTCGATTATAATTCAACCGAATGATTCCTCTTCAGAAAGTGAAGATTCGGACGCGTCAACTTTTAGCATTTAACTTTTTTAATATATATTATAATATATACAAAATATTTAGCTATTATATTAGGTACGAAGTTTACTTTTTTATTGTTATATTTCTTGGAATGTATTTTATTTAGTTGACAAGAAATTTTAATTTAAGTTGCTTTATTCTAGAGACATATTTTAATTTTGTTTTTATGTATGTTTTATCTATACAAATATTTGTTTTTGTTGTACTAATTTTTTGCTTTGGTTAAGAAACTTACATTTTTATTTTTATTTTAGAAGAAACTTAAATTTTATTTTTACTGTATAACTTCCTTGCCCCTCGCCTATCTAACCTGTCCCATCCCCTCATCCCGGCAAAGATATGTTCATACCTTCTCGTTGGTCCTTGCTGAGCAATAACATATTTCAATATAGTATGGGATAACTTTAAAACTAAACCCAATAAATTTAAATATTTAGACTTTATATCTAAAACTGATATAATACTTCAAAAATATGTTATTGGATAAATTAACAAAAATGGCCTATCTAATAAACAAAAAATAATAAAAATTAATACATTTTCTTATGACAAGCATTTCTATTTACCTCCGCCCATATACAATAAAGAGTTGCCCACTGTTTTTGCCGGCTTTTAGTTTTTATACGATTTCAGTTGTGCTCGTATACACCTTTACATCTCGAATTGCACATTCTCTCTACTATTGTATCTTCATTACCTCAGTAATATTAGGTGAAAATAGTGGACAAATAATATTATTACAAAAATTGTAGATCGAAGAACATTTTCACGTATGAGCCATCGTTTTATTACTAACGCACTGCTAAACTCCGAAGCAAGGCATATACCCCTCTTTATATAATTTTCACCAGCGCTGGTAGCTTTAATCAGCATAACGCTCAAATAATGTACTACATTTTTTTTGCACATTTTCAATTTAAAAATTATATTGAACATTTAAGAATGGTATAACTATATAGGTTTCATATTTTTCAATAATAGTATATAAAAATCACGCTCATTTTTCGAATTTTTATGATTTTTTTAATGTGCGAAAAAGTAGTACAATATCGTGAAAAACTGTGTGTAACTCGGAAAATTAGCAAGTTACAAAAAAATTCCAAAATGTTTAGAAGGACTGAATTTTTTCAAAATTTTAAATTACATATTTTTAAAGCGCTATAATTTCAAGGGGTTCTTTTTTCATGTTTTTTGCGAAAAAACTCGGTGAAAACGCATTTTATAGAAACGTTGCAAATAAACAAAAGTCTTGATTTCCATGATACATTCACCTGATTTTTTTCAGATTTTTTTTCAACTTTTACATTTCCCCTCTCCCACTTTTAGGAATTTTCGAGTGGCTATACCTCAAAAAACTTGCACTTTTAAACAAATTCACAAGAGTGAAACATCTTATTTTTGGCCAAAAAGGTAAATATATTGTTTTTTTTTTCATTTTTGACCAAATTCTGCAAGTTACGGAACCCGTGATACAAGGGGTGTTTTCTACCCCTCCCGATCATTTCCTACTCTAATCCTTTTTTCAAGTTTTTTATTAACGTTATTACAAACACTGCCTAAGGTTTCATCAAGATCCATTCATTAGCACTCAAATTACGAGGTGAAACTACTGGACTAGTTCGTGAAAACACAGCCACACACACGAGAAAAATTCTTTCTGACCTGGGTAGGGCCGTCGAGAGAAAATCGGGGCCCGGGGGTAGTGCATACGGGCCCCCCGCTCCTAGGCATAATTCCGAAAAGCTATACAACTATACAATATTTATCTCGGTTGAAAGTTCGACGATGATAGAATACTTATCTCGATAGAAATTAACTTGATCGTGATCGTTGCAGAAAATACAAATTACGATTTTCTACATAAAGAGTCTATATATATTGCCTCTTATAATTTGCAAGTATGCCTCTCTTGCTTTAACCAATGCAAATGCAATCAAAATTTACATATGCATCTCCAACTTATCCAGGATTTAAAAAATTCAGAAAAAATTCGGGCCCGCAAACTCCGAGCCCGGGGGGAAACAGCCATTTGATTTATGTCCCCTTCCTATATATCCCTTGATTTTTTTCATATTTTTGCCGGCACTTTTAATTTTTTGCAAAATTTCCAATGTAAAACATCTTAAAAAAAATAAAGGTATGTAGGAAGGCGAGAGGAATCGAATGGTGCAAACCGTAGCTCTGTATCTCGTTTCGATTTCGAAATGTAACCTCGGGAAGCGGTGAAAAACGTCGATTTTCACCTTCCGTTGAGTTCGAGCGGCCAATTCTTGAAAACCAAGCCACGCACCGACCTCCGATTTACGCGAATCGATTTCTCATGTATTTCTACGTACCCCCGATTTTTTTCAGATTTTTGTTAGTTTCTGTTTGGCAGAAATGGCCCTTGAAGCTGGGCCGTGTCGCTCGAGAGGCGAACTCCTTGGACCTCTCATTTTGTCGGCCGCTATCTCACTTAAAAAGCTCCGAAGAAATATCGTACCTCACGTCGTCGGGTTGGAAATTTAATTTGCAATTGGTCTAGTGCAAAAAAGAGGAGGTCATTTTTGTCTAGAATAAGTTACAGCGTTTTATGTGAAGAGATGTCGATATCGCTTATATTATGGGCTTTTGAGGTTATGGCAAAATCATAATGTGATGGAGTAAATAGACCTCGGATTCGGCGACCCCAAAAACATATGAAAAACTCGGTCAGACCCCCAGGCCAGAAAGATTTTTTTTTTGTGTGTGACTGTGAAATCAACGTCAATTTCAGAGGTTCAAACCCTGTGTAATTGATTTGCAAAACAACTATTTTTCTAGTTCTCAGACGCGATCCGTCTCTGCACTGAACTAGGCGTGTAGATTTCCGAATCAGTGGCTCGAAGTGTACATTACTGCGGGCCCTGACAGGCCGGCAGCATTTCTCTTGTTTGCTTTAGACACATAAATGCTTTCATAATAACAAATGGTCGGATTTTTCGGATTTCCGATTTTCCATTTAAAAATCTTTATGACGGAAAATACCGTACATATTGGATACTCTCGGTTCGGGATTTGCATTGAAAGAAACGGCCGCGCACTCAATAGACGCCGTTTCATGTAACTAAAAATATCTGAAATTCCTCTAAGTGATTTATGGCGAGGCTAGGTTTTCCTTTGAATTATTGCGTTCTCGATTGGAAACATCAAAAGCATTATCTATTGTTCTCTTTCTCATCGGTTCGATAAACTGATTTAAAATAGCTGCAAACAAGTGCAGAATCACAACTAGATAATATCATACGTGCTATATGCAATACGGGTTTCGCCACTAAAGTTGTCATCGCCAGGAGATTACGATCTGGTGAATATAACCGAATGACTACGAATATTTAATGTATTTGTAGTCTCGTGTGCTTAATAATAATAATAATAATAATAATAATCTTTATTTCTTCATTAAAAATATATATATATATATGTAAGAGTATACACACATTAAATGAAGAACGCGTCACATAAGGTAATACAAGCAATACAAAAAAAAAACATCTATACAATATATATAATACGGGACACTATATATAACACAGTCATGAACGTTCCTACACACAAATACTTGTAAGTCAGAGTGTATTTAAGAAAAATTCGTTAATCGTGTAACAATTTTTGGTGAGCAGTAGTTTTTTAAGTTTACTTTTAAAAATCTGAACGCTACCAGAAGTCCTAATATCTACATCTAGTGAATTATAAAGTTTACACCCTTGACAAAGGAAACTTTTTTGATACATGGTGGTTCTGTATTGGTCAGGTATTAAAATGTTTTTCGATCTGGTTTCATGTGAATGTTTAACCTGATTACTAGAAAAAAACGATTTATGCTTATGGACATATAAACACACTTCCAGAATATAAAGACTCGCAAGAGTCAAAATTTTTAAAGTTTTAAAAGCATCTCTGCACGTCTCTCTGTAATTTAGGTTTGACAAGATACGGACTGCATATTTTTGTAATAAAAATACCGAAATGGGCTTGTTCCATGATATTCGTTTAATATGGTTTTTATACTTTTTCATATAGTACTCGATATTCTCATTATACACTTAAAATTTCGTATTATTAACTTTTTTCGTTCTCGAGATATAAGGAGTTGAAATTAGTAATAGTTGCAAAAACCGAGCGCTCAGTTGTGACGTCACTATACGCAAGTGACGTAAGAAAAATGGCTTTCTGGGACCTTTCAAATTTAACCTGAAAAGTCGAAAAACATGGAATTTTTAGACGCTGATAACTAAATAAATAAGTCGAGTGGAAGTTCGTTCTATGTCTCTACGGAAAGGAGAAGGTCGGCGATGAATTCTAATCGTAAATTGCAGGGTCAAAATCGAAAATTCGTCCCGGCAGGAGCGAGAGAAAATTGTTATTTTTTGACATTTCACATTTGACATTATGATACTAAACGTGCGAATAAGATTCTGAATTTTTGCAGATCCATTAATTTATACTTGCACTTTCGATTTATGAAATAAAGAAAAAATGCCGAAAAAGCCTATTGATACACGATATACATGGTGGACTACGACATTGCAATAAAGAGCATTAAGGCTTCCTGGCCTGGGCGCCACAAAGGCTATAAAGACCACTCCCACAGCTGCGTTGGAAGTCCTTTTACACTTGCCGTTTTGGACGATCTTACCGCTTCTCTTTTGAAAGGCAAGACAATGTTTATATGACAACGGCGCCAGTAGTGCCTACTGCAACGTTTGATTGTTAGTTTCCATTCTCAGGGCGATTGATTACAATTCTCAAAGAGGTTAAGATGAGAAAGGAAAAGTTCTGCTTACCCTCGATTGCTCTTGTCTGTTCCTCGTCGTTCTTGAATACCAGCGATGTGCTTCATTTCTCTGAAGAACATCCTGAAATGAACATTTGAAACACTCTCAAAATTAATGGTCTCGTTAGATTCTGGATAGAATCGGTGTTCTGAACAGACTACAAACAACTGTGTGAGATTATTTAAACTTAGAAGCCGATTCGAAACACAAAATCACACAAAGGTCGTCAGTTTTCAAATAAGTGGTCAATGAAATATTGGATTTCAATGAATATTTGTGTTTATTGATTAGAAAGTTCAATATGCATACAATAAAAATATTAAAAGTCTAAATCTTAGTACAGGCAATGAAGGCAAAATGTTGTAAAAACCTCGCAAAAATTAATAAAAGAATCATCTCTACGATTTAAGTAGTTAATAACCTGTAGGATGGAATGATGCATTCTTTGCACTTCCAAGTTCCGGGAAAATTCAAAATAATTTGGAAAAACTTTTTGATTTTCGGTTTCTTTGCTCTAACGGCAAAATAGGTCTTTACCAATTTTTGTCTTACTTAAGCCGTTTAGGAGATAAATCCAGTTTGCCACTTATAGTGTTGAGCCGCTCCAAAATGCGCGGAAAATGAGAATTCTCTGGGAGTTTCGTACGACCGGGCATATCGATCGATAATTATTACTCAGAGCCGCTAAAAAAAATGAAAGAAATGTGAAATGTAGAGAAAAGTCTCAGCTTTAATGTGGAACTAATCACAAAATTCATACAAATTTTTTTCATAGAGAAAAAAGTGTTAGAAGATGTCTTAGTAAACTTTATACAGATGATTTATTCACATCTTTGAGTTTTATGCATCCTGCCTATTTCTCCCGTAACAATGGGTGCTTTTTCACTGCATGGATTCGATTCCACGTACTTTAATCTATATTTCGTTAAAATTTCATTGAAGAATGTTAAGAAACAAATAAGTTGTATATGTTTTCCTGTATAATTGTGCATTTTCTGAACGTGTCTGAATAATGTAGACAATTTCCAAAAGTACTGCGCGCATTTAAAAAACTCCAAAGTCATTCGAAAGAATAGGTTTTATTGTACTTATAATCCAAAAATTGAGACTGTGCTATTATTATTACTTAAGATATAGCGAATTGAATTCCAAAATTTGGAGGTGATTGATCGATGAGAAATATACCCTCTACTTTGATCGCAAGGCATATTTTTCCAACAAAAGTAATTGCAATAAAATGGTAATTGGATTAATATCACATTATATAAGAATATATAAGCAAAACGAATTATCATTCTAACGACTCCCGGCAAAGATATGAATAAATCTGTGGATCAACTGTACAAAGTTCACTAAGCCATCTTCTGACACTTTCTCTCCTTGATACATTTTTTTATGAATTTTGTGATTAGTTCCACATTAAAGCTGAGACTTGTCTCTACATTTTATGTTATTTTCATTTTTTTAGGGGCTCTGAATAGTAAGAATTATCGATCGATGAGCCTGGTCGTACGAAACTCCTGGAGAATTCTCATTTTTCGCGCATTTCGAAGCGGCTTAAAACTGTAAGTGGAAAACTCGATTTATCTTCTAAACGGCTTAAGTAAGACAAAAATTTATAAAGACCCTTTTTGTAGAGAAAAAGACGAGCTACAACTTATGTTGGGAACTTCTTTCTCTATTTTGGACGCTAGAGCAAAAAAAAACGAAAATCAAAAAATTTTTCCAAATTTTTTTGAATTTACCGGAACTTGGAAGTGCAAAGAATGCATCGTCTCATTCTCCAGGTTATTACCTACTTAAATCCCAGAGATGATCCTTTTATTAATTTTTGTTACCCTAAATTGTTAATTTGCCTGTACTATCTTTAATTTTATATAAAACAGCTCACGTCAGCGTGCATCACACATGGTAAGTGGGATACGAATTTCATACAACGGTGAAGTGATTATAATAATTAAGGCAGATAATACAAAATACCGATGCTAAGAAGAAGATAAAATAATCCTCAGTTCATGTGCTATGCCATCGTGAAGCGCCTGCTTCATTGTCACCCAAAATTTACACAGATGTTTCATCCAAGATCATTAAAATATATCAAAATAAAATACATATAATTATATTGAATTATTTGTTGAAACGGCAATTAGCCAAGTGTGCCGTGCATGCACGCACAAAATACAAACGCTGTCAATACAATAAAGTTTTTTTGTTACTTGAATTTAAATTGTGAATGGTGCTGTTGTTTACGGCAAACAAAGTGTATTATGGAAAATCGATAGTAAAATATTGACGATGTCTTCATTTACTCTCATTATATTAACAACAAAAATGCTTTAGATCATTATAATCTTATAAAAAACGTTAATTTTGTGAGCAGACTGGTCTAATCATATCTGTACAACTAGTACACAAGCGTTAAAGTATTTGAACGCTTGTAGTCATAGCAAGGAAACGTTAAAGTAACGTTACTTAGCTATTAGCTGCTTAGCAAACGTCAACTTTCTGTTGTCAAATGTGATCAAGAAAAGCAGCTTATTTTATATGCGGACTGTAAATAAAATACATTATTAAATCATACTCATGATCTGTTTTTCTTTGTTTCAGTACTACGAAATGTCCTATGGCCTTAATGTGGAAATGCACAAACAGGTGAGTATCAATACATTCTAGCTTTATTAAAGTATACATGCACAGAATCGTTGACAGCATCACCTACTCGTCGCCTGATTGGTTCGATATTCAACCCAGTACTCAGTAGCAGCAGAGAAATTATCTTGTGCCATTGTTAGTAAACTGTTTAAACTTCTCTTTTGTTGACTTCTGCGCGTTCTAAGGAGGTACAGTTGAGATTTAAAAAATGAGAGAAGGCAATGAAATTTTGAGACAAAAAAAAAATTTAACAATACTGCTCGTACACTTGTACTTATATACAATGTCCATTTAGCATTTTTCCCCAGTCGAGACGTCGTTTTTCACAAGACATTTGGTGCATCTGATTGTAAACACTGACAACTAACCAAACTTTGTCTCTTGTTCGGCATTTTCAAAAGATAACATTCTCTGTAAAATCCGCGACAATGACATTATACGATTCTTCGCAACTCATTGTTTGATATAAAACCTTTATGTCGTAATCGCGACTTATTTCTTGGTTCTTCACTTTCAGTAGGCGGGCAACAGCTGAAAACCCATAATTTATGATAGAGTCGGGTACAGTTTAAGCTGAGTTGTGTCATGGCCGCTAAACCGTCTGAACTAAGATTTCAATAATATGACATTTGTTTCATCAATCGGCCATTTTGGATCCACCATATTGGATTTCAAACATCATACTCGTAATCAGCGATCTCAAGGACTCCCTACTAGTATTTTTCGGGCTTCATTCTTTTGAATTTCGCACACAATACAATTTATCTTTTAATTTTGCAATAATTGTTTATAATTGCAACAATAAGAAAGCAGCGGCATTTTTTAATGGGTGGACTTTTATAAGTAGAGCATTTATAACAATTTTAAAAAAGTTTGGAGACGACACGAACTGTTACAAATCGGATAATCTTGATATTTTATATAATTTTTTTTTAATGTATAACCAGCTTGAAGGCTAAGCTTTATGTGTAGAGGCACATTTAAAAAATAAAGGACCGCTAAGTTGGACCTCCTCTTTTCCCCCGGTCCTGCCTGATCTATCCAATTTTATAGTGATAACTGATCTGCAATTATCTAAATGAATATTGATATGTCGATATCCTCGCTGCACACAAACCGTGCCTGAATAGTGAATATAATATCCAGCGTACCAGCTCGTTCGTAATTTACTTTTCCACCAACTAACAAAAAAAGTAACGTGATTGGTATGTGAAAGAAAACGAGGAGAAGTTCCAGGTTGCCACCTCACTTTTATGTCATTAATTTGCATATGGAGGCGAGTGAATACATTAGTGAAAATAGAAGTGCGACTTGAACTGTAGACTACGTATATTTAGAGCCTTTGAAGTACGCTGGGGAAGTGAAAAATAAATAAAAGCGACAGGGGGTTTACATTTCAATGGAGGCAGACTTGCATTATGAACAAATTGCATGAACGAGAACCGTATCTGCCACACATGGTCGCCGGAAAGGGATTTTCGCACTTTTAATCTTTTATTTAGGTGTACATGATTATCTCGTACGCGTTTGACATAGAAATGATGCACTCCTCTTCAGCATTACATCCTGGGGTGCAGATCTAATAATTGCGATGAAACCAAAGTGTGTCTCAGAATGCATCGCAGAGAGAGAGAGATACTTTTCAGATTAATTGATACTTCTTTGTTCTCCAGTATCAGATTCAAGTTTCTTATTATAGTATAAGACATACATTGCATATGCTCCTCGAAATCTCTGCAGTTGGTTTTTCTTAGCCAGTTCAATATGAACATTATAGACTTTTTCGATGATTTGCCGTCTGTCGAAATATGTTGCTTATCGACACTTGACCATCCGTAAGGTGGAGATAGTTAAGAATCTGCTTTCAATGGGTATATCTTTAACACCTCAATCTCATCAGCATCTTGAATATCCAAAATAACGGTTTAAAACTACTTTGTATCTCATTCTTCGTCCGGAATATCCTTTTGTGTTAAAAGATTAGGAGGTAGATAGTTTTTTCGACACATTAGAAGAGTTATGCTCTGTGATTTATTTTTATCGTACACGATAGGTTCGTCACAGTCATGTTTGGAATTATGTTTGTTACAAGGCTCATTGTTTGTGTAAATTCATTATGGAGTGCAAATTCTTTTGAAAACAATTATACTTGAACTCTGAGATACTAAGGAAGTTCGAAGTCGCATTAATTTTGCATAAATGGAAAGGGTACCGTACCCTTCTCTGTACTTAATTTTTTTTAATGGCCATTTCGTTCTGAGAAGCATATTTTGTTGAACTTATATTAAGGTAATGAAAAAGTGACAAATTTTAACAAACCTACAAAATATGATGATAATGTTATTTACGCGTAAGATCGTACATTTTTCGTTTTTGTATGCTTTTAGAAACTATTCTGATCGCAATTTGTTTTTGGAATATAAAATTTCTTGTTTAGGAGACACAACATATGACTGAAAATAAAAGTGACCTTAACATAATGATACAATACATCTGAAATGTTGTAGAAATTCTACCTAGTGATACATGTTAAATTCGTGTACATTTAGGGTGTGTGGTATATTTGGTAACAGCTACAGCATTCTCAAAAGGTTATTTTGTTGTTAAGGGAACTTATGTTTACATTTTAAAAAAGAGAAAGAACGATGCAATGATAATTCGAGTTGTGAGATAAAATGGATGAAAAAAATTAACTTTCTGGCAGTCATATTTTATTTTTAAACGCAGAACTTGTACATACACTAGACATAATTTCTTTGTTAGGTTTTATGTTGTTTTGACTTATGGCCAAACTGACGGGCTGACTTCTTCAGGAAGCCTATTTTATCCTGATTTGTGTTCGTTAATCTACTCAGAACATAACCACCCAACTCAACAAGTCTTGTATTGTTTTGGCTTGAGGCGTATCATGGATATACATTTTTTTTTGAGAGTCCTGCATATTGAGTGTTGCCTGGCTTGCCAATAGCCCCATAAACAGCTCATGGCTTTGTTAAATTAAGTTTCTATTTATTATAAGACCAAGTGGAGTGGTACGTAATATTCACTTATATGTTTCTATTCGTTTATAATATATTGTTTGAATATGCTTTATGGTACTGTAAGCCTTTTTGTTCTACGGATTGGTAATTATTAAAATTCATGAGCTTGTTAGTAATGATTTTAGTTAGTAATTTGTAGAGGATATGTTCGACCAATATGAGGGGCGATACATACATTTGGCGGAGTTGACTGGAATTAACTTTCGGATTACAATACAGTCTTTCAACAGGTCTGAACGTAAAATTAATTTTCTGGTTTAGTGTCATCACTGTAAGCAACATGGGAGAATTCTGATGTATAAATTAAATGGAAAATGGGGCCAAAAACAGTTCCATGGGGTACGCTCGTTGAATCGGCATGAGAAACAGAATGAAAGTTACTTGGGAACGAAATATTTGCATGATGATATAACCCTTTATCCACCGATTCGGTGAGCGGTTCTGCACGCTTGATTACACTGTCTAACGTGTACTAGGTTCGATACTCAGCTTCGACAATTTGGTTGGTAATGGATGTTGCCTATGTTTTTTTTCAAACATCCTTCTCGACTACTTTGGCTTTGGGTGTTATCTATGTGCGTGTGTTTATGTTTATATTTATCTATTTAAAGGTAACCTTGAGTGTTCTTGTTGTAACACGATTGACATTGAAAACCATAATTATGAGACATCTATTAGTTTACTTCTGCACGTTAAGGCATGATGATATTTTATCATTATGGATGGGCCAAGTAAAAAGCCATTTTGTGTGTCGGGTACAATTTGATTAATTAGGACAGAGCCAATCAATTACAACCGATATCTAAGCATTTATTTACGTGTAATAAACTATTCATATTAAACCGTTAATAAACAAAACCTATTAAGAACTTGGAGAAGACATCAGCCGGTTGATACTCTCAATTATTTGCCTAGTATCGATTGGAAGTTAAAAGACAAAGATGGATAAGGGGATTGGAAACCGCGACGCTAAAAACGTATCCGATTTATCGGGTTGAACCATCAGTCACTGAAATACCTCTTTTGGTAAGCGTGACATCGATTTCATCAACCCCTGCTAGGAAATGTGTAGCAATTTACGTAATTACTTACTTTGTTCCCAGGGCCGGAGTTAATATTTTCAAACGAATTACTAATTGCTCAGGATATTTAAAATGTTTAGGTTATTTTTCTAATCCGGTAAAAATAATTGAGGAAAAGAGGACAATTGACATTACATCAAATTTAGATGCAGTAGAGAGGCATTAAGTAAATGACCTAAAAACATACATCCACCTCATATTACAAACGTCTACAGTATATCAGAAAATCTACAAATTATTTTGTCCTGGTGGGAATCAAACCCATTGCCAGAAGATCACCAGGTATTTGTTTCAAGCCATGCCTCGACCACTCACCTATTAAACGATGTAATTTCCATATTTTCACAAAATATCTATTGACTACTTAAATCATGTGATATTAACAATATGTAATATCCAAAGAAATATTTTTTGACTTATTGGTTCAATTAGTTAAACCGTTATTGTAACAGTTTGTTACAAGCGATCCTTTAAATAAAGTCGGCAGTTTATTATTTGATTCAATTTTTGATAAATTGTTTTACAACTTTATATTGATAGACATGATGTAAATTATTTATTTATAATAAATAATGTTAGTTTGATGAACTACTCCCTAAATGATTCAATAAGAGTAAATAAGTATCATTTAACCTACTACTATGCTACCGGCAATATTAAGAATGAACCAAAAGCAGATAAAGGACTTGTAATGATGAGCCAGTTAAACAGTCGCCTACTTTCGTTTGAGGTAAGCGCATAACATATCTAAAGTACAATTTTTCTAAGATGGGACTATCGGCAATAAAACGCCAGACGAAGAGAAATGCATATCACACTTTTTCTCGCGCCTGTTCAAGCAGAGAACGATTGCAGCCCCGCCCCTAAGTTTGTAGATACACGTGGCTTCATTTCTTGTCTTGTTCCTGTTCAAGAATTAAATAAGGATAACTTCTGAAAGTGTAAATATAAAATTGGTGCAAGTACAGGTCGGGATTTAAAGTGTTTTGTATTTACACTTTCAGAAGTTATCCTTATCTAATTCTTGAGCAAGAGCAAGACAAGAAATGAAGCCACGTGTGTCTACAAACATCATACTCTAGCAGATTTGCCTGCAATGTTTCTTTTTCTTCTTTCTAAATAATCTGTTAAATTGACACGAGGGTCCCCAAAATATTATTCCATAACGTAAGCGAGATACAAATTGTGCGAGTCAAAAAGATATCAAAGTAGCGTTATTACTAATATTTTTTGTATTGTCTACTTGAGCAGTGGACTTTACTTTAACTTTTAACAAATAAATTTTATCCATTGAAGAATACGGGATGAAAAATTCATCAACACTGTTATAGTTTTATTTAAACACAACAAGTTATATCAAACCAGTTTTTAAATTTTACAATTATATTTTGCATTTTTGAACTTATTTCGGTTATATTTAAATCAGAGCATAAATATGTATTATCATCTGCAAGCATCGTTAAAAAAAATTCACAGCTAGCTACGTTAGGAAGATCACTAATAAAAATTAAGAACAACAAGGGTCCTAAAATGGATCCCTGTGGGACTCCTATGTTAACGTTTGTCACAACTGACTATACACCATTAATATCCATAGTGTGGTTTCTTTCGTGAAGGTAAAATGATAACTACTCCAAAATATTTCCCCTGAGACCATACAAATTAAGTTTTTCTTTAAGTAAATCATGATCAACTAAATCGAATGCCTTACTTAAGTCCATAAGAAGACCAAAAGATCTTTTACCCACATCCAATGCTGCGTATAGCCGACTAATAAACTGCATCACTGCTGATTGCGTAGATCTCTTTTTCCTGAAATCGTGTTGGGAATCATGTAAGATATTATTAGATGTTAGAAAAATTTAGTTTGGTACAAATCTTAGATATGGTACTAAGCAATGCTACCGGTCCGTAGTTTTCTATGTTTTCTTTTTCATCTTTTTTATATAATATGGTACAATACATGCTGTTTTAAGTATATCAGGAAAATATAATGAAGTTTAAACAATTAGAGTTTGGCTACCAAGCTAAATAGTGAAATCGTTGAAATAAAAATAATGTTTTCTGTCTAAGAATCATTGGACGAAGTACGAAGTGTTTGCTGTGCTCTGAATTAGATTTTTCCTCGTCTCAAATTCCCATTTAAAACTGTTAATTTTAAAGAATATCCGAATTTTCACCACACTCTTATGTTGTCATCGCTCTTACAACAACCAAAACGCTAGTGTTACATATTATATAACGACGGATAGTTACAAATTAATTCTGGTTTAGATCCATTTTCGTTGATTTTGCTTTCCGGTAATAATCCTTTATTTAAATTTGACGGACATTCAATCTAAATAAATGATGTAGTAAACGATGAGTTAATTTGAACGTCGATTTCAGAGTGTAAATTTTCCCTCGAACATTAATTTTTATATTATGATGTTGCAGAAAGGTACACCTATATACGTAGGTGTATTTTAGCTGGTAATTATTATAATTACAAACTTCTCTATTATACATAATTATAATAAATAGTTGCATGTAATAAATGTGTTCGTGTACATTAAGGAATTTAATACACATAGCTTGCCTCTTGTCTCGTTTGAGGATAAGTTTGTGTACTTTTTGTGGGTTATCGATAACTTTCGAAAGGGCAGATTTGACTACAGATCAGGGGATACATGGTGGGTGAAAGTTCTAAAAAAATATATACATAATCGATGGTATCATTGGACCCACAGTTTATTTTAATATACTTAGTCCTATGCAACAAAAACGCGTGCATTAAATAACTTGTTAAAACCATTAAATCGACTTTTACTAAGCGATACCTTGCCAGCTAAGCAAAATTTGACCTGAGAGAAATATCACAAAACGCACTAAGATCAGACTTGCTTAAATTCTAGATTTCTCCATCTTTCTTTATGCCTCTGAGGTATGGACCGTTAGGGAAGCAGAGGCACGGCGTATTTATTCGTTCAGGTTTGGATCTGGAGATGTTTACTACGAATTTCCTGGGCAGCCCGTCTCACTAATGGTTCGATTCTCCAAGAAATATACCCTTTAAAAGAACTCCATATTCTCTTATTTATTCATTTATTTATTACGATATCCAACAAGCACAAGGCCCAATTACAGGATAAAGAGAAAAAACTACTAAAAAATGAATTCAAATACAAAAACATTCATCAAATATCAAAATTATACACATGGCAGATATATAAACTCATTTTAGAGTAATATGTGAGCAAAGTGAACAAAAAAAAACAGAAGTCAAAATATGACACTCTTTAGGATGAATAATACTTTCAATTAAAAATATATTCTTTATTTGCGATGGGTTAGTGGTAATTTTAAGATCTTTGAATTTTATCCCTTGTTTCTTAACGCCAAACTGATTGTTTTGAGATGTTCGAGATTTAAATCACATATCTCGGCTTATAAACGTTCAAGCGCCATCTCTAAACTATCATATTTTTAGAATTACCACTTTTTTCCGATGCTAAAATGGCAATATATTACAGCAATTTCCAATTTTAAATAATATCTAATTATTCTCTGACCCCTGAACTAAGCGCGCCACTGTTTGTTTCAGACTGAAATCGCAAAACGCTTAAACGCAATTATCGCCCAAGTGCTGCCGTTTCTGGCACAGGAACACCAACAGCAAGTCGCAACGGCCGTCGAACGAGCCAAACAAGTCACCATGACCGAACTCAACGCAATTATTGGGGTAAGTGACAGTAATGGTATTTTTTATTGTGTGTTACCCTTCTTTATTTAATTATGGCAAATGGTTGGATAGTTGGGCGATGTATTGATAATAAGAGGTAATTTTACTAGATTTGAAATTATTGACATATTAATAGAAACAGGGGAAATACATATATTACCAGAAAATACTATTCATTATTTGAACTCGTAAAAAAAAACATATCTTTCTCAACAACTGCTTTGACGGTTACACGCCTCGATTAATATTGGATTACAAAAAAGACTATGCATATTACGTACAGCCTGACTGACTGCCTCAATAATATTTAAACTTGCAAAAACATATCATGATTCTTTGATTTGGAAAAATGTTCATTTTCAGTATCGAATGAACAGTGCCTTCAATAGGCAAATACTTTTGTAACTTAATGAAGATGTATTTTTTATGTTCAAAAAATCTTAAAACTATGCAGGATGTCCCACTTAAAACTCCCGGCGCCATTTTCTCGATAACTGGAAGAAATATTTGGTTTCTGTAAAAAGTGCTTACTAAACTGTACAAATGACTTTAGTTTCGAGTAAAAATGATCTTTCTACAAATTGACACATAGATGGCGTTGCGATACAAAGAAAATTTTCGATCGCAGGAACCTTGAATAGAGGTGCATGTGATAAAACATTGCATTTTAAGTAACTTTTGTAATATGAACAATTTCCGAAAAGTCTCCGGTTAGTACGATTTTTTTAAATAACAAAAATGCCATAATTTTTTTAAATAAATTTTGGTCCTTCAGGACATTTTTCATAGTAGTGATCTAGATAGTAATTAAAACTTTAACTTATGATTTGATCGCCAATTACAGATTATTTGTCTTTAAAAAGGGCGCCCCAGATACTTTCATGAAAAATTTGAAAACATATTATTTTAAGCACTTTTCCAAGTATCAACAATTGATAGTAATTAAGTTAACAAAACAATTATGTAGACAATTTAAGTTCACATAATTTTGAAGTTAAGGTTATTTTTGTTACTTAAAAAATTGTATTTAAGTTTAAATATCTCGAAAAACGGTGATTTCTCGAAAATCGTTCATATTACAAAAGTTGCTTAGAATGTAAGTTTTATCACATGCATTTGTTGTCGAGGTTCCTTCGATGGAAACATTTCTTCGAATTGCAATGCCATCTATACCTCAATTTGTAGAAAGGTCGGTTTTACTAAAAACAGAAGTCATTTATATATTATTATGCTTGTGAATGCTTTTTACAGAATTCAAACATCTATTTTAGTTATCAAGAAAATGACCCGGGAGTTTTAAGTGGGACACCCTGTATATTTTATACTGGGAAAACTGGACGCTGTAAAGAGTCAGCTAAAGATAGGATATGGATTGTTTGGCAAAAGAACTGATATAAAAAAGTTTAATACAATTTTATTCAGTATAAAATAAAAATAAATGAATAAGAATAAAAAATTACAGGGCCAAAATCAAAAATAAAGAAAACAAAAGGACGAGAACAAAACCTAACGGAACGACATGGCAGGAACAAAAATAGAAAGGATGGCTTGTATCAAACAGGTTATTATCATCATTGCTGAAGATTTCTTGCAACAGCCTGTATCTGTATTATTTTAGTTGGCCCCCGCTTGCTGTATAGAACGTTTTATGGTACCCGCCATCTAAATCGGGCACATGAAAAATAAGTAAAACTAGAAATGATCAAGTGATCTGAAATATCTGTTTTAGTAAAGTTATTTCGATGTATCTCTTTGCCAACCATCTACCATTTTATCGATAGTTATGGTTAAACGAGGTTTAGAAAAACTGGATTAGATTTTGTTATTTTAGTTATAGTTGAGGGTGGATTTTGCGGAATTATTATATACAGTTCATACAC
Organism: Stenurella melanura; assembly: GCA_963583905.1. Classification (NCBI taxonomy): domain Eukaryota; kingdom Metazoa; phylum Arthropoda; class Insecta; order Coleoptera; family Cerambycidae; genus Stenurella; species Stenurella melanura. Next base: position 6,964,465 of record OY757313.1, on the reverse strand, counting down.
ATTATTATTAGTTTTAATCCGATTTAAATCCCTTAAGAAAGACGTAATGACCATTTTATAACAGTTTAATTTTAATAGAGGCTCATTCTAGCTCTTGTATAGGGCATTTGTGCCAAATATAATTTTTTCCGACATTTTTTTTATTGTCCATTTGTCTTTGACTCTTCTCATCCTTGATAGATATTCTTATAGAGATTTAGATCTCTATAAATTGCCTGTCTTATGTTCTTACTTGCCCCACATTTCCGAATTATAATACGTTCGACAACCGCTTAAAAGATTGCCAATTTAGATCCTCTAGTGATGTGATCATTTCAAGGATTGGGTTTAATTTATCTGTGGCGCTTCTCGTTTGTCCATTTTTTTGCCGAATTTCGGATTTTTTATATTCTTCCATCGTCAATGTCATACGTGAATATTTAAATTTTGATCTGTTTGTTATATCGTTAGATCATCGCTAACCAAGAGATCTCCAAGTTCGTCTCCAAAGGCTAGTCCATTTCTGTATTCGTCTAGTAACCTCTTGCCCATGTATACAGCATATTCCTTATAGCATCTCAGCTTGTCAGCATCCCTGACGAAGGGGACAGAAACGAGTTAAACAATACTATGTTCTTTTCTACTGTATTTACACAAAATTATGATGGCAGTTTCGAGACGTCATTATTAAAACGAAACAAAATAGAGTTGATTCTAATTTAAATCACTCTATTTTGAATCACAATTTGATAATAATGTAACTGTTGAAACTACAGTCACAACTTGGTGTAAATATGGTGGTAAATGACTGGTAGAATTTGACTCGTTTTTGGGATAATCAACCACCAAGTAGTAGAGGCTCCCTTGATCAAGTCGTTGATGCCGTTGATAATGCTACAGAGAGTGTTTTTTATTTAAAAACACTTGATGCTGGGTAAAAATTTCTCATGTTAATATAATTGCAGCAAAAGAATGTGAACCTATATAATAATGACAATGCAAGGGTACTAAAAAACTGAAATGAACTGTTGCAAAAAATTGTTCCATTTAAATGCTTTTTGTGCAATATGTAAATCCACCCTTTTGTATAATTTCTACTCGGAGTATTTTTTTTTTTTTTTTAGTTTTTTAATATTTTATATTTTCTTAGGAATATACTACTACTTATATTTTTATACTGCCGATAACGCATAACTAGACCATTCCTACTATGTCTGATTTCTAGTAACCATTTAGTTAATTTATTTTTGAAAATATGCGTTTGTTGGCATAAACCTGTAAGTAGAAATGTTGAGGTATTGTGGTGGTGGTTTAATGTTGTTCTATACTTAATGTGTTGTTGTTTCCAGCAACAGCAACAACAAGGTCTACAACAATTGCTTGTAAGTAGTTTCTGTTAGAAGTTTCGTTTTTTTTTTGATAGCATGTTAAACAGGATGGCCAACGAAATGTTCTATGAATGATTTATGTAATATTACGTCGATGTAATATTATTATGTGGGTAAATAAAAGCATACTTTAGTATATTCGTCGAGGTTTCGACAAATGTTATTGTGTCTCAAGACATAAGTATATTAACTTTTAACAAAATATAGTAAAACTGTTGACTGCATTAAAAATAATCACTTATAAAAAATAAATAAATATTTGCATTCATAATAATAATAATTAGTTACATGGTAATAGAAAATCCAAAATTTCTTTTGTTGCAGTACATCACACAAAATAATTTTTTTATAGTATTAAATATCAATTAAAAAATTTGAAAAAATTATGGTGTATTCTCAACACTTCAAAGAATAAAGTCACGTTGGAAAAGAATGTTAAAGTTTATTTTTCAACAAATTACGCCATTGTTAACTAACGAAATTTTATGGGACCTCCGTTGTCATTGGAGACAATTTTTTTTTTTTAATAATTAGCCTATAAAATGTTCGCTTCTTGGAGCCCTTCTATACATATGCTTAACAATATGTTGTAAAAGTTTTAAAAAAATTTTTGTTTCGTTTATTATAATTTTTTAAAGTACACAAAAAATTAAAAACCAAAGTAAAGTTATAAAACAAATTTATTTTCATATTCGTTATCATATTACTATTTTTGCATTGAAGGAAAAAAAATTGACTAGTTTTATATTTACAATTTTGTTGTCTTGAAAATATTATGATTTTTTAAAACAATTTTTTTACTTAAAAACATTGTCTTTTTGTTTATAATCGTTTTCTTTTAATTATCCGTCATTTGAATAATTAGTTAAGAGATTATTTATTTCTTAAAAATCATTGGCAATCCTCAATTAAGTGACAAAAACATTTTTTTAACAACTATTTCATTGTTTAATAACTTAACAGTTTGTTATAAACAAATTCTGACAATCCTAATATTTTTTTTCTAAATCTTTAAAAAAATCCAAAAACAGCCATATGCAACAACATATTGAAAAAAAAATAGTTGTATTTTTTATTGCGTTTTTCAGTATTTCACGATACAGAAGTTGAAACGGCCCCTTGATTTGTCAACTAAAAAACTGATATAACTTTTAAACTATTAGAGATATCACAATAAACATTCAGGTCGTTTTCATAGAGGATTAATTAACCTTTATATGAGTTGACTTCCAAGTTTGTAACTATTATTATACGCATTAAATGCGCAAATTAAATGTTTTCTATTTATTTTTAAATAAACAATAAATTTTCAGATATTTTATCACTTAACTAAACTGACTTGAAGGTTCATTACCGTATCTGCGTTATTTGATAAGTCATAAAAGATTAAAAAATGTCGAAAACATTTAATTTTTATAAGCAAATGCGCATAATAACTGATTAATAATAGTTATAAACTTGGAAGTCAACTCATTTAAAAGTTAATTAATCCTCTATGAAAACGACCTGAATGTCTCTAATAGTTTAAAAGTTATATCAGTTTTATAGTTGACAAATCAAGTGACCGTTTCAACTTCTGTATCGTGTAATATTGAAAAGCGCTACAAAAATACAAAAAAAAAAAATTTCAATATGTTGTGGCATATGGCTGTTTTTATATATTTTTTAAGATTTAGAGTAAAAATATTAGGATTGCCAGAATTTGTTTATGACAAATTGTTAAGTTAATAAACAATGAAATTGTTGATAAAAAAAATACTTTTGTTATTTTATTGAGGATTGCCATTTTTGATTTTTAAGAAAAAAATAATTTCTTAATTATTCAAATGATGGATAATTTAAAAAAACGATTATAAACAATAAGATAATGTCCTTAGGAAAAACATTTTTTTTTAATCGTAATATTCTCACAAGACAACAAAATTGTAAAGAAAAAAAAATTAAATATAAAACTAGTCAATTTGTTTATATAAACAATTTATAAACAAATGGCGTAAACATTTTTTTTTTAACGTTAATGAATGCCTTTCTTCAATGCAAAAACAGTAATATGATAACGAATATGAAAAATATTTTGTTTACAACTTTACTTTGGTTTTTAATTTTTTGTTTACTTTAAAAATTATAATAAACAAAATAAACAATTTTTTTAAACTTTTATAACGTGATCTTGTTAGGTATATGTATAAGAAGAGCTCCAAGAAGCGAAAATTTTATAGTCCAATTATTAAAAAAAAAAATTGTCTCCAATGACCCCGGAGGTCCCATAAAATTTCGTTAGTTAACAATGGCCTATCTTGTTAAAAAATAAATTTTACCATTTTTTTCCAACGGAACTTTATTCTTTGAAGTGTTAAGAATACACCATAATTTTTTCAAATTTTTGAATTGATATTTAATAGTATAAAAAAATTATTTTATGTGGGCTACAACTAATTGTAATTCACAAAAGATCTTTTAGGTCGATGTGATGAAGGGCTGTTCAGAACCGAGTGACCCCTTTAACAATCTACAATCTACTACCAGTAGAGAGCAGTTTTAAACATAACTCAGCAGAAACTAGAAGCATTCGAAACTGGACGAAACATGTGCAGGTTGAAATCATCTATTGAAATCATGAACACAGATGGAAGGAATATTCAATTGAAGTAGCCTGTTAGACCACCGGGTTTACCTTCACTTGATTTTTTTTATCTTTCCTCCACAATTGTATTGAGTTACTTTTATTACGTTTTACAACCATTGTACTGTATATACATAAATACCACCCGATTGGCAAATACGTACACTAATTCGGTATCAATAAAAATGCTGCAAATCTAAAAAGTCATCTGCTTATGTAAATTCAATCGTTTTATTTATTGTGTTGTTTATACACATTTGTATTTTTAATAAGACGATACATAATTTACTTTTTACAATCTGTTTTGCATATCAAAATTTTGTTGGCCACCCTGTCAAGACAATTAGTACTAAGGGTGTTAACAAAGTGGTTGCGTGTGTGTTATACTAATTTATTTGTTGGTCTGGCTAGTTTAGTGGAGGTACTTATTTATTCTTATTAAGGAATCGCATGAGCATTACCATTTATTATGAGGTTTAGAAGAAAAGCGTAATTTTGTATTTACCAGCTTGGAGGAAATTGCATTATTGATTTTTGTGTTCATTCCCACAACGATTACGGTCTAGTCGTTTGAATTATACTAATAGTGAACGATGTGGACATAACTTGTTGAAATGGTTTCTAAAAATGTTATTATTAACATTATTAACTATAAGGTGGTTGCAAAAGAAGGCGGAAAGTCTCTTATTTGACTTATTAAAAATCTTTTGCCTGGTACAAGTTTCTTCAGTAAAACAAGTGTAAAACAGTAAAATTTAATGATGCAATAAAATCAAGACTTTTTCGAATTTTTTCTTATTAGTGGGATACATTGATGATCAAAAATGAATTATTATTTGTTTGCTTATAATTGTATTGAAACATTCTTTATAGGATTTTGCAAACAGCAGAAAAGATAACTATCTATAAAAGAAAAACTTTGTGTAGAAATATTAATGCAAAGATTTCATTAATATTTCTACACAAAGTTTTTCTTTTATAGATAGTTATCTTTTCTGCTGTTTGCAAAATCCTATAAAGAATGTTTCAATACATTGATGATCGGTTATAACAAATTAATGCAAAAATTTACTTTTTATTATCACCTTGAAGATTGAGTACTATATAATATTCTGGGGCGGCTGGACATTGGACAATGCTCAGCGTCCGCTGAGACCCGACGAGATAACCGCCCTCATTGTGACAGAAACTTTGAAATTTTGATATAGGAAATGTAATTTTTTTACTAATTCTTTGTGACTTCCTGCCATATGTATTCTTTTTTCATCGGTGCTGGGGGAATCTACAAAATATCACAATTAACCAGTATGTACTGGTAAATAACCTCTACGCCTGTGACTTTTACGTCAAAGGATCAGTTAGAGGTTGCTTTTTTAAACAGATAACACAAATAAGTATAAAAACTTGAAATTAAATATTTCGCCGACGTTTCGGAAATCTAATCTGTTTCCTTTTTCAAGGCTTTTTTTGAAAAATCTTTTTTGCTGTATATGATAAATACACAGCTCTAAGAATGTTTGTTATATTCAATATCCATAGATACTTACTATTTACATAGAACTGTTGATATAGTTAACAGTTTTTTAAATTTTTATACAATTTTAAGTTTGTGAAGTTCGTCTTCTGACATTGGCAACCAGGATCAGCGATAATATTATTAAATGAGGATAAATGCTTGTCGAATTGTTCCGTAGATGTCTGTACAACCTGGTTGTCAATGTTAAAAGAAGAACTTCACAAACTTAACATTGTATAAAAAACTGTTAACTATATCAACAGTTCTATATAAATAGTAAGTATCTATGGATATTGAATATAACAAACTTTCTTAGAACTGCGTATTTATCATACACAGTAAAAAAGATTTTTCAACAAAAGCCTTGAAAAAGGAAACAGATTAGATTTCCGAAACGTCGGCGAAATATTTAATTTCAAGTTTTTGTACTTATTTGTGTTATTTATTTAAAAAAGCAACCTCTAACTGATCCTTTGACGTAAAAGTCACAGGCGTAGAGATTATTTACCAGTACATACTGGTTAATTGTGATATTTTGTAGATTTCCCGAGCACCGCTTAAAAAGAAAATTAAATACATGTGACAGGAAGTCCCAAAGAATTAGAAAAAATTAGATAATGCCACAAATTACATTTAGACAATATTGAGGAAATGTAAATGAGTATATCAAATCATTCATTACTCACAGACAATTAGTTGGTAATATTGAAGATATAAAGATACTCAGAAGATAATGAAGTCGATCTGGGTACTCCACAAGGTTGTACTGTAGGGCTCATATTCTTTCTGATGTATATATAAACGATCTGTCCAATTACATATAAGATAAAAAAATGTTCTTATGTACGCGAATGAATAATTTTAGACTTGAAATTCCTCTATTATCAAAGTTTGAAAAACTTCTGAATATGAAGTTTCTTGATACTTATTTCCATTATCGAATTTGTTCCATCCCATTATAGAAGTTGCAAGAAACTTCACAAACAGATACAGCTAGTGCTTACATAATTTTCTTTGCAAAACAGAAAATAATTAGTATCTACTTTTTATTTTAGTATATTTTATTTCCTTAATTCACTTCTTATCTCTTTTGTATGTTTTATATTCCTATCATAGTATTTATGCTCAAATTGTACCTATATTGTTCCTAAAATTAGCATTAAATTTATTCTTATCGTTATTCTCTTAACTAGTTGAAATAATCACATATCAATCGTCAAGATGATACCAAAAACTTTTGTTTGAGTTTAAAATGAAATTAGAATTTTATGAATGTCACTATACCAATAATTATATTATTCCAAAAATTAAGCGTGAAGGGAGCTGATACGGTCTCGTGTCAGATGTCAAACTGATCACATGAATCATAACAGAAAATCGAAACTCCAATAATATTGTTGGTTAACCTTCTTGCGGAATGATTTTCAGTAAATGAGTAATGAATAGAATTATCACATACTTATTATTAAAAATAGAACTCAGGCGTACTCCTTGTAATATCCTCACTTTCAAAATGAATATATTATTCATAAAGTCGATCTTATTGTTAAAGGTATCCATAAATTTTAAGAACTTGTTTTCGATTTATTTTCGAACTTCTTTGTGCTTACTTAGTGTTTATAACCGCCCTGAAAACGTAAAAACCTGAACATTTATATGCAATTTCCTCAAAGTTGGCTAGGTATTAGGTATATGTGAAACCGTTTTTTCTGCCACATGCAACTTATCAATTTTCACTTAAAATCTAAATTTGTATATTTATATTCTGACACAAATTTTAATTTTCGCTATGGTCGCTTTGCGACCCAGTAACTTCATTGGTTGTTCATTACGAAAGAAAAATTACTTATTCTATACATAAAAATACATATTAATATTTATTTTTGTATCAAAAATGGCAAAAAAGTAATATAATGAAAACGTATAACTTATATAAAAGTATGAACAATTTATTTTAAGCTGATCATTTCAAATTTCGTTAGTCTTTTTTAATAAATTTTTTCTAACGATGCCAATCCTTTAATTTCGCACATAAGTTTTCAAAGTCATCATTAGAAGAAAGTATTTCATGTATATAAACGTTTGATTCATGATATTTGTTGGTTTTCTTTTATGTTCTAAAATACTTTTACTAAAAGTTTGTCTGGTCTGACCAATGTGTATTTTACGGCATATGTAATTTCGGCTCAAGGACTCCATATTTATCTTTTTTTCAGTTTGATCTTTAATAAAATTTCATGTAGTAATATTTTCTTTGTATGTATTTATTTTTCAATAAATGTTAGTAGTTTCTAGTTTCTTTAAATTTATTAAACGTAGTGATTTTTTTGTGATCTTTATTGTGATATGAATCCAACAAATATGTTGTTTTGTGACAAAGTGAACGATATGGAGAAAGGGGATTCATAAATAAATAAATAAATAAATAAATTTATTGATGCCAAATACCCAGTGGGTTTACATAAGTCACATTACATATATTACGACAAACTAACAATAAAAAACACATAATGTGCGAGAACAATTATTTTAATTATCAAATGTCAAATAAAAACTCATTAAATGAATAGTATGCTCCATTCAGCAAAATTTGTTTTACCGTTAAAATAAATTTTTTCTCCGGTAACTGCTTAATCTCTGATGGTAACTTATTGAAAAATTTCGGACCATAATAATTTATAGCATTCTGACTTTTGCCTAATCTGGTGTAGTCTAGACATACTAGATCCCTGTGTCTGGTATTATATTCATGAAAGTCACTATGCGAGACATATTTGTTTATATTTTTTTTAACATAAGTGATTGCTGTAAGAATATAGTAACAAGGAACCGTTAGAATATTCAGTTCTATAAATTTGTCCTTTACATTCTGTCTGAACGGCAATCGTGTCATTATTCTCATAACACGTCTCTGCAGTGAGAATATTCTGCCTAAGTGAGAGGAATGTCCCCAGGTAAGTATGGCATAAGAGAATACACTTTGAAATAAAGAGAAATATACAGTTTTTATAATATTTTGGGGTAATTCTGCCATTAAGTTTCTAATTAAATATGCAACTTTAGCTAATTTGTTACTTAAATAATCAACATGTTGATCCCAGCGTAGATGAGGATCAATGATTACACCTAAGGATTTTACACTCTCGGGATTGTCAAACTGATCTAAGCATCTGGTTGAAAAAAACATAGTCTGTGTCTTAGACTCATTGAGAAGTAATTTATTTGCTCTGAACCAGTCGGAAGCTCTCAACTGCGAGAGCTGCATATCCTGCAATAAATTATTTGCATCATTATTTAAATTTATCATGGTTGTGTCATCAGCAAAAAGTACTAGTGAAGAGCCATTTACATAATTTGGTAGATCGTTAACATAAATTAAAAATAATAACGGGCCGAGTACGGAGCCTTGAAGTACTCCAAATTTTACATATGCTGATGACGACGATACTCCATTACTTACTTCATACAAAGTGAATATCGTTAACTACCACACCACCACAGGTAATACGACCTTCTTTATTATTGAAGGCTCTGATACACGGAGTTAAAGATAGCCCATTGTTTTTAACGGGTTTTTAACGGATTTTTAACGGAAGCTTAATTTTGATACTTTTTTCTCCAATAAGTAATTTACTTTTGTATTTAACAATCTTATGAAGTTCCTTCGTGGTGAATCTATTACGTACAAACTTTGTAAAGACCAAGTGAAAATTGTTTTTATGGTACTTTTAAATATCCATTTGATTAACTATTTAATCCTTGTATCCCTTAGCAACAAATTCATGCCCAACAAATACCCCACGGTGCCCACGGACCGCTACCGATGGGCCCGCACCCCGGCCTCCCCGCAATAGGACCAGCAGCTGGTCTTCTTGGATTCGGCGCGGGCCTTGGTGGTGGTGTACCAGGAGCTCCCGGCGGTCCCCATCCCGCTATAACTGCTGGAGCACACCCTCTACTTAAACCTGCCGATTTGCACGTCAGGGACCCTCAGGATCTCAAGCGACCTGGCAGCACGAACGCAGAAGAAAGACTGGTGAGTGATATGGTCAACGATAAGATTAGATGAATTGTTGCAACTTTGTAAACGAGTAAATTTTGTTATCGAATGTCATGTTGAAAACTAAATTTGAAACTCATTTCATGAATATGATTACAATTTAAATGTAACTTATAAGTCTAAAGAAAGTTTTTTGTCCCTTGGGTATATTGTCTGCCAACTTATAATTCCGCTGGTTAATCAGAAATGTTACTCTTCAATATCTAGTTTTTCTAGCAAAATATATTTTGGAAGACAAATGGGACATTATTGTTGTTCGAAACTTTACTATGCTGACTTAATTGTAAATTTTGATGATCCCATTTTGATGTTGGAATAACTAAGTTGTTGCCTTAACAAGCTGATCATAAAATTATTTTAATTTGCGTACCAAATAATTAAATTGATGATCAATTAACTAATTCTCTAAAAAACATCAGGCTGTTTTGTTTCTTCTGATACCCTGTAAATAAAGTCCGAACTTGAGTGTTTATTGATGCAAGGTATCCCTACTTCAGACGGATATATGAGACCTGAATTAACGACTGGCACAGACTGAAGTATCACATTGTTTTTGCTTGTCCGTAATAATTCAGTTTGGGAAGTAAAAGTCTTGGGTAAAACGAACAATTGCATTTTTCTTTTTTTCTTTCAGAACTCCGTTTCGCCTGGGGATCGGGATAAATACAGAACGAGATCGCCCACGGAGGTCGAGCAGGGCGGTAAAAGGAGAAAAGACGATAAGTTGGGTCATGTAAGTAATAGTTTTGTAACTTTTTAGACCGGGCGAGAAGTTTTTGCTTTAATAATAGAAAAAGCTAGCTTTTTGTTTGTTGCTAAATGATTGGGTATTAATTTAAAGTTTCATTTTTGAACTGGACAAAGTTGAGAACCACACAATGTTTTGACTTATGTTTAATGATTACAAAATCAGCTTGTACAAGATGTTCAAACGCCAGTCTGACGGGAAAAATTATGGCCAAAGTAGCGGACTTTTGTATTTTCTTAACTGACTATTAAAAGGAAATAAAAAATGCATATAAAGTTTAAATATTATTTCCGGATTGACGTCCTTTTTCTTAAAAATAAAATCTTAAACGTGTAAATGTAATCGTAAGGTAGAACGTAAAATTCGAATATCTAATATCCATTTGATAGTTTTCGACATACGGATAGTATTTCAACATAAGTTTCTTTAGTTAATAAGTTTTTGAAATAGAGTTAGAATGTTATGAAACGTATAAATTATAAATTTGAGCAAAAAAAAAAATGTTTTTCACTCTATTCTAGTGGTAAAAATTTTTTCAAAAATGTTGGTAAAAAAATTTTAAAAATGTTTTTCTTCTGAAATAGGCTTAGAATGTCATGAAACGTGGAAATTTTAAATTTGAGCAAAAAAAAATTCCATCTATTCTATAGTAGTGGTAAAAAAATCGGTAAAGGTATTTACACAGAACTTCCCTCTTTATTTGTGCATGGCGCTCATGGCGGTCACTCTAAAAAATTAATAATTACGAAATGACATTGAACATAATAATCGGAATATAGTTATCACTATTATTACAAAGAAAACCTGATAAGTTTTGTTCAAAAAAATATACAGAGTGCTCATCCAACAGCAAAAGTTCAGTCCTAAATAACAGGTGCCAAATATGGAAGGCTTGCGCAAATACCTTTACAAATGTCCACTATGACTGAATTATTTCTTGGGATGACCACCCTGCACATTTTTCAATAAAAGTATAATAGATGCCAAATATTATTGCCATCTGTCACATTTTCAATTCCACATTCACGTAGTGGAGTGGAAGTATAGTGGTGGTTTAAAAATTTTCGTTTTTTAAAATTTTTCAAAAATGTTGGTAAAAAAATTTTCAGTTTTTTTTTCTTCTGAAATAGGTTTAGTACAGGCAAATTAACAATTTAGGGTAACAAAAATTAATAAAAGAATCATTTCTGGGATTTAAATAGGTAATAACCTGGAGAATGAGATTATGCATTCTTTGCACTTCCAAGTTCGGTTTCTTTGCTCTAACGGCCAAAATAATGAAAATAGAGAAAGAAGTTCCCAACAAAAGTTGTAGCTGTCTCTTTCTCTACAAAAAAAGTCTTTACAAATTTTTGTCTTGCTTAAGCCGTTTAGAGGATAAATCGAGTTTTCCTCTTATAGTTTTAAGCCGCTTCAAAATGCGCGAAAAATGAGAATTCTCAAGCAGTTTCGTACGACCGCTCTCATCGATCGACAATTCTTATTATTCAGAGCCCCTAAAAAAATCACATAAAATGTAGAGAAAAGCCTCAGCTTTAATGTGGAACTAATAACAAAATTCATAAAAAAATTTATCAAGGAGAGAAAGTGTCAGAAGATGGCTTAATAAACTTTGTACAGTTGATCCATACATTTACCGGCTATATCTTAAGTAATAATAATCTTCTTAATTTTTGGATTATAAGTACAATAAAATATATTCTTTCGAATGACTTTAGAGATTTTTAAATGCGCCCAGTACTTTTTGAATTTATCTACATTATTCCTACACGTTCAGAAAATGCACAATTATACAGTAAAACATATACAACTTATTTGTTTCTTAACATTTTTCAATGAAATTTTCACGAAACATGGATTAAAGTGCGTGAAATCGAATCCATGCAGTGAAAAAGCACTCATTGTTACGGTAGAAATAGGCAGGATGCATAAAACTCAAAGATGTGAATAAATCAACTGTATAAAGTTTACTAAGCCATCTTCTAACACTTTTTTCTCTATGATAAAAATTTGTATGAATTTTGTGATTAGTTCCACATTAAAGCTGAAACTTTTTTCTACACTTTACGTAGCTTTCATTTTTTTTAGCGACTCTGAATAGTAATAATTATCGATCGATATGTCCGGTCGTACGAAACTCCCAGAGAATTCTCATTTTCCACGCATTTCGGAGCGGCTCAAAACCATAAGTGGAAAACTGGATTCCTAAACGGCTTAAGTAAGACAAAAATTGGTAAAGATAGATCTATTTTGTAGAGAAAGAGACGAGCTACAAATTTTGTTGAAAACTTTTTTCTGTATTTTCATTATTTTAGCCGTTAGAGCAAAAAAACCGAAAATTAAAGTTTTTCCAAATTTGTTTGAATTTTCCCGGAACTTGGAAGTGCACAGAATGCATCATTCCCTTCTACAGGTTATTAACTACTTACCGTCTTCCAGTGTTAAATTTTTTCCAAAATGATAAAAAAATGTTGCAAATTTTTTTTTCCGAAATATGATTGGAATGTCATGAAACGTGGAAATTTTAAACTTTAGCAAAAAAAAATTTAATCTATTCTATAGTAAGTAGTTATAAATAGAATAAAATAAAAAAAAATTCCAACATTCCAAAAAAAATTTTAAACTTTTGAAAAACATTTTTAAATTTGGTTGAATAGGTTAAGAATGCCATGAAAACGTGGATATTTAAATTTGAACAAAGAAAAAAATGTTTCATCTATTTTAGTGGTAAATTTTTTTCAAAAATGGTAAAAATATTTTCCAAATTTTTTTTTAAATAGCTTTGGAACGCTATGAAACTTGGAAATTTTAAATTTGAACGAAGAAAAAAAAATTTCATCTATTTTAGTGGTAAATTTTTTTTCAAAAATGTTGGTAAAAAAAAATTTCAAACATTTTTCTTTTAAATAGGTTTAGAATACCATGAAACGTGGATATTTTAAATCTGAACAAAAAGAAAAAATTTCCATCTATTTTAGTGAAGAATTTTTAAAAAATGTTGGTGTAAAAAAATTTCAATTTTTTTTCTGAAATAGGTTTAGCGTGTCATGAAACGTGGAAATTTTAAGTTTGAGACGGCCCACCTTGTATATTTTCCAGTGAAAGTTTAACCATTTCTTCGCTGACAGTAGGGTCAACTACCTACCAAATTTGACTGCTCTCCGTCAAGTAGTTTTTTTTTAGTTAATGCACCAACAGACAGATAGACAGACTGACGGAATTGAAAAACCTATATTTTCGTAATCTACGTGATCTGAAACGTCAAAATCCGAAAGAATCTCGGAGGGTGATTTTATTCTTGAATACAATACTTAATACTTCCCTTCGGTATGTTTATTGAAGTGGTTTCTGCTCTTGGAAACAATGGACTTCGGCGCCTTATTAAGCGGCTATATTAAAACGCTAGCGTTTTTCACGTAGACTCGATGTATTAGTCGATGTAATAATTCACTTCATATAAGCCTTACATGTTCAGAGAGGACATTAGTCAATCGAAAGTTTCCTCGACTTTCTTGGATATCTCGCACGCAACCGCAACTTTTAAAAAGAGCTATAAATTTCACGGGAGACATTATCTTGAATATTAGTGGAAACTGGAAAATATCGCTGATTTCTGTTTGCCAGGCAAAAGGGACAAAAGGGTGATAAATGGAAAATGAAATTTGTTTTTTGTTGTTTTCCACTTGAGTTTGATTCAAAGATATGAATTTACTTTAGGGATAAAGGAAAAGATTCGCAAAGTAAGTGGTTTTTCAACTGATAGTTTTTGCCGTAACTAACGGCTGTGAAGGCGGTGACTCGGTTTATTCGTATCCGACCAATGAGATTGTTACACACATTGTTTTTGTTATAGCAGTATTTAATTCAATTATTCTTGTAAGAAAAACTGATTCCTAATGTTTCAAGTCTATATTTAAACCGAGCCAAAGCATAATAAAAATAGAAATAGCCGATAAAGTTAGGTAACTAGGCATATTGATTGACAAGCATCGAAGATGGAACTATCAGATTGAATTTGTTGTTTAGAAACTTAGAAGTATGTTAGGTAAATTCAAATATTATTGAGATATATTTGAAATACAACATCTGAGAATATTATATTATGCCTTCGTACAATCCCACATCAATTACAAAATTATAGCATGGGGTGGAGTAACGAATAATTACTTAAAAAAATTGGAATGCGTGCAAAAGTAATTATTAAAATCATATATGTTGGAGAACCAAAAATGTAAGGTTAACTTCGCCCTTAATAAAGACAATTTATTATTATTATTATTTATTTATTTCTCTCAGCTTATTACTGGTTCCGCATTAACCGGGACTCTACCTGAGTCCTAAGGTTTAGTATTAGCTGTTGCGTGCCTATTCTATAGAAAGCACTTTACGAATAATGTGGGCAGTACCGAGTAGAGCTATTTTTTGTACTTGTGATGGACAGATTTTTCTTGGTAGCTTTTCGATATTATTCTGGAAACCTATTTTAACAGTTCCTAGTGCCCCTACTATAACTGGTATTACTTTGGTTTGAGTGCTCCACATACGCGATATCTCTATCTCAAGGTCTTTGTATTTGCTTATTTTCTCGGTCTCTTTGACAACGACATTAGCATCATCTGGTACCGATACATCAATCAGTAGGCATTGGCTCTTAATCTTGTCGTGGTAAATAATGTCAGGTCTGTTTGCTCTGATTGAGCGGTACGTAATAACTGCTTTGTCAAAGAGAATAGTGACTTCATCTGTTTCGGCGACTTTTTCAGGTTGATGTTCATACCAGTGGCCAGAAGTTGGTACGTTTATATGTTGAAGCATTGACCAGTGGAGGTAATTTGCAACTTTATTATGTCGCTGCGTATATTCTGCTGGGGCTAGCACGGGACAGCCAGATGTTATGTGGCTTATGTGTTCTTCATGTTGATGACACATTCTGCACTTGCTGTCAATGTTTTGACACAGAATTACTCGCTTGTGGTACCGAGTGTTTAGTGCCTGATCTTGGGCGGCTATTATTAAGCTTTCCGTTTCTGCCTTTAATCCCGCGCTTCCCATCCATTTCATACCCATTTTCGCGTCCACGTTATTTTTATTAAGGTTATTATAGAATTGACCATGGAGTGGCTTGGATTTTAAGTTGCCGATGTTCGCTTTATTCAGTGCTTTTTTGATGTTTTTCTTTAAGCTTTCAGCTGTTGTGTTCTCGCTCTCTTATTGCAAGTAGGTTCTTTGTATCTTTTCGCCATTTTTTGTCACGGAGTACATTGCTTTAGATCGTTCATGTCTTTCCACAGGTTTAATGAACTTGTCCTTAGTTTGTTTAATGTAGTCACAAAGCCCTACTACTGTACTTTTAAAGCATTTTCTGATTTATAGGTGGTCAGTAGCTTTCTAGTTCTTCTATCTATTTTCTGGAGTTCTTGTTCTTTCAAGTCAATTATCCCAAAGCCATATTGTGGCACTGGTATTGCTAGGCCGTTGATAGCTAGGACTTTGTTCTTTGTGTTTAGCTGTGTACCCAAGATAAGCGTTAATCGTCTTTACAAATTTTTTGTTTCGTGCTTATTATTATTATTATTATTATTATTATTATATAGGAAGGATTATCGTTACTCAACAGATTAACTTTTTAATGAAACGTTTTTATTAGATGCAAGGCAATTATTCCTTCAAACTTTGCTTATGCGACAATTTAAACATAAAGGTCATGATACGTCGAGATTTTAAATTTGAGCAAAAAAAGTTCTGTCTGTCGGTCTGTAACTTTTTTCTTTTTTGTTTACACGTTTCCTCTGGAACGGTTTGATGACTTAAAATGTAATACATTTACGTATTAGATATAACGAAATCTGAAACAGGATTGTTTTTTAAACTTATGCGGTGAAGAATCGGGGGGTAAATAGGGAAAAATAAATAAAGCAAGCCGGTAAAAGTAGACATTTGGGATTTGGTGTATATACTAGAAGCGAAGGCCTCAGATTTTTTATAATGTTTTCTATCCCCCCCCCACCCCTACTCTATTATTAAAGGGGTTGACAAAATAAAATTGAGATATTCACTTGAAATTTGGTACACGTATGTATTATAACGACATCTGGAAGTAGTTTATATTTTCAGATGACTCCGTTGAAGGGGTAGTGGGTAGGAGGTGGTGAATAGGGAAAATAAGACCGATTATTTCCACATACTAGAGCGCAAATGTAGTCAAGATGTTTCCTTTAAAGTGGCTTGGATGGAAAATCTGGATGTGGAAGTAGTGATTCCTTAGGCAGCGGTTTTATGGCGGTAAATTTTTTTTAAACACTTTACAGTGTTTTTGTACGCTCGAAATTTACTAACAAAAAATAGAGATAAATATTAGAAACAAAATATTTAACTTCGCCTGAATCGCACCCTCATCAGCCTTACACTTCACAGAAACTGGAAGGCTTAATCTGAACCACTTAAATCGGAAAATTCACAATGAGCCTCTCGCAGATATTCAAGGCAATCTAATTTCCAGGCTCCTTAGGTACTCCAGGATTACTGGAAACGTTATTCCGCATTAGTGTTGGGCGATATCGTGATTTTTCAATCACAACGTGAATCGTGACTGTGAATTTCTGATATCAGTGAATTTAAACCGTGATGTGATCACGACTTTTCATAATACAGTGAAAAGGATATATTGTTAATTTTGGTGAATAGGTGAATTCGCTACTTTGGTAATCTGTGCAGCCGTAGATATATAATACGTATGATATTTACATATACATACATGTTGATATTATGATTTGCTTATCCAACTAACCTGACATGGATTGGTGATAAAGCCAAAACACTAAAGTTTTAAATGGGACGCCTGTTTGAACTTCGTAATAGCATATTTTTGTAAAGTATGTAAACATTTCGGAAGCATCAATAAACTATTTAGGTTTTAGGTTGCTAGTATCAATCAGGGATTTTAATTTTTGCTGGGTTATTGTTTATAAGAGAGTGTTGCAACCTTTTTAATATAAGCCTCGGTTTTAATAAAAATGTACAAATTAAATAATGAATATAATGTTTATTTATAAAGTTATTCTTATTGGCTATTATTTAATATGAAGCATATTTGATTTAATAAAGTTCAAGTATTTCTCCCATTCAAATATTTATCAAAAATTTGTTACCTACTTCTTCCTTACAATTTTGGTCAACGGCATATAAGGCAGCACTTCTAACGTATAAAGCTATAACCATTATATACTCTTCGCCAACTTACTATACTTTTTTATTAATTGTTGCACATTCTATATATACCTATAGGATACTCATCTTCACAGTTGATTATAAAATTGGAAACCCTTTGAGAAAAAATGATTTCTAGGTAGGTACTATATTATGGTTAGTCGATGTGTTTTCGATGTAGAAGTTGTGGTTATTTCTCTCCAACAAAAACACAATTATCTAAAACATGTTTTGGAGCTAAGCATTTCACAATTTTAAAAATCAAAAAGAATACAAAATTGTCGAATTCCATATTTTTATTATATGCCATGCCGAGACGTGGATGTTCAATATTTGCAATAAAATTGCTAGTATATTTATTCAAAAAAATATTTTAACGCATGGTTTTAGTAGGTGTTCTCGTAACAGAAATGTTCCGCCACGACCCTGCCTTTAATTGCCAGTGAATAAAAGATATAAAAAGATAAGTAAATATAAATATATCTATATAGTATGAGACGCGCTAGATCAATCTATTTTGTGAAACGCGTACCTACACGTAATATCGTTAAGTCACGGAATCGTTTGCTTTACGTGTTATACATATGGTCGCAAACAAGATATTTATATCGTCAAGAATATATTGATATATGGAAAGTCGTGATCACGTCACGCTTTTCTTCCAACTTTATTCACAGTCGTTACTTGTGATTTTTTAATATCAGTGATTAAATCACAGTTCGCGATATATCGCCCATCACTATTCCGCATAAAAGAATTTCAGACAGTGTTGGCTGTGAGTGGTTGCGAATTTGCGATTGTTTGTCAAGTCTGCTATGATGACAAAGTGTGGTCGGCCATGTTGTACGTCGGGATCACCAACAGATACGGATAAAGCAGCTCAAGGGGTTATAAATAAATGACGATTCTCGCCCATGGCATCCCCGACGTTGTTTGTATCATCATCCCCCTGTCAGCTTCTGGTTCGACATTGAGCAGGGCCGCATCCGCCGTCGTAAGGCTTTGTTAGTCAAAACAATTCCGGATTCACATTTGAAAGTTATAAATTCTCGATTACTGTTGCACGCGTACTACGTAAAGCATTTCCACAATGTCAATTCTTTTTCTGACAGTGATGTGCTCAATTCGACTTCGACAATTGAAGTTTTCTGCTTAATAATAATAATAATAATAATAGATTTATTGCCCAACAGAATAATCCAATGTCCGCCACTCATGATAATGCTAACAACTATACAGTCTATGCAGTAACTAATACATAGATTACAAAATATTGTTAATGATGTAACAATAGATTTGAAATTTGATTTCAATAAACCGTTGTAACGGTCTTGATGTACCGACTTAAATGTGTGCTAAATATATCATAGACTGCTAAGCTTGTTTTATAGTTCCATCATAAATTAAATGGGAGACTTTTTGAGAATGTTTGTACGGCTATTGGGATAATAAAATAGAATATCTTCACGTGCTCCTAATCTCGGGATTTTGAAATTAATTTTTGATAATGGTGTTGGGCAGTCAATTAAATGATTAAGTAGTTTATATAAAAATACCAAAGTAGTTAGTATTCTGTTCTCTAATGATTTCATGTGTAATCTTGACAGTAACAGAGTGGATATCCCTGCTTTGGATAGTTGGTATCAATTCTGAAAACTAAGTGCTTCATAAATTTTCATCGAGTTTTCTCTGCTTCTGCTTGTGAGTGAACATTATAAATTGCGTTCCAAATTATCACACCATACACAAGTTTTGATCGAACCATTGAGAAATACGTTTTAAGTGAATCTACATTAGAGAATTGTTTACAATTTCTTGTTATAAGGCCTAGTTAGTGCCCAATTTGTGGACGAGTTCATATGTTCTGTAAAGTCCAGTAGAATCGAATAATAATCGCAGGTACTTAGTTTATTGAGCTCTTGACAATTCCTTGTCATTGAAGGTATACAAATACTAAACTAAACTAAATCATTTATAAATATAACAAACAAGAGTGGCCCCGGGTTTGAACCTTGAGGTACCCCTGATGGTGCTAGGTAACTATTTGACTTAAAACCATTGTATTGAGCATATTGTAACCGGTTTTCTAAATATGATATAAACAAATTTAATACTAAATTACCTTAAAACCCTTGAACGGGCAAATGTCCAGTTCTTATACCGTACTTTCATCGCTGAATCTTCTGATGGTCTAGGTTTGAAAAAATTAACTTGTGTACCAATTTCGAAAGTTTTTTTTGCTGTTTATTCAAATGCCGTGCAGAATTGTACAAGACGATACAAAAAGTTATGAGATGTTTTAAAAAAAATATACAAACATTTTCATGGATTTTTTCGAAAAATCCGCCATTTCAAATTTGAAAACTGTTTTTCACAATTACGCAACTATGAAAAAGCGTGGCATTTCTTCTTATTCTAATAGACCCCGTTAGAATTTTTTGAATTCAAAATGGCGGCACAAAGTTAAAAAATATGTAATAACCGATATTTTGTTAATATTCTCGTTTAATATGACTAATTCTCATTCAAACTTAATTACTAGACACCATTTTCTCCAACAGCGTGCGTGAATACCTTAAAAACGTATTTAATTTGAGAAGATGATTTGGGTCATCAGAGAAAGCGAAAATACATGTTTTCGGCCAATTTAATAGAACTCACTGTGGGCTATAGAATTTTATATGTTTTCCTCAATAAATCAGCGGATTAAAATAGTGGAAAATCAATTGACAGGGATCTCTCCTCACTGGTGTTTGATATTTACCAAGAATGGGTTGGTTAAAGCACTCTCAGTACTGAACCCTGATGAAGATGGTCCTCATACGTACACTGCACATAACTCCTTATAGTATAAACAAGGCACTTCACATTTGATGCATCCAGGCAAATGAATTCGACGAAGAGGTGCCTCCTCAGGTTGCCAGCGCGATTACCAGATTTAATCCCCCTTCATTCCATAGTGGCTTTCCAGAGAGCTAGTGCAATTTTATCGATGTAGAAGGTCTTAAGGACAGTATGAAATAAGTTCAATTTAATCAGACACAACGACCTTTGAAAAGCTTGGCTGCCTCACTTGGGAACTCTTTTTACATTCCCATATAAAAAAACCTGAATATTGTTTATTTATTTATTGTAACACTCTAATAATTGTCGATAGACGGTTGTTTTGGATGAGTTCAGTTCTTTTTGTTGTTATTGTCATGGTCAGAAGGAATCAGGACCAAATTTTTATAGCTGTAATGTTTTTTTGGGTATAACATTTTCCAACAAAAAAATTATAAAATGTTACCGATTTTGTATTAACTAATACTTAGAATACCCTGTATTGGCGGCACAAAAGTAGTGGATTGACCTACGTCAGATTTTTAACTATATCCCTTTTACTTTCTTTATTCATTTAATAACGGTAAAAATATTAATTATTTTCAGAAATGAAAAATAGGAATCAATTTATTTGTTCACATTCTTCATTATGTCTTTATCTAAATGTTACCCAAATACCCATTTCTTACTTTTCTACGAAGAAAATATGGCAATTAAATAATTATATTACTACGGTATAAAATTTTCTTGGTAAAAATAGAGTTCAAAACAACACCGCTATATTCATTTTTATTTCATGTCCAACCCTCTATCCGCAATAGCATAGGATATAAGCTAAAAGCGACGTATTAGTGATCCACTTACCGCCGCACGTCCTAAACTCCCCCATTATCGATTCCAACATACGATCTGTAAACACGGATCCTACCCTGGCGTCGCGTTTCACGAAATTGCTTTGTTCGAATCATATTACCGAAAAGGGGCTTTTAATAACACCCCGCAATTGGGGTGTTCCTTGTTACTTTACATGACACCTCGTTGGCCATTACCATTCGATAATATTGAAAAACATCGGCAACCCCGGAGTTCGTTAACGCTTTGCGCCGACTTAAGGAGTAGCGCTTCCGAAACGAGACGTGGGATGAAACTCGACGTAAAGGACGGAAACGAGAAAATAACTGGAATCTTGTATACGACGTATTGAGCGTATAGTTGGTTTCAAGATGTTTGAAATCTACTTAAGGTGGCCATTCCCTAGAAAGAGACATCCGATAGAGAAATATTTATTATTTTTAGCCATCACTTTTTTTTCTTAGTACGTATATTTAAAAAAACTATAAGAGTACCTAAGTAGAATCATAACAAGACTATTACTATGAATTTTCACTCAATAATTTTAGTGGTTTACAAAATAGCTCGTTTTAAATTTAAAAATCATGTTAATCTTCCTATTTCGTAGCTTTAAATCGAGCTATTTCGCCAAACCACTCAAATTATTGAGTGAAAATTCATAGTAATAGTCTTGTTAGTTCTACTTAGGTAGTCTTATAGTTTTTTTAAATATACGTACTAAGAAAAAAAAGTTATGGGCAAGAATAATAAATATTTCCCTATCGGATGTCTCTATTTAGGGAATGGCCACCTTAACGAGCATAATTGTTACATACTACGTGAGAGGGAATGGAACTCGGCGCAAAAGGGGACCGAAACTATAGTAAGGCCAATATGTCTAGTCAGTAGAGCAAAAAATAAGCGTTATGCTCGTCAAAGGATACTAGGTGTTATGTAATACTTAAGCGGCACCTCGTTCTACTACATAATTCCACATAATCTATAGACATTTATTAAGTTTTATCCACCTACTAGAGATGATAACCACGACTAGGTCATTATGTGTAATTTCTCCAATCGACCAAATAGAATAAATGTTTGATTGCGGTGTCTTTATACCTAATAATTTGTTCAACTATTCTGAAATTGTTGGAACTGTCATAAACAAACGTGAAACGAGACCAAGCACCCGCAATCAGTGGCGCCACATATATATTTTCAGGTATATATAAAATAATATATTATAGTATTCATATTTCGTAAAATAAATTAATATAGTTAAATTTGTTTTTACACTCAACTCAACCAAAATGTAAAACTGTAGCTCTTTTAAAAAATTGTCAGTGGCACGCATACTTTTGTTTAGGAGTGGAATACCTACGAAATCTGACATCAAAACTGTAGAGTGTTTGATGTTTATAAAAATTTATACAAATTTCAACAATGCCAGTTGCTCTTATTGCCCAGCAAGGATCAATGTGGAGGCGTGAGCATATCCCTTGCTAGGATAGGATGGTGACAGGGTTGTTAAAAATAATTCTTCTAACAATATAACTAAACTTTCTTGATAAAATAACATAATTAGAAACAAATCTTACCAACGTTAAAAATGAATAACTGTTCTAATAACATAAATAAACTTTATTGTTAAAATATCGTAATTAAAAACAAAACTTTCCTTTTCCTTTAATTTTCCAAAATAAATAATTTATCTTATTCATAATCACTACACGACACTATCACATGTTACCGCACTCGCTCATCACTGTTACTGTCAGTACCGCTGCTGGCTCCTGCATTTATAATTATTGGCTCAGTTACTGCGTCAATCCGAATATCCGTATCTCATATATTTACTTCAACTTTCTTAACGTACTCTTGTGCTCTATGCATTTTCGCCCACATTCAGCTGTAGCTCCCTTTAATGTACTAGATAGAAAGCATTTTAAATTTTCTAATTTAAAGGTTTTATTTTCTCGTGCAACATTCCCCCTTGCTTCAGCCCAAATAAGCTCAATGGGATTGAGTTCACAGTGGTAAGGCGGCAGTCGTAATACTTCAATACCTTTAGCTTTAGCCATTTCATCCACATTCTATTTCTTATATATCGGCGAATGCTGTTTCGCTAGGGTTAGCAATTCGGCTTTAACCGAAGCACGATCGAATGAGATACCTTTACCATCTAACCATTCTTGAATTTGCGCTTTTCGCCATGCATTGGTTGGCCATTTCTCCAGTAATCGGCTGTGGTACGGGGCTTTATCCATAATAACGACAGATCCGGGTTCTATGTTTGCGAGAATTTTTGCAAATCATTCCTCGAAAACATCTGCATTCATGTCCTCATGATAATCGCCACTTTTTTTCAAAACGAGCGTTAGGCGTCCATCTTCCACCAATCCTGAATCACTTCCTTTGTGCGTTATTATTAAGCGGTTTTTTTTTCAATTCTTTGGGACTTCCTGCCACATGTATTTTTTTTAAGCGGTGCTAGGGGAATCTACAAAATATCACAATTAACCAGTATGTTACTGGTAAATAACCTCTACGCCTGGGACTTTTACGCCAAAGGATCAGTTAGAGGTTGCGTTTTTTAAATAAATAACACAAATAAGTATAAAAACTTGAAATTAAATATTTCGCCGACGTTTCGGACATCTAATCTGTTTCCTTTTTCAAGACTTTTTTGAAAAATCTTTTTTGCTGTGTATGAAAAATACACAGCCCTAAGAATCTTTGTTATATTGAATATTCATAGATACTTACTGTTTACATAGAACTATTGATATAGTTAACAGTTTTTTTAGTTTTTATACAATGTTAAGTTTGTGAAGTTCTTCTTTTAACATTGGCAACTAAGTTGTACAGACATCTACGGAACAATTCGACACGCATCTATCCTCATTCAAGAACATTATCGCGGATTCTTTAATTTTTATTTTTTTGCTATCTGCCTCTTTTGGTAACATTTTTACCGAGTCCCAGTGTATTCTATGTCAATTCTCCCAAGCGTGTTCGCAGATCTTGGACCTCTGAATTTCATTTTTTCTGTTATAATTTTTATGTTCGCCCAATCTTACACTAAATGGGCTGGATGACTCACCCATGTAATGTTTGAGTCATCCAGACCATTTAGTATAGTACATAGTTTATTCTATTCCACATCAAATGCCTTACTGTAGTCCACAAAACAAAGGCACCAAAAACAACCGTGTGTGTTTATTAATGACGAAGAAAAGAATATTTTGGAACGATTTGACGCGTGAAAATATACACACAAATCTCAGATTCTAACGCCTATACTAGGCAAAGGAGCCTGAAAAGGTCTTGTTTAAAAAAAAAACAAAAATCCCAACATGGCTACCCAAGATATTCAAGGTCTAAGTTCTTTGCAAATATCTCGCGTCCTATTCATCGGATGCCCATGAGGTCAATGTGAAAGTTGTACAGAATTGAATTATCTACTATTTGTCTTTTTTATTCCCCCCTCCCCTCTTTTTCGAGATATTCAAGGTCAAAGTTTCAAAAACGTGGCTTTAGCGATTATCTCGCTCCAAAAAAATCAGATCAATAAACTTAACATGAAAGTTGCAGAGAATTCAATTGTCTACAAGAATGGTATTTTGCATTTCTTCCCAGAACCTTGCCCGTTTCGAGATATTCAAGGTAGAAGTTAAAAAAAAACGGTTTATTTTTTAAAATATCTCGCTTCCTATACCCCGATAAGTCCGCTGCATAGCAAGCGAGATACTCGAGGAATAGGAAGCGAGATATTCGCGAAAACCATGTTTTTGAACTTTGGCCTTGAATGTCTCGAAAGGGGGTGGTTGGTGGTAAGAAATAAAAAAAACTGCTTGTAGATAATTTAATTCTCTGCAACTTTCACATTGACCTCATGGGCATCCGATGTATAGGATGCGAGATATTATTTGCAAAAAACTTTGACCTTCAACATCTTGGGTAGCCATTTTTGTGGATTTGGGTTTGGGACACCTGAAGGAACGAAAATTCAGATTTTTACTAATTTTCTTCAGGTTTCCACAGTTTTTTGACTAATTTCCGTGGATTATATGTCCTTAAACGATATTCGTGCTTTTGAGGTTCTTCATTAAGTTGACTAAGTTTTCATATTTTTCTACTGCAGAAAAATGTTCTACTTTAAGGCGGTGTTGGTTGGGAATACCAAATATTATTTCGTTGTACATGTAATAACTACCCTGAATGTAACAAAATGTTTACTAATCTTTGTAATCTGTGTAATTCACGCGTCGATAGGAGTAGGGAATCATGGACAAAAATGATTGGAAGTGACTCACTAATCCTGAAAGTCCTGTGCTCCATGAATTTATAACGGTATTTATAAAACATTACAACTGTTTAATATAAATTTTTGATGCGTTATTATTGTTTAAAATTAATAATTACCCATTGCAAATTATTACAAAAGTGCTACATTACTTAATAGAAAACACAAACCGGAATTGGAATCTGTTTGCAGCTTTCCAATGTGATTTTGTTGTTAATTAGTCATTATCGGCAACAAATAAAATTTGATTGAATATTTATGATGGAATACGTTATAAAATACCAAAGTTATCCTACGCTTTTGCTGCAACGTTATTAAAAAAGTAATTTATGTATGTATTAAATTCATTAATTAGCAATAATTGGTGCAGTTCTTTGTGCGTATCTGACACATTTTTTTATCACTTTGTTACATGACAGACTTGTGCCCGATCAGTGTGAACATCGCTGCATATCGACTAGTGGATAAATAAAAAATGGAATATATTTTTCATATTTAAAAAAATAAAATTCCTAATTTAAAACCTAAAATACCATGGAAGGAAACTCATGTCCTCTACACAGAGGGTAAATCCAATCTTGAACTATTAGTAGGGGAGCCCTCGACCAGAATTTTAGCCTCACGGCATGAAGACTTCTATTATTTTTCGATAGTTTATCACTCTGAAGAAAAAGTTCCATTACTACTGACATGTTTGGCGTTACTGAAGGGGTGAATTCATTTATCGAACATGTAAAAATAAATGATCCATTTTTTTATCACGACACCTCAGTTTCCTTGTTTTTCTGTCAAAGGTGAATTTAACCTATGAAATGTAGGAAAAATAATAACTCGGTCGCGTCTCTAGTGGGGGAAAATTTCTAATTTTTCGACACAGAAAATTTTGCCATCACGGCACGTTAGATTTTCACATAATTACATGCTTTTGATACTGGAAAACCTAGGAAAAATGGTAACTGACAATTTTCAGACGAATCGGACAATAAATGATAAAATGTGTCCGGATAATCGTACCGCCATTTTGAATATCCCAATTTCGATTTCATATTCGTAACCTGCTACTTCAATAACCTCCACATACCGATTTTCAGCGGAATCGGACCATCATCCGACATTTTGGCACCGCCATTTTGAATTTCTCAATTCCATATTCGTAATCAGCGATGTCGAAAACCCCCGCATACCAATTTTCAGCGGAATCGGACGACAGATCAGTAAATTATTTTAATGCAGTTTTCGGTAATTTTTTGACATCCTGTATATGAGTATGGTGTAAACGTGAGGGTTTTTCAGGTCTCTGCCTTACCCAGCCGGTAATTTGAAAATTTAAAAATATGGATTTCTCAAAAGTTCGTAACTAGAGTCGGGTCGAGTTTAAAAAGACCGATATATGAATTAATATTGCACATACGTTTTCACTGCCTCTTGCACACAAACTTAAAGCCATAGCCTAAAGACATTGTCAATGTATGTCTACCAAGATTCTTTCCCACTTCTTTTGAGTAAATATTGGATATTCATCTGTCAAACGAACAATGTCAAACCACTAAGTCTTACAATTTTCTAGTACTTACGTAGATATTACACGTTTTAGAATAGAATAAAGAGGATCGCGTAGCTCAATCGGTAAGATGCTCGAACAGCAATAAATATAAATGGGGTTGTTGCGAGATCGATCCCCAGCACTTCTACTTTTTTTTTTAAATTTCATTGAGCTGTATTAAAAGTTAATAATTTTCCTTCTAAAATTTTTATTTTATTAAACTGCGCCGCGAGTTTTGTTAAAACTTTATTTTCCCCAAAAATGTGTCTTTTATACTACTAGCGCATGTTTATCTCTAATAAAATGTACTTTCTTACGTTACATATTAATACACGAATGGTGAAACGTGCGTCGAGTAGATAAATTTTTCAAGTGTAGTGTTTTAGTATTTATGAAAACGTGTCAATGCGTTGTTCTTTCAGAATTGTTTTAATTTATTTGTTTTAAAATTATTGCTATACATAGAGATTTCATTTTTTTTTGTTATATGAAATATTGTATTTTTACTGACATCCTTTCCTGGCAAGAAATGCCCAAACCTTCTCGTGTTTCTTGCTGGACTGTAGCAATATTAGTCTTTGCCCGAACCTATATACCTACAGTGTCTGTCATAAAGTTGGCTACATATGGGAAAAATTTTTATTATTGAGATTTCTAAAAAATACTATATTGGCGGTTCGTTTCTTTTTTTACATGCAAATACCTGTATTCAACTAAAATACATAAAATTTTTGTCGAAACTAAATATTTGTGAAATAGAAACAAGAGTTTATGATTTTTCATATATAGTAATTAATGGTAGGGATAAAATTTGCACTTTTTTATTTTCCTCATATCTGCTTCAAAATTGATATATGAGGGTCCTTGTTGTATTCTGTATGCACTTTTTCTTCATAAAATTTTTCAATATCTCAACAATTTGACCCATTTTTCGGTAGGTACCACCGTCAACTATTTTTTACAGTCCTGCCAAACCGGTGATCACATGAAATGTGTCAAAATGTAATTTTTTTGTTGTTGGACGTGCATAAACGAACCCCCAATAGAGTTTTTTAGAAATGTCAAAAATACAATTTTTCTCATATGTAGCCAACTTTATGACGGACACTGTATAATGAGAATTATTAAGTTTAAGGTCGAACTTTTTCAAAACCAGCTGATTGCTAGAGTTTTAATGAAGCAAACAAACATCTGTAATAAATTAGTCTTAAACAAAAGGATTTGATTTAGCTTTGCCCAGACTATAATGTTTTAAAATCGGTAGTTTTAAAACTGTGATAAGATATATACATATTCATCGTCGTTTTGTTTGTGTATGACGTGCCTGTGGGTGAATTTATAATAATGGCAAGTTGTAGTGAAAATAACTTTTTTCAAAAGTGGCAAAATGTTAAAAGGACTGGTAATTTTAAGAAAAAAGTGCTGAAAAACTATTTAAAAAATTTCTCACAAAGTTCGCATATTCCAATAAATAGGGTTAGGAATTGTATTCGAGCACCATACATTCTATAAGTTTTAAAGCGGTTCTATTACGTGCTCAAATGGTTTAAAGTTGGTTTTAACATAAGCCTACAAGTTTAAAAAAAAATTAAGACCAATGAGGCTTAAAATATAATTTTACAAGAATAAATCGATATACTTAAAGAGCTTAGCTTAGCCTTGTTGAAAATTTTAGCCCTCTATAATTAATCCCATCAATTCAATACCATCTATCTTTAACTGTTTTTCTGAACTGGTTTTATTAGTCATCAATTCTCCATTTTATAACATATATAACTTTAACGGCTGAAGGTGCTTGTAGAAAAGATTGATTTGCATTTATTTAAGTCCGCTGAAAGCATTTGTGTGCCTTTTAATTTTTGATTTAGTGTCTATCCTATCCTTTTCTAGATGGGCCCCTGTGCTCCCATAAAGGTTTTAAATCAGCTTCATAGAGTCTTTCTAAACTATTTACGTCTATAAGTAGTCTTGGAAATAAGTTTTTAGGATGACTGATAGATTATTTTAAAATTATAATTGTTACTTGGGTCTGTCATCCAGATGTAATAAGGCTCTTACAATTTTTAAAAGTGTTTCTAACTTTAGTGATCATTTTCAGTAATATATTTTGTAAGGATCATTTTTAATTAAGTTATCTAGCATTTCGTAATAATCATCCTTGTATAAAATTACCACCTTACCACTTTTACAGGTTTTTAGATAAAAGCAAGCTTTTTCAGCTATGTATTGTATAACCATGAAAAATGCAACCGCCTCTGAAATTGTCACTGAAAACAAAATACAAATTTTCTAAAAGCACTTAACTATTGCAAACGTTGTTCTTGACAGCCCGTGATTCGTAAAACCCATTTAACGGCTGTTAGTGTGGGAATATCCATCTTTTGGAAACCACCCAAGTCAGTTTAATGTAATTTAACAAACAAAAAGGTCGTCTATCGTTACGACTCATTACTTACCGCCACGTCACCGGGTATAAAAAAAGTATCGATCAGACATTTGTATTTACGTAACCGGAACATTTTATCGGCCGTTTCAATTTGAATTAAACATTTAGTTTTATATGTCATACAACGCGGAACAGATTGAAAGCGTCCATAAAACAAAAACGATGAAAAATAAACGTTTAAAGCTCTAGCATCAATGGAAACAAAATTAAAACAAACACACGAGTGGAAACGCTAGGCTAGATTATTCAAATAAAAATCAAACCCATATATTTTAGTCTAAAGCAAATAATTAACGCGGCAGATGGGAAATTAAAAGAAAATATAATTTATTTCCAGCGGGCATAAAATTTATTTTATCGAGTAAATAGTAGCCTGTTTAAGTAACGTCCTATTTAATATTTACTCGGAGTGGTTTATTAATTTCACCTTAAAATAACATTTATGAATTTTGATATACGCCGATATAACGAAATTATTTTAGTGAATTATAAGAAGGCGAGAAAATGTTATAACGTAAAACGTTGATGTCGACATGGATTTGCAGTCTCCACGATCCATCATGTGTTCATTTTCCCCATGATATCGTGACTTTTATTCATTTTCACTGCATTTATGCCATCCAAGGCGTATAAATTAAGTTAGGATGAAAAATGTACTGTGCCAGTGATGAAAGGGAACAAAATTTCTTCCACATCTGCTCTCTGCTATGTTTAGATAATTTCCAATCTGCCGTTGGAGTCAATTCAGAAATTGATTAATAATTATGTGGACTGTGATTTAAGTACATTGGACAAACGAAATGTCCAATTATGATGAGATTCGAGGAACATTTGGCCCATCCAATAATGGAAGAACTGAAAGTGTAGTGTTGCCAAACATGCCTTTGATAACAATCGTAGAATAGATCATTGATAACATACGGTTAATTAGAAATGTAACAAATAATATAGTCGGTTGAATACTTTCGAAACCTTAGAAATTGAACAATATAAAAATTGAACTAATAATAACAAAATATCTACCCCGAATAGTTCGCTTTATTGGTTATTAGGTCATATTAGTTGAACCGTGACAGAGTTTTAAGTAGGGATGACAGGATTGGTCGAGTTTGTTCAATTGTAGTAATATTTTAGTATGAATTTAAGGCGGCCATTCCCTAGAAAGAGACATCCGATAGGGAAATATTTATTATTTTTGGCCATAACTTTTTTCCTAGTACGTGTATTTAAAAAAATTATAGTACCTAAGTAGAACCATAACAAGACTATTACTGTGAATTTCCACTCAGTAATTTCAGTGGTTTGCAAAATAGCTATATTTAAGTTTAAAAATTATGTTAATCTTCCTATTTCGTTGTTTTAAATCTAGCTATTTTGCAAATCACTGAAATTATTGAGTGAAAATTCATAGTAATATTGCGTATTTTCCACCTCTTGGAAAACACCCTGTATGAATCCGTGGGTTCTAAATAATTTCAACAAGAGATAAACACCACTAACGCTTTATTTAACAATTTACTGCCTCTACAATAATTCACATTCACTTTGTTTACTTGATATTTAACCTCACTTTTCACTTTTCAACTTGTTCACTTTTATAAATTGCCTTCTTAATAAAACTTCCTCTTCCGCGCTGGTAATCGCGCCTTATATACTCCGAACTTGACTCTCTAGATCCATCTAGAAGCAATTAAGAATCTTCTCTTACCACATTCCAGAAAAGTCCATTTCTTTCTGCTAGCTTCCAGTCACAATTAATAGGCATAGGCGTATCATCTCCAGTTCCAAGGGGGTGTAATTCATAACAGTAATAATCTCGTCATGGTTCTACTTAGGTACTCTTATAGTTTTTTAAAATACACGTACTAAGAAAAGGAAGTTATGAGCAAAAACCTAAACTTACTGCGGGCCCAGATGGAATTCCTGCATTTCTACTGAAATACTGTATATGTGTATAAAAAAGGTGAAAGACATAATGTTACCAATTATAGAGTGATAAAAATCTTTGGTAAAGCTTTCAAAATCTTACTGCATGATAACATTTATGCACATGTTCAACTGAAAATATCTACGCAACAACACGGTTTTATGAAAGGTCGCTCCACCGTAACGAACTTAATCTACGCTACTCATTACATTGCTGAATCAATTGGTTCTCACATACAGGTCAGTCTATACTGACTTTTCTAAGGCGTTTGACAGACTGAACCATAGGAAACTTCTCTGTAAACTTGACAAATACGGATTATCTGACGGTTTACTTCAATTTCTTGAGTTACTTGACTGATAGAGTTCAGTTCGTATCTTACAATGGATATCAATCTGTTGAATACCGAGCCACGTCGGGAGTACCCCAGGGATCAATACTTGGACCCCTTTTCTTTAATATTTTTATTAACGACATCAGTGATCACTTAGACGTATATTTCTTAATACATGCCGATGACGTCAAGATGTTGCATAGGATTAATGATTTTAATGACTGCAAAAAACTTCAAAACAACTTGACTAAGTTATCGGCTTGGTGCGATGAAAATGATCTTCACCTAAATGTTGGCAAGTGCAATGTTATGAGTTATACAACCAAGGAGTCCCCAATTATATATAATTGTAAAGTTAATAGCGACACGCTGAAAAGACCATCTACGTTCAAGGATCTAGGTGTAACTTTTGATAATAAATTAACCTTCACTAACCATATTGATGATGTAATTTCGCATGCATACAGAATGTTAGGCTTCATTTTGCGTGGCAGCCATGATTTTAACGATGCGAAAACCTTAAAGATGCTTTATTTTGCTTTCTCTCGATCTAAGCTGGAGTATGCTTCACTTGTCTGGCAATCTAGGGATAATACTCATAATGATAAATAGGAAAATATTCAGCGCCGCTTCCTGAAATTTTTAAACTGGAGAACTGAGAGTACATATCCATCAATTGGAGCTTCTCAAAATCAATTACTTGCAAAATTTGAAATTACCAGTCTTTCCGAAAAGCGTGAGTCCTTTGCTTTGCGTTTTTTCTAGATAAAATTATGCATAATAAACTAGATTGTAGTGAAATATTAAGCCAACTGAACCTTTATGTCCCACGGATTAATTCTCGTCATTCTCATAGCTTTTATTTATTCACTCCTAGATCTAACGTATTAAGTTTTCTCCTCTGTTTAATATTTGTATTAGTTATGAAACTCATTGCGGCCATTTGGACATATTTGCCTAGCAGCCAGAAACTTCAGCTACTGTCGTGCAGTCTAATCGCCTTCATAATTTCTATTTGTACTTCTTAGTTAGGTTAGGTTAAGTTAGTTCAGATTTCCATCCTATAAATGGTTTTGTACTGTTAGATGATGTATGATTAAAATTAAAAAAAAAAAAATTAATAAAAAATAAATATTTCCCTATCGGATGTCCTTTTTTAGGGAATGGCCACCTTAAGTATATTATTAGTTATGTTTTAGTTAGACTTGTTCCATAGTAGTTCATGATAGGGAACGCTCTTTTTAGTTCACTTGTCATAATTGAACTAGTTTGTTCATTTAGTTCACTAGTTCAGGCTTAAAGCAATTCTCCTATTGGGCAACGGGGTTCTCCCTACTATTCCATTCGTTCAAACGTGTGTCAAACGTTTAACGGGACTGGCGCTGAGAGTATCTCCACTCTTCTGGTCCCGAGGGGGAGAGGGAGCGAGTCTGCGGATAATTCGAATGTGGACGTAATGTTCTTGTCCGGAGGCGGGAAAGTTATTCACTGAGAACTAGTTCCTTTTAGTTCATTTGCTGAACCGGATCCTTGAACTAGTTCGCTTATGAACTACATAAGCCTAGTTTTAATTTATATCATCTCCCGATGCTGCCAGCGCGCTTGGCTTGACTCAATCGAGTGTTGGTATTAAGTGTTGTACTCAAGTCTTTTGGTGTTTCTAGACACTACTTCAGAGACTATTGATACTATTACATCTTGCAATGTATATTTCTCATTAACTTGAAGTTGTTGATATCTATTTTATGATTGTTGGGTAGCCCTAGACTTTAATTCTTATATTTTTAAATGAACCATATGTTTCTTAAATCTTCTTATAATTGAACATTTCGCTTGGCCGACATACTTTAAATTACAATCATTACAACCAATTTTGTAAATTCCGAATCTTTGGCTTGATTCCATTTTATCCTTCGGGTTCCCCGAACAGTTGCAATTTATTTCGCGATGTGTGGATAACCGTCATATCTAGGTTGTTAAACATTAGCAGAACACTTTTGCCATGTAAATACCACTTTGAATAATTATGTTTTACACTTGACAAAAGTATAATTTAATTTTACGATATAAGCATCGACATATTTGGGTCTATAATACGGTTTATTAACCATGAAGGTGTATGTGTACACATTTTAACGCAATGCTGGTTATTATTTTTATTGTGACGAATATTGATTGACATGATTTTTACTGGCTAGGCTACAAACACTTCGCCGTATATTTAACATCGCCACAAGTAGAACGAGAAGCGAAAGGGGTGGGGAAAGAAGAGTCGTACAATAGCTGTAATGGGGGATTATTTTTGTGGGACGGCAAACAGGGTGTGGGGGCGGCAAGCAAGGGGATAAATGATTACGTCCGGAACGACTGGGATTGATGATGGGGCGGTTAAGGGGTGTCATATAAAGGAAATATCACACACAAAAATGCTATCAAATTTTATTCAGATTTTGATTTATGGGCAGGCGGAGAAATAAAGTCTTACGATAATAAAAGACGCAATAAATGTAATTTAGTAAGGAAAATATGATATATTATTGTGTTTTTATGTTTATTGTGGTACGTACAATGCGGCAGAGTTAAACAATTACGAAGGTATCGATTTTATACAGAATGGACGCTATATATGCCCTTATATAAAGGAAGTCGATGAGGGTATAGAAAAGGGTGTGATTTCTTTAACCATCCGAAAAATATAATTGTGTCCTACTTGATATCCGTCTTTATTTTGCACAGTGTTTGTCCTTCACTCGTTATGATTTTAAAATTAAATAAAATTTATTTTTACACTTACATCTGATACAATTTGTCGAGTCCGGTCTACAGGGACACCTACAGATTGAATCGGATCGTGTGTTAGTAGTAGATGAACATTTCATCACTTTTGCAAGTTGAACTGAACCATCCAAACTACCGAATAAATTGTGATTATTCTGTAATAACCACTTTTTCATCCATTTGCATTTCCGACACATCGATTTGTGACCACAGTCACGTGCAGAAGATGGGATAAGTTCGCTGTATCTTACTGGGGCTTTTCTTTCAAGAAAATCGCTTTTTAAATTCAATGAAAATCTTGTATGCATATATTAATTTCCACAACTAGGAATTAACAAGGTGCAAAAGTAAACATTTAAGAGAATTAATATACACATAATGAAACCTTGCTTAAGGCAATTACAGGAAATGTTCTCCGGTTACTTCTTGGCAGCAACCAGACTTATCTTTATAGACTTTATAAATAATCAAGAGGATATAGGTCCGGGAAACGTGTAGACATTCGCCTTTTCTACCAATTCAATGATCATGATGTACAACTCTGACTATTTTATATCGGTAAAACCTCCCTGCTTATTATAGCTTTACGGCAGTATTTTAGAAATAAATTTTAGGCTTTCTTTTACCTCGGAAAACTTATATTACGGCCGTTTCCTTGTTTTTTGACAAGGACAGAGCAAACAGTTAGTTACCTAAGTATAGTAGGCGTAAAAGAGCTGAGGCCATCAAAGAGATGCCGATAAAGCGGTTGAGGCCGACAAAGCGACCGACAAAGGACACAGGCGTCTTCTTGCTTCCTCGTGTCATTGTATGTATTTCCTTTACTATACCGTTTTTCTGAATCGTTGAATTGGCCGAAATGGAGTTGCTTGGTGACTAATCCCTAGATATTATTCTCTTGGAGTTTTTCTGGCATGAACAGTATCGTGCTTGTGTCAGTAGCAACGGTGGCCATGTTGAACATTTAAAGTGTTTGATATTTGGTAATTTTAATCAACACCAAACCATCACGCGAGGATTGTAAGTGCTTAGTGGGTTTGTGTTTGTCATGGCGGCTTCATATAATTTGGCGAACTTTTGTCAGTTGCATTAATATCAGTTATTGTTATTACGTTAAACTCAGTTATAAGCTGATGACAGCATTTGATTAGTTAATTTGCTAGGTGTTAATTTAATTTTGTTTGCTCAAGAAGTGATGAGAGGTCCCGCTAAATTATATAAATTATCATTCAGTCATTTAGACTTTAAATAATCAACTTCTGTTGTTATAATCACGATAATTGGTAAAATACAGCAACATTCAAAAGTGCAAATAGAATAATATTTTAGTTATACAATATTAAACAAACGTTGAAATGGACTTACGACGCAAATTAAAATAATTGTAATGTAAACAATTTATTATGCGGAACGACTGTATTTATGCAGCTGAAATAAATCCAAAAATATAAGTGATGGATCGAGAAGTGATATCAGAATACACAAACTGTTAAAACAATTAAAGAATGGACGAGGTCAATGAGAAATTATAGGTAATGCATTCGTTATTGACAAATATTACTTTATCACATTCTCCATAAATAATAAACAAATTTAAAAGGCCTTGGGTGTAATTTAAGTATTTTCGCATTTCTTGACATTAGAGAATGACACATTGATGATTGTTTCTAAACAATGGCTAAGTTGATGGCAATGTTTACTAAAAATTCTAGAACATTTAAGAAAATCGCGAATGTTTCAAAAAGTTGTAACTTTAACCCCCACAATACCTACAAGAGAAAGGAGAATTTAGTTTTACTTAACTTAATGTAAAAAAATACAGAATGTTCGATTTGAACTAAAAAAGTTTTTGAGGTTTGAATTTGACAAAATGTAACGTGAAAATGGGACACTTGATATACTATTATGGAATTTATATTCATTTTGTGTTCTTTCTACGTTCCAAACAGCAAACGAGAATCTCCTAAAGGAAGAAAGTTATAAAAAGTTCTTGCAATCCGTTGCACCTGTCAATTATTTTTATAAAACGTTCTCTGAAACTGCTGGGGTTAGGTATATGGTAAGCGACATGTTTTCGACTCAGAATTTTATGGTCATTTCGAAAAAAATATACAGGGTGTAATCAGTTTCATGTCGTTAAAAAAATGGTAATGGGGACCGACTAGACAAACAAAAAACCTTTATGGCGTTTTTCTCTAGGGGCACTTTAAATAAAACTGACCTAGGTCAACATTTTAAATATTTATTTTTTTTAAATATTAGTGTAGAAAATTATTGAGAACCACTGCTTTTCTTAGTCAATGGACTTGTAGTTCCCAATTATACAACTTTTAAATTGTCATAAAAAGTGCAAAGGCCTTGGATCATCGACCGCCTTTGATAGACCGCCTCAATCGAACTGAGGCAATTATAAAGAGGTAAATAATTCGTTATCTTTTCCTGCACAACTGCAAGCAAATAATGGACATAGAAGTTTAAACAGAGCATTTCTTTACATGTGTGTCTTTTAATTTGGAACAAAATATTGGATTAATGTTTATAATTTAGAAAATTTAAATCTGATTTATTAACGTTTGTAACATAAATGAGTGTCCTGGGTTAAAAGCTTACCACCTAAGTAAATTATTCGAAATCTCT
Organism: Stenurella melanura; assembly: GCA_963583905.1. Taxonomy (NCBI): domain Eukaryota; kingdom Metazoa; phylum Arthropoda; class Insecta; order Coleoptera; family Cerambycidae; genus Stenurella; species Stenurella melanura. The sequence continues at coordinate 6,927,320 of OY757313.1, read as the reverse complement.
GCATCTGTATCAATACACAGTTCGGTACGTCGAATTAAGGACATACGTACTCCGTTCAACACTAAACAATAAACTATCAACTAACGTTGTCAATAGGGGGAGCTCTTTAATTTGTTAGCGGTAGCACAATGGGCCACAAGGCCTGAGTGCGGCGACCTCCAGGCGCCCCGCTAAAAGAAGAAGAAGAAGAACGTTGTCAATAAAGAAAAATAAAAGAAAAACTTGGTCCAAAATCCAAAACGGAATACAAAAAGAACGAACAAGTAAGTTGTGTCTGTACGTAATCAAGAATTTAACGACTTGAACGGTAAAGTCAATAAAATCTTCACAATATGTGTTCTCAACAACTTTTGTTAGGCATATCGTTTATTAAGGTTATATCTTGTAATTACATTAGATGATTAGATAATTAAGTATTAAGCATTATTTCTTTTTCCATTACTAGTAAGTATTAACGATCAATATTTTTTTTCCCGCACTCGTATAAGGCTGAAGTACATTAAAATATTATATATTGTTTGTCACTGAGTTTATTTCAGTCTTATTCGGGTGCCTTTATGGTTGAGTGGAAGAGCAAACCCCTGTCCTTCGGACAGCTTGTTTGAACTCTGCCGTTTGTTAGGAATATTTCATTGTTACAATTCATATATTATAGTGTAAATTTTTATATGTAACTAATCCTAACAATAAAATCATTATTATTATAAATACACAGCGACCCGAAATTCAAAAATAACAAAAACAACGAACGGCGGGTTGGACGTGTGTGTACATAACTAAACACCCACAGTAACTAAAATATTGCACAAGGGAGAGTCAGAGTATAGTTTTCTTCAGATCAGATCTACTAAACCCTCAGAAAACGTCGACGTCTTTCATCTTATTTACCGCATCGCTAAAGATCGCCGACATTTTATAGCTATCTACACAAATATTGAGTATCATAGGCAAAGACACGCGCGACGATCTAAACCTACCTCGATATTCCAGCAGTTCTCAAAAGATTTTATTGAAAATTTGTGAAATTGTTGTCTATTTTTTTTTCTCCAAAACTATGAGCTTTAGACCCCATGATATATAAGGTTTTTTGTTTGTTATCGTTCCCTACCACCAGTTTTTTTTAATGACATGAAACTAATTACACCCTGTATATGGGGTGTTCCATTTAAAATAAGCAAGTTGGTATCGACTTCCGCTATAATTGTAATTATTTCGGTTGGATTGGCCAGACTGCTTAGTAACTCCCAAAATTTTCAACATTTTTTGATTCATGCTTTTCTATATATCGATTGATTCAGTTCCCGGTGAATTCAATTCCGTTTTAGTTACCAAGAAAATGACCCCGGGAGTTCCAAGTGGGACACCCTGTCTATCGAGCTAAAGGCAACTAAGCGCTCCAGGCTTCAGTGATTTTAATTATCCGAATAAAAAATTAACACCCAACACCAAGCCCCATAAAACATTATTAAATAGTAATCGAGTATCAACAAACAGCGCTCGCTTAAATTAAAACTAACAGAAAACATGCACCCGGAAGCTCGAAGTGTTTAATAAAGATAATTACTGGGAGTAGAAGAAACAAGAAGGACTTCGTCGACCATGACGGGCCACTCTTTTAAATTAAACGTCTATCGTGTGGGGCCATCTCGCTCGCCACCTCATCGCCACGCTATTTTAAACACGGTCCGTGCGCCGCTCGGCTGAATCTCGAAACCGCCAGCCCGTAAAGGTGCGTCGCTTTATTGAGACTGTTTTAAAGCTATGTTTATGTAACAAATCAGACACAGCTAAATCAATTCATCAGCGAAATGGTAGGCACTAGCTGAAAGCGAGAATGCATTTATAATTCAGTAATGATACTAACTTCAAACAGCCTTTGATGAGCTGACGTAGATAGCTGGCATTAACATATGAAGCTTGTTACACATATCCGCAGTTATACGTTGAATGAGATTCAGTGAGCTAGTTTTATGTATTGGCAAACGCTGCTAATTATATACCCAAGCCTGTATTCTCACAGGAAATAACCTATTTCTTGTGAATATGAACATCATCAATAGGTCAAACACAAAAACTTTTGGTGACCAGACTAAACGAGCATAAACACGACTAAAGAAGAAGATAAAGTATCTGAAGAATAAGTATAAGGGTACAAGTAAATGAGGTGAAACAACCTTTACTTAACAATGTAATGCACATTTATGCCTCGTACCAAAGAAGTATAATGCTATTCTAAAGATCTACTAACGGCTGTTTACAATTTTCTGCGGGAGTTACATATGACACTAAACTTTCGAGCAGTGCTTTATAAAAGGCATAAAATCTAGTTGGTGGCAAACGACATGAACGGGAACTATTAGGTTCCAAAAGTTAAGAGCACAAAGCGCCAATTAACGGCCATTTTGAATTGCAATTTTGATGGTGCGAAGCATCAAAAACATGGATTTTGTTACCGTGATTGTAAGGAAGAGTGTAGAATTTTATGCTCTACAAAACCTGTTTCCCCCAAGATGTCGTTTTATTGTGGCCTCTCTCCAAGAGAAGATCGATGTAATCATTCTAACAAATGCAGTGTATCCGATTCCATGTCGTGACTACAATATACTTGTATTTCTTGTTGCACAAAAACTAAATAAAACACACTACTATATGTTTTCTACCACTATGTATAGAGCAACTACATGGCAATATCTGATTTATGTATTTCGATTTTTTTCATTTGGCTTTGTCAATCAAACACTACTTTGGTAGCACGCGCTCCACTGAACTCCGATCCGAGCGTTGCAAGAAGTGACCACAAAAAAGCTGTTTTTTCTCCTGTTTTTGCGTAGTTGATTGCGAGCCTAGGTAAAATCATAAAAAGATTTAGCAGGTCACGAACTAATCGTCATTAAAAACTGAAAGAGGCATTGTTTCGGTTTCTTTGGAAAATGTTCAATAATTACCCCTATTCAGGGGTTGAAATTGCACCGTCTCCTGCCATCTTGCGTCCATAGGTATGTGGTTTCATGTTTACCAGAAATCTGCGTGTTAGCTCGACGCATTAAGCTTTTATTTATATTACCGTTCCACAGGTAAATATCCATTTACGGTGAAAGTGCAGCGGTAGGGCCCTGTCCCGCGGTAAAAAGAGCTCTTTTCAGCGGGTTATGAGAAAGAGGCCCGAGAGAATATTTTGTACACCCTGTATATTGGTCTGTTTTGAAGTAATCATTTTTTTTTCGTAATTCAGTACTAATTTTCAGTAATTTCCGTTTTTCTATTTCATTTGGGACGCTCGGCAGACGCCGACTACTGTGACGTGAGAGTCATCCCTGTATTCGTAAATAAGCCCAGTATATGGACCGTGTGACAAGGATTAATAAACCAATAAATAGAACTTAAAAATAAATCGAAATAGAAACTTATCTTTTCATCCTTTGCTTATATTACTACTTCTCCTCGTTAGAAACTAGCCCGTTGCTAAAAATAAATCGAAATAGAAACTTATCTTTTCATCCTTTGCTTATATTACTAATTCTCCTCGTTAGAAACTAGCCCGTTGCCCTTCACTGATGGTGTATTATATTGCCAGATGTTTACTTTATTGCATTAAACCACTTGAGAAAGGGTGCTCGGTCGTCTTGACATAGATATAGGCACTTGCACTTTATTTGATACTATTAAAAAAACTGTACGCGTAGTTATTAATTCTATATGAATTTTGTTTTTCTATTATGGCGTTTCACTTCGCGCAGAATTTTTTGATGTACCGGTGGCTTAAATTTTATCGAGTTTAACGTAGTTTTTACAGCTTTTTTTCGGGAGCGTCTTACAGCACGTCTACTTTATACGACGCTAGTCCCATAAATAAAATCCAGGGGGTTGAAATTTACGAAATATCAATAAATCTAAAAACAATACTATTTATATTATTTCTAGTAAATCAATCTTAAAATAGCGAAATTATATATTTTCTATTAAGAAATTTCGCTTTTTAACCCTTTAAGGGACAGAACACTGGGACTTTTCAAATTTTGTTTTACCTCAATTATATGTTCTAAATAATGTAAAATAGAAAAGTATCTGTCATTAGAATACTAATTTTTTTGTTAGTTTTTTTGAAAATGGGTGGTACATATTTGTACCACTGAGCGTTATAGCGAAAAAAAAAATTATAATTATAAAGAAATCAATAATTCTTATTACATAGGTATTTTCTTTCTCATAAAATACTAAAAATTTAAAAAGGAAACAGTTATTCTTTGCTAATTAGGAATATCTAAAAGTGAATTATTATTTATTTGCTTAATTGTATTGAGACATATTTATAGGATTTCGCAAACATTAGAAAAAATAACTATCTACGAGAACTAAAAGAAAAGCTATGTGTAAAAATATTAATGAAATCTTTGCATTCTTTCGATAACCTGACTTCTGGTTATGCTAGCAAATTAAAAATTCTTAAGGAAAATCCTATAAAGAATACGTTTCAATATAATTAGGAATGTCATCATCTGCATCTGAATCTCCATTTACATCAGAATTTATTGTCATATCATCATCTATTTCGTTTAGTAACAATTCGACGTCTTTGAGATTCTTCAAAACATAAAAAAAATTTTTGAATATCTGAAAATCAAGAGAGAGAACCAAAAGTCATATCCCTATACGATTATAGGAACTATATAAATGAAATATAAAATTTTTGTAAGTATCTAGAAACGAAAGTTTAGTGGTACATGTAAAACCAAAAGTTTAATGGTACGTATATGTACCACTTTTATTTAGACAAAAAAATTATCTTAGCCGAGAAAGTTATTGCACATGTTATATATTGTAAAGAATAATCAAATATTTATAAACCGAATTCACATATTCGCAGACACACACAGATTATCATTACCAAATAAGTCATTACTAACTCAACCACGAAATCAGCTGTTTCCTAACCTTAAATTACTAAAAGTAAGATTTTTGATGTAAAAATATTATTGCAAGCAAATTTTTCTAAAAAGATTTCAAATATAAATAATAGAGTCACTGTTACCTACATTGTTCACTATTTTATAAATATTGTAACTTCACAACTTGAGAAAATAAGGCACATTTGCAAATATCGCACATTAGCAACCAGTGGTACAAATATATACCACTTTTTGACAGTTTCAGAAACTATTGTAGATAGTAGGCGGGATATTTGATATATGGTACGTATTTAGAAAGCAGCTACAACATCCTTACGAAACATAAGGTGGGTAATGTATGAAATTTAAACTGATTGTTCGACCGTAATATAAAGTGGTAAGAATATGTACCAACAAGTCTTAAAGGGTTAAAGATTGATTTACTAGAAATAATACAGATAGAACTGTTTTTAGATTTATTATTATTATTATTTTAATTTTTTTAGAATTTGAGGTCATTTCAACCCTTGAATAGGGGTAATTAATTACTGAACATTTTCAAAAAACCAAGAACAATGCTCGCAATCCGCTACGCAAAAACAGGCGGATTTATCCCTTCAAATTTTCAACGAAACAAAAATCTAAATGCATTGGATTATTATTATTATCGTTTGGAATTATTTTTGAACTTTTATTTAAATGATTTGCTGGGTTATTCGTATGAGTGTGTTTATATAAAGCTAAATTGAATAAAAACGCATTTATCACTGGTGTATTGATTGTATATAATGTAAATGTATTTACATTCTACAAAGCTCATAACGTTTTATGCCGAATGGTAAAATTTAAAACGTGAATGTTAACTTTGATAAAATTGGTGCTACATATATTAAATACCAAAAATTTTAATTACAGCCTGATATGCGACAAATCGTAGTTATTAAATATGACTTTTTATTATTCTTTTCAATTTTATGATAGAAAATAAGGTAGATAATAAAACGGAAGGAATAATTTTACGATCTAACATATATAATAGTAATAGCCACTGTTGTAAAATAGGTTTTTCAAATACACAATACTTGTAGAATTATAACAGGTATGTGTGAAATAAAATAAATATGAAAAATTTCACATAGAAATTATAATACGGTAGTCTCTTCCCGGATTTTAACTTCGAACTATATTTTAATTAAATAGGGTTTGTATTGGTAATCCCTTCATGGGGTAAGACGGGGCAGGACAGGATAACAGACAAAAATATTGTTTTTGTCTAATATCTCCCTAAATGCGCAAAGCACGAAAAAGTAGTTTGAACAAAAATGAAAGAGCAGAAAGTTTTATGTGAAAGGAGATCCTTTCTAATATTTATATATTTTTACAAAATTTGGGTTGCCTAAAAGGATTATCTTAAATCTTACAAGGTATTTATTACTTTTAGCTATATCCTTAATTATTAAAGCTTTCCCCTTTTCAAATCATTGTTCATTCGGAGAAAAACTTAATAGACAATGAATTGGTATCCAACATTTTATGCTGAGACAATAGTCTGAGTCATTAGGGATATATCTTAGAGTGCTGGTGTCTTTTGTATTTTATTTATCAAATTTCAATAAAATTGTACTATTTTTAATCCAGACCTGTAGCCAGGGGGGTGCCAGGGGGAATACGGGAAAATTTGATCACTCACATCACGGACAAATAAAATGAAAAAGTGTACTAGTACCAATCTAAAAAATGTATCGGCACCCTCTGAAATCTTGCGAGCACCGCCCTACAATTTATTTCTGGCTACAGGCCTGTCGTAATTACTAATGTATCTAAAGTTGGTAGCTATCCATTAGTTTTCATTTCGTATATAAATTTTACTGAAATAAAACCACTGTTTAATTTCGAAATAAAGTTGTCTATATCTGCAACCTGCTTCATAGAGTCGGGTACAGTTTAAGCGGACTTGTGTCATGGCCGCTAAAACGTCTGAACTAAGATTTTATTTGATGCATAAGAAATGCCGGTAGTTCTCAAACAGTTCTCAGCAATGATGTCGCTAAATAATTATAAAAAAATAGGAAAGGTACCATCATGAAATGTTAAGATTATTCATTTAGTAACTTCGTCATTTTAGTGGAATTCTGATTATACAGTACCCGCAATAAACTTGGCTACATATGGGAAACAATAGTATTATTGACATTTCTAAAAAAAACTATTGGGGGTTCGTTTATACATAACAACAAAAAATTACACTTGGACACATGTCATGTGATCACCGGTTGGTAGGACTGTAAAAATAGTGGACGGCGGTACCGAAAAATGGGTCAAATTGTTAAGATATCGAAAAATGTTATTAAGAAAAAGTGCATAGAATACAACAAAGACCCTATATAACAATTTTGAAGGAGATATGAGGAAAATAAAAAAATACAAATTTTACCCGTACCATTAATTATTACTATATGAAAAATCATAAATTCTTGTGTCTATTTCACAAATATTTGATTAGTTTCGACAAAAACTTTATGTATTTTAGTTGAATAAAGGTATTTGCGTGTAAAAAAAGAAACGAACCCCCAATATAGTATTTTTTAGACATCTCAATAATACACATTTTTCCCATACGTATCCAACTTTATAGCGGACACTGTAGATATATGGGCTCGGGCACAAATGAAACTGATAACAAAAAATGAATTGCCTAATTCAGTGAGTTCTCAGAAAAAGATTAATATTGTTACAGTCCAGCAAGAACCACGGAGAGGTATGGGCATTTCTTACCAGAAAAGGATAGGATCGTAGTATTAGTAGGGGAAATGATGTTAGTAAAAATGAGATATTTCATATAATGACAAAAAAATCAGAAATCTCTATGAAAATAACGAAAATAAATTATTTTTCTTTTAGCGCTAATAAATAAAAACTCTGGTTGACAAAATAAATATTAAAAAATTTACAATAAGTTTAAAACAATTCTGAAAGTACAATGTATTGACACATTTTCATAAACACTAAATCACTTGAATATTACACTCTTCATAAACAATACATTACACATGAATAATTTATCTATTTCACTATTCATTTATTAATATATAACGTAGGAATGTCGGCTTTGTTAGAGATAAATACACGCTAGTAGTAATAAAAGACACATTTTTGGGCAAAATAAAGTTTTAACAAAACTCGCGGCGCGGTTTATAAAAGTAAAAATTTTATATGGAAAATGATTGGCTTTTAATAGAACTTAATCAAATTTAAAAAAAGTAGAAGTGAGTATCGAACTCGCAACCACCCCATTTATATTTATTACTGCTCGAGTATTTTACCGATTGAGCTACCCCATCCTATGTTCATTCTATTCTAAAACGTGTAATATGTACGTACTAGATAATTGTAAGACTTAGTGGTTTGACATTGTTCGTTTGATGGATGAATATCCACTATTTACCACTAAAAATAACTTAAACATTTCATATAAAGACGTTTTTCATATTTAGAGTGGTCTTAATTCATGGAAATAAATAATATTCGTCGTCAAATCACACAGTTTGAGAATCACTGAGCTTAGGACTATGTTTCTCACCCCTCATTGTATATTTCATAATTCCATCTTAAAATAAGTGGAAAAGAATCTTGGTAGACATACATTGACAATGTCTTTAGGCTATTGCTATAAGTTTGTGTGCATGAAATAGTGACGTATGCGCAATATTAATTCATACATCGGTCATTTTAAACTATAGACTCAACTCTGCCCAAGGGAAGTAGTTTTTAATTTATCATTATTTCGAACCTGCTCGTGAACAGCTTGGCAATGAAAGGAGTTACCCAGTTGTCGATAATATCCTTCAACATCAATGTAATAATCGCTAACGTCTATGGTTGTAGATTCCAATACTAATCCAGGACCTGATGGTATATCAACATATTTCTTTAAAATGTGGAGTCCAACCGTGTCTTTACCTCTGTCTCATATTTTTAAACTTTTATTACAGATAGGTGAGTGTTCTAATCTTTGAAAACGATTCTAAAGTACATTTATTCACAAATCAGGTCCAAAGTGTGATATAGAAAACTACCAATGTGTTTCTCTTGTTCATATATACCGAAAGTCCTGGAATCCATTGTACATGATAATATTTTTAATTTATATAAAAATGTTATTATGTCTTATCAGCGCGGTTCTTACAGAGGTCGTAGTACGCAGATGAATCTTTGCCTATACACATCATTCATACATGAAGCATTTAAGAATGCCTCCCAAGTTGATGCAATCTATATTGATATAAAAAAGGCCTTAAAATCAAGAAATATCGATGTGATTTCCGGAGTGATTCTAAAAGGTTGCAGTATATATTTACAGCTTTTGTGATTGGAATTTAAAAAATTGTCTTGAAATCAATACAAATAAATGTAAAATAATAACATTCTCTAAGAAGAAAAGTAATATTTTGTTTGATTATTCTGTTAATTTAAAAGAAAATTGTCAGAGTGGATTCTATTTGTGATCCGAGCGTCACTTTGCAAATTGAGAACTTTTTAAAGCAAGCAAACCGTCTGTATGGTTTTATTAAACGACAGTGCAAGGATTTCATTAATATTACTTGTATTTTAAATATATCGAATTCACTTGTTAAATTAGAATTAGAATATTGCTGCGTTAACTGGGGAACCATACTACCAATCTGACAAAGACAGACATGAAAGTGTGCAAAAGAAAATGTTTTTCATTTTATTTAAGTTGCATATTGATAAAACTAATAACTCATATGAAGAAAGACTTCAGCTTCTGGGTATTACATCTCCGTTTTAAAATGATACAAAAATGTAATTTTAATATTATCAATATTAAATAGATTCCTCAAAAAATTTGCAATTATTTAAATTTAGAATTCCTAGATTTAATACGAGAAATAAAGATTTATTCTATGCTTTATTTAAATTACAATAGGCATTGTCCTGTTGCAAAAGTCATATGGGCTGTGAATAATTTACCATCCAATACTTTTGTTCATTTACTAAAGCTTTAAATTGTATCTCTGTTAGTAATAATCAACCTTTAGTTGTTTTACTTTTGCCTTTAATTTATATCTGTGTATTTTTTTAGTATTTCTATAAATATATTTTATAAAGTGTATACCGTCCCCCTATTACATTGGATTATTGTAATATTGTATTCTATTTTTATATTTTATTTTTAACGTAATTAGTTAGGTAAGTGATTTATAAGGTTAAGTGTAAGAATAGCCACATGGCTAAACTTCGCCTTGTCAATTGCTATTTGTAATGTACTTGTAAATGTACATCTACACTCTTTGAATAAAGCCGTTTATTATTATTATTATTATTATTATTTTACAATATACATTGTCAATCTTTTTCTCTCTATACAATATGGCATTATATTAGTTTAATATCGTTTGGGTTTCTATATCTTGTAGATATTTTGAGAACATAAATAAATAATAGTCAAAATTGGGAACTTCTTCTAAATTACCATTAGAATACACATTTATTTGAACCAAACTTTGTAACCCAATATCGTATTCAGCAAAAACGACTCGAAGAAATTCTATTTTAAATATTTTTTTTTTATATTTTAAAAAAATCTATTTTCAAACGGAAATAGTAATAATTTGCATTTGTTTCAGGACAGCGATGGCGAAAAAAGTGACCAAGATCTCGTTGTGGATGTAGCTAATGAGGTATGTAAATATATTACACTAATACGTCACAAGCATTGAATACTTACTCGTCGAGCGTTTCGCCGCCCAAATTGGCAGCATCTGGAGATAATTAGATAAGAGAATGATTTTAAATCAACTCTATATGACAACTTGGTTGGCGAAACCATCTCTCTTTTTAGAGCCAAGAAAACGACGCTTTCTCCTAATAAATGGTTAAATTTGTTTTTTAACAGGAAGCTGCTTCACCCCATACAAATGGGGAACATCCACCATTAGGAAATCAGTGCGAAATCAGAGAAAATGGCAGCACCAATGGGGACAAAATAAAAGTTGAAAGGCCGCCGAGCAGGAGCGGATCGTCGTCTTCTCGGAGCACCCCATCCCTGAAAAGTAAAGATGTAAGACTGTTTACACAACTCATTCATACAAATTTAATAACCCTTTGTGGACTTGTATCTTTCCACTTTGTCTTTTGTTAATATTTTCCTTATTGTGGTGTTTACAGATATTTTCTAAATAAAAAAATCTCCGATTGTGTGAAGTATGGAATTGTCATGTATGCATATAGAGGAGCTTCATAAATGATACACACCATGTTGCACAAATGTAGGCAACCAGTTACACTGATTGGATTGACATTGACAGAAAATTGTTACATTTTTTCAAACCCGGATATAAAAATTTGCTACAAAAAATAGTTAATTGCATCTGAGTGTATGTAATCACACAATCTAGCGAGTCAAAAATTTATGCTGAAATTGAACCCTGATGAGATGCGAAATTACACAAAACGTTTAAGGATTCCAAATTTAATTGTAATAATATGAGGAGATCGTTTACTCGAATTAATTTCAATTCCTATGTATAATGTAAATTTTACAATAAAACAAGACACATTTCCAGTGAATATGCTGTGACTCGAGTGAGTCGTATAATAACGTAATCAAGGGCTCTATGCTTCCGATCAAGGGATGGCGGGTGCAAATGTTTTCTAGATCATTATTGATGTCATACAGCGATGCATATAGTCTGTTAAGACTATATTGCGCCCCCTCTATTAAACTTACAGGCAAAAAGTGGAACAAAGATTATGGGATAAAAGATATAACATACAAGGTGGGGCAATCTGCAGATGGATATTAAAAAAATCACCAGTCATAATTATGGGTTTTAAGAAAAACTTGGTAAATACCAGTTACGAGACATCTAATTCATGTTTTTGAATCATTTTCATTTCCTAAAACTGTACAGGGTGGCCAAAAATTATTTTCCAATTAAGAACTTTTTAAATTGAATTTTCTCAATTTTTTCAGATGGAACACCCTTTATATTTTTCAATGATGTGATGTAGAAATGAAAAACGAATTTTTTTTGTAAGTACTTCCCTATGGCTAATTGCAAAAAATTTCGTTTTATTGAACAATAATTACAAAATTCAAAAATAAACTTAAAAAAAGCTGCTTTAAATAACTCAGTAGAAAAATTTATAATAAATGTTCCACATATTGCCCACTTTGATTGACACACATCTCTTTGCGCTTCTGAAATGAAGTTCCCACTGTTCCTAAAACTACTGGTTTGATAGATCTAAAGGCAGTTATTATTCTTTTGTTCATATTTTTGACTGTTGTTGGTGTGTCTTTATAAACAATTTCCTACACGTATCCCCATAAAAAGAAATACATTTTTGTAAGATCTGGGAATCTAGCAGGCCATTTATTGGGTCCATTTCTTCCAATCCATTGATGAGGGTAGGTATTATTTAAGTAGTCTCTAACTGCATTTAAATAATGTGGTGGAACACCATCTTGCTGAAACCACATCCTATGTCGAATTCTTTCAAGGAGATTTACCAATAATTGTGGCAGATAGTTTTCTAAAAAATGAAGATAAATAGCTCCAATAATTCCTCCCCAAACTTTTATAGACCATCTGTGTTGGTTATCAACTTGCATTAAAAAAAGTGAGGATTTTCCGAAGCATAATAATGGAAATTGTGCCTATTAACAAATCGATTTTTATGAAAAGTTGCCTCAGTGAATAAAACATTATTGAAGAAGTTGACATCATCTTGCATTTTACCTCTGGTCCAATTACAAAATCGTAGGCGCTTTTGAAAATCGTCATCAGATAATTCCTGGTGCATTTGAACATGATATGCATGCAACTTGTTTGTTTGTAAGATTCGACCCACAGACCGTCTACTTATTCCTACTAATGAGCTCACTTCTCTTTGACTAACATGGGGATCCTCAACCGTTGCCAGTACCACAGAAAACTCATTCTCTTTGTTCACAACATGTTTTATTCTTTCACTTTTTTTATATTCGACATTTCCAGTTTCCAGAAATCTATCGAGGAGGTTTTGGAAGCTGCTAACATCAGGAATCCTTCTTTCAGGATGACGTTGGTGATAAATTCTATTAGTAAAGAAACTGCTATTAACTCACTGCTTCTATAGTGAGGGAGAGTTTTTACTGCATGATTTTCCATTAAAGCATATTTTCTAAACATTTTAATTTACAAATTTTAATGTGTTGACGTATATTGTAATAGCAATATGTATTACCATAATTTGTTGTGAACTATTTTAAATATTTTTTTTTAGTAATGTATTGTTTTTAAAACTGTATTTTATAATTCTGAGATGCACCTTCAGTGCATCATATACTGTGACATATCCTATAACTGTACAAGTTCCTTGGATGAATAAATTATTATTATTATTATTATTATTAGCAAGTAAACAATTTCTGACTCGCCCAACACAAAAATCATGTCTACAAGTTCCGCTTTATTAAAATTTATATTGTAAAATTCCAAATATTTTAAATTTGATACAAATTGTAACTAACGACCGATCAGTGTGATAAGTGCTCCGTTATATATGACAATTTATACCAAACTGAGGTTTTATTGCTTGTCGAATAACGAAAACGGCAAAAAGTATTTAAAAAAAAAACAGTAAAGGGCCCGTTAAATACTATTTACTCATTTCAATGGATTGGAGGAAATGGTCCCACTAAATGGCCTTATTTCAAAATTGCATAAAGACGTGTGTCAATAAAAATGGGTAACACATAGAACACCTATTATAAATTTTACTAATGAATTATTTGAGGGAACCTCTTTTCTTAAGTTTATTCTTGAATTTGACACTTATTTATTTATAAAACGCAAATGTTTGCAATTAGCCATAGAGAAGTACTTACAAAAAATGTTCGTTTTTCATTTCTACATCACATCGTTGAAAAATATACAGAGTGTTCCATATGAAAAAATTGAGAAAATTCAATTTAAAAAGTTCTTAATTGAAAAATAATTGTTGGCCACCCTGTACACTTTTAGGAAATGAAAATGATTCAAAAACATTAACAGATGTCTCTTAACTGATATTCAGATAAATTTGTCTTAAAACCCATAATTGTGACTGTGGTGATTTTTTTAATATCCATCTGCAGATTTCATTATTTCAACAAAAAAATTCATTACATCCAAGTGTTTGGGAGTTATTCAATGCTATGGAATGAATCGAGCCTAGAAAAAGGCTTCAAAAAATGTACTGATATACATAGCATTCCATTTAAGAAAAGGTCTGTAATTTCGTCTTGGCTCACCCTGTATGTTCGGAAATATTTTCCAGTTGTAGACTTTCTTATCTAGTTGCAATTTTTTTTTAAATTTCTAGCTATCGTAGAACTCCACATATTGAGGTCCGACATACTATTGCCCCACCTTGTATATATGCATATATTATGTCTTCGTCAGAAGGTTTAGTCTGTTGTGAGCATAATCGTGTATATGATTCAAAGACAATCTTAAAAATACAATCTTCAAATGCATTCGCAGACGATACCAAACCCCTCGAGAGAAAGATCTTCCATCTCATAATCATAGCTTCTCGTTTGCGAACAATGTCAAATTGTCTTACCCAATAGAATTTTTGGTGAAAAAACACAAAAAAGGATTTACCAATGCTGTTACTTTATTCTTAGCATCAAATTTAATTATATTTAGTACAATTCTTTTTCGTTGGGAAGAATCCTGCCGCACACAAAAACTGAGTCCTATATCTTAGATACTAAATGGGACAAATGTTTGCCTTGTTGTGATAGAGACATAATATAGGTACTGCACTTAAACCAAACCTAAGCCACGATCTAGGTTGGCCTATCGGCTAATTCTGGCTTGAGTGCTCTAATAGGTCAAATGTTTCTATAATTGGCTAAGCTTAAATGCAACACATCTCAAAAGTTCTTTTTAAAATCCACCAACATATCACATGGTTTGTAATCATTTATGAAAACCCTCAGTCGGAGTTTCACTTTAAAATCATTTTTCTATTTAATATGCAGGGGTATAACGGTGTGATATGGCACAAATGAAGGAATCTATAAACACGACAAAATAGACATTCTTTCATATCCACTTTTTTGAAGATGATGATGTTACATTTTTACTGATACTTTCTTATATGTGTAAGATAGTGTCCAATTTGTATTAGACCTTGTATAAGTATGAATTTACTATAGCGCTCTTCCAAATGAAGAAGCATAAAATTCAGATTTTCAAGTGCTACCATATTTTCTGAGATGATGTCACTGGCAGTTTAAGTGGATAGCCCCATTTTTTAAAACTTTCATATAGATTCCTTATATGTGTAACATGGAAATATTGAAGAAAAAACATGTTCTTAATAAATATTCGAGTTTGAAGCCATCAGCTATCTGGCAATGCTTTAATAGATCAAAGAATGCTCTTAAAATAGTTTGAAGTACACTATGAGGATATTTTCTGAACAGATGTAGTAATTTGATCAGACAACTTTTCTAACGATCGGCGTTAATTGTTATAGACAGCTAATTTAAATAAGGAAATACCCTAAGGGATGAAAACTAGAGTTTCCAGTGTTCACAGTTCCTCTTCGACCTAACTATCTTTGTGGAAACATTTCATTTAACTAAAAAAAATTTTATTCGGCCTCTGAAGTAGTTTTCACAAACAGCGAAGCACTTGAACACTATACTCGACACGTGCTTCGACTGCCATGTTTGTCATCATCGGAAGATTAAAACTTGATGATGTCAACGTCGTTGACGAAACGTGCTTCGAGTGTTTGTGGTCAGAGGCAGCGTCACACCAACTCTATACAGGGTGTCCCGTAATAACATGCAAAAAATTTAACTACCAATCCCTTATAGAAAATGATGGTAGGTTTTTCAAATAAAATTTTTCATAATAAGCCTTTCCTCTTCAGCTACACCCCCTTAAAAGGGGTGTGCAAAAAACGGTTTTTAATTTCTATCTGAAAATAACGTAAAGGACCAAATTCGGCACATCTCGGTTACTAATGAAAAGGCCTCTAATGAAATTATTTCATCCACCTAATGTGTATTCAAAGGGGTGATATTAACTACCCGTCTTATACTTTTGTAAATACCTTTCTGCCTGCTATTTCTTCTTTCATTAAACAAAAACAACTAAACATTTACCTTTTAAATAAAATTCATAAATCAACTGTTTTTGAGGAAAAAAAATTGAATACTTAGTCAGATCACTAAGTAGGCTGGTGTCAAATTATAATTTGACAGTATTATATATCGATATGATTATTTGGTGCCAGTGGCGGCTCGTGATATTGTCTGCAGAGGAGGCTTGATATTCTGAAAGACAACTGATGTGCAATATGACTTCAATTTGTACATTTCCCCACCACCCCTGAGGTATTACAACGGCGCGTTACATTTTTTTGCCGTGGGTTGTTCGCCAGGATACCGAATCACGACTTGAGAGAATAGAACTAATAAAAGAATAGAAAGAAAAGGAAATAGAAAATATGATGAGATGAAAAAATCATTCTCATGAAATTCTCGTTCCTACGACTCGAGTATCGGTATCCAAAGGAGTCCTACTATCCCACTTGTAATTAAATTATATAACTGTTAATAAAAATAAAAATAGTTTTGGTAAAAAAATTAAAGTGTTTTTCTACAAACAAAAAATTGTATTCATTATCACTGCTAGGTGTGTAAAATTATAAGTTTTATTAGAAATTAAAATAGTTTTGAGAAAGAAGTTATATAAAAAAAAATATAACCGCGGAACTCTATATTATGGAGAATTATGAAAAATATTTCCTAAAAAATAAATGACACAAATAAATATTTTTTCTAAAATAACAACTACCTATATTAATCTCTGCTTTAAAGCCTGAATATTTTTATAAATGAGTGGTAACCTGCGATTTTTGGAACTAGCAAAATGGTTGATTATTTCATCATAAAATGAATCGTGTTTCCTCAATTCTGACAAAAAACGTTTTTCTATTGAAATAAGCGATACATTTGAAAGGCGGTCTTGACTCATTTTGTTTCTAGTAAAAATGTTTTTATTCGTTTAATTGCTGAAAATGATCATTCTACAGAAGCTTACCGGAATTGTCTCAAAAATAGTGGCGTTATTCAAAAAGTTCTCTAATTTTGGGTCATAAGTTTTTAAAAAATCTACCAGCTCTTTGAAATTTCCTTTATTGCACGATTCTCGTTTTTCGTCACGTCCTCGGAAAGAATTTTCTTGTGAAGATAACTATATAACGGCATCTATTAACCTCTTTAATATTTCCCTATTCTCACGGACCTTTTCGTTAACATTTTCTATTTCTCTCTTATGTGCAGAATCCAAGAAATTTACAATATTTTGTTTACCAAACATTTCGAATTTAATGCAAGATGAAATGTGCTCCTGGGATTTTTCGTGCCTTTCTAAACCTCGCGACAAATTTTGCAAATTATTAAACCCGGCCCTGCCCCAAATTGAGGATTGATCATTAGTAAATAATAAACATCTCCAACAATATAATTTGTTTCTAACTGTTGATGCCGTTAACCACTCGACTTTTTTATAATTGTTATCACAAAACCCTCTGTTTTGTTTACCACTTTTAAAAACTAACGAAAGCATTGCTGGTGTAGGCCTGGCATTTCTTTTAATTCTTACCTTTTCGTCATAAATAAGAGTAGTAAATCCATTTAATAACAAATAATCCACCACGTCTGGACAACAAGACATGTTGTTGGGAATATTTTCACCTAGAACACTTATTTCTAGCCCGCCTATCAAATGTTTTATGTATTTATACGTCAAGTTGTTCTTATAACCGGCTAAACGCAACTGTCAGACGTCAGTTCGTTTTCTTTGTGAATCACCTGACTCTTGAATGACCTGTGCACATGCGCTATAAAGAACTGAGATCTGGAGGCTAGCCTCATACTTGGCTATTCCAAGTGTTGCTATTTTACACAGAGCAAAGAAATTCAAGGTCATTCATGTTATAAGTAAATGCGGTAAAGTTGGAAGCTATTTCGTATTAGCCTCCAGCGAACCACAGTGTTCATTCAGTAAAAGACCGGCCGACCGGGAAATATGCATACAAAGACTATCCGGACTGTAACGTTATAGGTATGTTTGTGGAAAGGAAATGCAAAAATGTTATATATAAACTGAAAATTAATTAATGAATAATAAACAATAAAAAATATTGAAAATTGAGATATACCTAATGGAAATTTCTTAAGATATTACTTTTGAAGATATGGTGGTTCTTCCAAGGGGAGGCTCAGCCTCCCCTGCCTTCCCTGACGAGCCACCACTGTTTGGTGCTTATAAATTGTGGGAGACATTACAAATTAAGACGAAAGTATTGAAAAGCAAAATTAGCAAACTAACACAAAATACACAAAGATGAATTTAGACAGTAAATAAAAATTTTAAACATGAACACAATTTTTGTTGGTTTTGTTTATTAAAGCATTTGTTCAAATGACGACCTCGAACTTAAATACACGTTTACAACCGTTCCCTAAAATTTCCATACCTGACATCAGCCTACTTAGTGTATTGACTAATAAGTATAATTGTGTTCGTCGTTTTCGATTGATCACTTAGGCAGATGTATTCAGTTTTTCTTCTCAAGAAACGGACGATTTTACGAAATTTTTTCAAGAGGTAAAAAGTTTCATTATGAATCACAATATTAAGTTGTTTTTTTTTTTAATTGAAAGAAAAACAACTGGCAGAGAGATATTTACAAAATTATAAGAAGGGTAGTTAATATCATCCCTTTGTATGCAGGTTAGGTGGATGATATAATTTCATCTGTAACTGAGATGTGCTCGTCAATTGTATTATTTTCAGATAGAAATTAAAAACCGTTTTTCTGCAAACCTCTTTAAGAGTTGGACAGCGAAGGCTTATTTTGAAAAATTTTACTTGAAGAACCCTCCTTTATTTTATATAAGGAACTAGTAGTTACATTTTTTGCACATTATTACGGGACACCCTGTATATCAAAAACTGCATTTTTCTTTTCCATAATTTTCACGATTGAAAATACCCCGCGAAGAAATTAGTCGACCATAATCTGACTTGTCTTATTTCGTGCAGGAAAAACCGCTGACGCCTGGTTCAAAGCCTCGATCGACAACGCCGAACTTAGGAGCAGGTCCAGGTGCGAGTGGCCCCAAAGTGGGCCACGGTCAATATCCCCCGTACCCTTTAGGAGGAGCCCGAGCTCCTGAACACTTAAGTCCCTACAATAATGTCGCCCCTTCACCCTACGGACGGCCGCCGATGATGGGCTACGATGGGCACCCGCACACCAGAGCACCCATCACTACAAATGGAATGGGCGCCATCCCTGGCGGAAAACCGTAAGTTACTTTTGTACTGTTAAATGATCCTTATATGATGATTTAGTAAATAGTGGTGGCTACAATACAAATACTTTATGTGCATAGTGGATAGTGCAGTAAAACTAACCTCGAAGAGTGATCGCAAAAAGGCTATTTTTTCACTTGTTTTTGCACAGTTGATTGCGAGTTTGGGAATAATTGTAAAAGGGGCCATCCATTAATTACGTCCCGGAAATTCCATGGTTTTTCTACCCCTCCCTCCCATGTCACAAGTTGTCACATTCGAGTCAACCCCTCCAGTGTCTAGTGAATCGTTACTGTGATTTTCTGATATCAGTGAATTAAAAACGTGATGTGATCACAACTTTTCATAATACGGTGTTGGAAAAAATTGTTAATTGCTCTCTATTCCTAAATAAGTGCCGACAGACGGCGGTGAATAGTGAATGCACTACTTTGATAATCTGTGCAGTCGTAGATATGTATTATTGTGTGATATACAGGGCAATCGAAAGTAGTAACATACGGCCCCACACCAATCTTCGAACTTATCACGATACAAATTTTGAAGAGCGAGGAGGGATTCTTCATACTTCTAATACTTATGGCCTTATTTTACCATTATTTAATCATCTATTAACAATCACTCCGACTATTTCTTCAACAAATATTTGTCAAAAGACAAATTTGATACCTCACCTGTACAATTTTCAGCAAACAACACTTTTAAAGCGAACAAACATTATAAATACTCTTCATCAATCTACTTCACATCACTGCCTCTAATCGACAACGAAGTAAAACATATAAAGATGCATATAAATATCTATACAGTATGAAACGCATACCTACCTAATAATATATTTATATCGTAAAAAATATATTTGTATACAAAAAGTCGTGATCACGTCACGCTTTTCTACCAACTTTAAACACAGTCGTTACCTGTGATTTTTTAAAATCAGTGATTAAATCACAGTTCGTGATATATCGCCCGTCACTAAACCCCTCCCTCCCCATTGTGACGTCTCACATTTTAAATTTTGAGGTAGAATTTTCTGATTTTGTTTTTTTTAAATTCCATTTAATTAAAACAATGGTATACATAGATGTAAATAATGTGATGTCACAAAAGTTTGACAGAAAAACGTCGAAAGGTATTTTTTGAAATTCATGAAATTTCCGTTAATTTGAGACTTTAAACTGACCAAAATGCAGCTTTTTGAGGTTATGGGCTTTTTTCACTTCATTGAAGAAATCATATTTTTACACTATATCTTCGTAAATTACCCAGTACAGTGTGTCCTTCGTTAAAAAGTTGAAGTCCTATTCTAAGTATCTTTAATTTAAGACCTGTAACATTCCTTTAAGATAGGAGTTAGGTGAAACCTGGGGGTCCATTCTCAAATCTGTTATAAAACTGAACAATCACAAGAAATGTTATGGTAATTGTTGCAAACGTTTTAAAAATGATATTCTCGAGCAATAGATTGGAACCTTTTATCGTCTTTTATTATCAAATGCACTTTTAAGACTCTGACATTAAAAGTAAACCATTTTTAATATTAGTGCCTTGAAGTGGCATTTCTATTCACAACAAACTTTAAAGAACTCTACTTCTAATAGTGTTTGTAAAAAAATTATTTTTGTTTGTGAAAATGGTAAAACTTTAATCTTTTTCTGTAAATTTCACTAATATTCAAATGGCTATTTCTAAAGCTGCAATTACTGAGATAAAGACGTGCTGTGGGCAGAATTTGAAGTTCATTTTATTAAACTCTAATGTGCAATGATAATTTTAAATATTTCATTTGGTTTACTTACGGCCAATTATTTTATTTTATAGTAGTTAGGGAAATGGCGTGCAATTAGACTACGAGAGGTTACCGGCTGAGAATCGGTAACTACAAAATCTTTTTCTCTGAAAATTTTTGGTACGATGGGAGAATATGGAGGGGGGGACAATTGTTTTTTTTTAATTCCCTCTACCGCGCACTGACCGGAAACTTTGTCTGCCAGTGTAATTGGGGTATGTGGAGTACATATTCTAACTACCTATGTGGACAGATATCGGTAAAATTCGTTTAAAAAAATGAGAAAATGGAGAGAGGGATAATTTTTTTAGGGCGGGGGCCAGCAGGCCCCTCCATGGACTCTACCATACGAAATCAATTATTTCAAGAAGATATTTTTTACTTGAAATTCTCTTCGTTTATTTAGGATTGTTTGACTGAGGGCCAAGATTATATATGCCCCGGCCGCTTTTTAGGTCCCAGCACATGCCTGGTGACAGATCTTAAATTAAATAAGTTTCCACTTTATTAATTTTGACATAATTAAGATTCATTGTTTTTGAATATATTGTGAAAAGAGAGCCTAAAAATTGTATTTCGTGGGGATGAAAGAAGGCTATAACAAAATGCTTATCTCAAACTATTTGTATCAAAAATAGACGTAGCAAATTTCAAAATAACAGAAATTTAATAAATTTACAAAAGTGGAAACACTTGGAATTACTTATTTATTTTTTGAAAATCTAATTTAACTAAAAAAAATTGCCCCATGGATTTCCGACAGAAAAAATTAAAACCTACTCGGTTTGGTTGATAACTTAATTATTTTCTTCACATTTTCTGTTTTTATTGAACTGGATAAAAAATCGTAAATGAAATATAATAATTTTTTTTCATAAAATATACGTGCTTCTAAGAAAGCTAAATAATATTAGAGGGAATGACAATTTTAAAAAAATGTAGAATCTAGCCAGAAACATTTGTCAATAGCCACCACTGCTTAAACCCTCTTGCAATGCATACTTCACGTGTAAAATTGAGCCATAATTAATCAATATTGGCAGTATTCCTTAAAAAAGAGGCTTACATGTTGCATGATATTTTCCGAGAATGTGACACGGTACAATGCATGTGGCAATATGCTTATCACTTCTGCTTTTTTGTGTTTCTTTTTCCTACTTTTTCTAACTCTATCAAATTTCTCAATGCTTACTGAAAAGTTTGTAGAGGCACATATTCATTAGATTGCGCAGGAGCACTGAACTAGTGCGAACTTAGCAAATGAACGGACAGTTTTTATGCCGAGTTGAACTAAAACTGAGCAGCTCGTGTCGATCTGCTGACTGTCGGTACATCAAAGCGATCGTTATCTGAACATGTGCTTGTTCATGCTCAGCGTGGACTTGTTAACGCTTGTTAATACAAAGTTCAATATCAAGCTAATCTATAGAGAGTGTAAAGAAACTGTTGTAATAAAAGAAACTGATGGCTCTGAGATTTCGAGAGGTATTGTAATATTTGATTTTTTAATTTTTTGTATATCTTTTTTGCCACCAACGCTTTCGTTGTTTCCCTCTTATAAATATATCGCGAAAAAATTAGCACTTGCTATTGTAATAATTGTATCCATATTTATGTAGTTCAACATAGTTTCACATTCCATGGATCATGGATGCAGTGCTCATGCGGCACACCACACGAAATCGAACGTGCTCGGTTTGAGTACTATTTGAGAAAATTTTTGTTCATTCGTTGCTCATGCAGAAGGAGTGCTCTAATGAATATGTGTCTTAATGCTTTGTATATTACATACGTAGTGCAATGTTAATGTCTGGCCAGTGTAGCTAGAAGGAAATAAAAACGTTTATTACTTAAACTACTAAAACTCAATAATTTAGAAAACGGAATGAGGCTGATTTTGACCCAGAAAAGTAATAATAATAGTTCAATGGCAAATGATATAAATAATCCATGATGTGATTTTGACAGAGAATCAGTTGTTAACAATTGTTATAAATATTAAGAATACCGATATCCCCAAATATTCTATGGAAACCAAATGAGGGAAACACCATGGCAAGAGCAATGATTTTTCCAAGCTCTCCACTAGATTTAACACAGCTAACTCACCTTTTTATTTCCTATAAAATTCTGCTCTTATTTTGGTTGTTGGTTCTCTTTCATTTCTACATGTTTACTCTTTCAAACACACAAGCGTGTGTTTACTGCCAAAATGCTGGTGACTAACAATTAAAATGACTCGCAGGGCTTACTCGTTTCACATGAACGGTGAAGGGCAGCTTCAACCTGTACCATTTCCCACTGATGCCCTTATAGGACCCGGGATCCCCCGACACGCACGCCAAATTAACACGTTAAGTCACGGAGAGGTTGTTTGTGCAGTCACCATCTCTAACCCCACCAAATATGTATATACCGGAGGTAAAGGCTGCGTCAAGGTGTGGGACATCAGCCAACCTGGATCCAAGAGCCCCGTCTCGCAGCTGGATTGTTTGGTAAGTGGAAAGTGTTCTGTTATAACATAATTAGTACACTTTTTAATTTTTGAATTAGCTCACACAATATACATCGCTATGTTTTGGACCAGTCTAAGTCATTTTTCAGATTTTGTATAGTCTAAGTGAACGGTTAACTTTTAGCATGCTATCTCATTTTAATAAGTAGACCGAGTTCTCACCATCCACATAATTAAAACAAAATAAGAAGTAGTTAAATCAGACTAAAAATAAAGGGCAGCTGTAATCTATACATATGTATTTAAAACATGCTTTGCATTTTAAATAAATTAATTAATAATAATAATAATAGTTTATTGTCCAAAATAGATGGAATGAATGTTTACCGATATAAGTAGTTATTATCATCTGCAAACATTATTAGATTTTTATCTTCAACAATTTCTGGCAAGTCATTAATGAATATTATAAATAACAGGGGTCCTAGAATGGACCCTCGTGGCACACATATTTTAACATCACGCTCGTATGATCTAATTCCATTGATTTCTACTACCTGTTTCCTGCCTGATAAGTAAGAGTTAATCCAGTTACTAATTTTACCCTTGAGACCATATTTGTTAAGTTTCTACATAAAAAAGGCGCGGTTGACCAAGTCAAAACCTTTGCTCAGATCCATTAATTGACCGAAACATTTTTTATTTAAATCAAGGTCATTGTACAATTTGTTCAAGAAATCAAGTAATGCTGATTGTGTGTTCCTGCCCTTCCTAAAACCACGTTGGGCATTGTTTAAATATTATGTCTTTAAAAGTGAATTATTTATTATTTGTTTGCTTATAGCAATGAAACATTTTCTTTATAGGATTTTGCAAACAGTGCAAAGAAAAGCTACCTATGAAAACTAAAGGAAAAACTATATATAAAAATATTAATGAAATCTTTGCATTCTTTCGATAACCTGACTTCTGGTTACGCTAACAAGTAAAATTCTGATTTGCCATTCTCATTTTAACACTAGCATCCAACCTAGTCCCCTACGGCTAAACAGGCTAAACTAGTATCTACATGATCCCCTACGATATGCAAATTCAGTTAAAAATGAGAACAAAGGCCTGAAA
The DNA here is from genome assembly GCA_963583905.1 of Stenurella melanura. NCBI lineage: Eukaryota > Metazoa > Arthropoda > Insecta > Coleoptera > Cerambycidae > Stenurella > Stenurella melanura. The sequence continues at coordinate 6,902,669 of OY757313.1, read as the reverse complement.
TTAATTTATTTACGTACCTTGTCTTTAAAAATTTTTTCATTCTAATGAATTACATTTTCATAAAATCTCAGTTTCTTGGAAATGCTTAGCCTTTGAAACGTTTTTCGTCCTTATTGTGGACTCATCAGAAAAGCCTAAAGCCACTCATAACAATGTTCCATGCAAAACTAAGACATTTTCTATGAATGGTATAAAATAATTATAATTTGCATATCGTAGGGGATCATGTAGATACTAATTTAGCCTGCTTAGCAGTAGGGGACTAGGTTGGATGCTAGTGTTAAAATGAGAATGGCAAATCAGAATTTTACTTGTTAGCATAACCAGAAGTCAGGTTATCGAAAGAATGCAAAGATTTCATTAATATTTTTATATATAGTTTTTCCTTTAGTTCTCATAGATAGCTTTTCTTTCCACTGTTTGCAAAATCCTATAAAGAAAATGTTTCATTATGTCTTTGCAAAAAAATGATTATTTTGCCAAACAATACCTTTGAGATAGAACACAATAAAGATACTGGTCTATAATTCTCCATACAAGTATTGTCCCCTTTTTTGTATAATGGTATAACTTTAGCTACTTTAAATATATCTGGAAATACACCATCAGATATTGAACAATTTATTAAAAAAGTTAAAGGATAGGTTATGAAATTTACAACAGACTTGAATAAATTAGAACAAGTGTAATCAAGCCCAGATGAATTAAAGTTAAAATTATTATTAGTTTGACTAGAAAATGTGGCATTCAAGTTATTAGGCTTTTCTGAAAATAATTTTTTTTTAAATTATTGGCGTTTTCTTTGGCATCATGAATAGTTGTGTCCGATACCTTTATCTCACTCACCATTTTTTTATTCTTATTTCCATCTACTAAAATTTTTAATTATGAATCCTAATTATACCCCTATAGATTTGTCTTTGATGTGATAGCGACATACTTCAACTAAAACTAAATTGTCCAAAATTAAATAATATCTTTATACACAGGTAATTAGAACAATAATTCTTTGAAAAGTTTAAGCCGTTAAAGCAATAATTGTATCAAATAGTGACAATGATATTTTACAATTACCTATGGAATTTCTAGGCACTTTGTAATTTAGTGAAATACAGTCAATTATTATATGGTAGCGACGTCTTCCTGTACCTATGTGGAAGAATTCAGTTTTTCTGGTAAACCAAAGATCTTTAAACCTGATTGTACATATCAAGTAATCCCTTAATTTCTTTCTAATAATGAGACTTATCCTATTTCAGCAAAGAGACAACTACATTAGATCGGTCAAACTACTACCCGATGGCAGGACGCTGATCGTGGGAGGCGAAGCCAGCAACCTATCCATATGGGACCTAGCCAGCCCGACGCCTCGGATCAAAGCGGAGCTCACATCGAGCGCCCCAGCATGTTACGCCCTAGCCATAAGCCCCGACTCCAAAGTGTGTTTCAGCTGTTGCTCCGACGGTAACATAGCGGTGTGGGACTTACACAACCAGACTTTAGTTAGGCAATTCCAAGGACACACAGATGGTGCTTCGTGTATAGACATTTCCTCGGACGGTACCAAGTTATGGACTGGCGGTTTAGATAATACAGTGCGGAGTTGGGACTTGCGCGAGGGCAAGCAGTTGCAGCAGCACGACTTTAGTTCGCAAATATTCTCGCTGGGCTACTGTCCGACAGGTGAATGGTTGGCCGTTGGTATGGAGAACTCGCACGTCGAGGTGTTGCATGCCAATAAACCCGACAAGTACCAGTTGCATCTGCACGAAAGTTGTGTTCTTAGTTTAAGGTTCGCCACTTGCGGGAAGTGGTTCGTTTCTACGGGCAAAGATAACCTGCTTAATGCCTGGAGGACGCCGTATGGAGCCAGTATATTCCAGGTAAAATTTCTCATTAGTTTACATTTAGGGTGTCTTTACATTAGTATTGACCTGTCTCTGAAAATTTACATACAACATGATTAGATATTAGTTTTGGTATGCTATCATTACAGATAGTACCTTTGTCACTGTAAAGGACTCTGTATATTCCTTATGCGATATCAGCATATATATCCTTCAAGATTGAATCCGAGCTCTTATAAAGCCATCTATTGCTTCTTACCCTCAAACAGACGATGCAGCTTCTGTAACCAGCTTTATATACTACTTGGAAATGACATGAGAATTTTGCAATGTCTAGTTTCTGACAATTAGAAACAATAATTTGGTTCAAATCTGTTTTGCTGAATTTCTTTATAAGAGGAGGTTCAGTTATCTCTAAGTAGATATTTCACTGTTCATAGTATTCCTCTGCGTCAAAATTCAGCCTCAGCAGGTGTTTTGAATTGATGAATATTTGATGCTATTGTCGTTTTCCTTAATTTCAAAATTCTCTGGTAGCCAATTCTTTTATATGTTGTCTTTCGTCTTGTAGCATTGCTAATAAAACATTTTATACATGTGCAAAGTATGCATTTCTTTGAATAGCTGGAAATGTCCAAAATGTGTTTTGGACTATAATTGCGTGTTGGATATTTTTGTATCTGAAACCACGAAGCAGCGTAAACTCTTACTACAAGTGTAGTAAGATTTTTTAATGGTTTTTAGCTGCACCACATATAAACGCAAATATCCTGTTTGCAGCAGTGGGCCATCTGAAATATGCCACAGCTATAGGAAAAAATTATCAATTTCCGGACTTTCCGGCAATTAGTAACTTTTGATCAGTGAGTCGTAAACCATAACATAGATACTAAATTTGTAACCAATTTAACCAAGAGCCACTTTCCATAAGAAATGCATGGATTTCTTTTATTTATCTATATATTGTCCACATTTCTATCTACTTCAAAACGGAATGATCGATTCATAAATGACAATATTTGTAGCTGTGCATTTAGTTCTCATAAAATTTGCAGTCAATAATGTAATCAAAGGTGCAGTTTTGCCAAGAGATCATACTTTTCAATAGTTTCATTGTCAGAAAAGCTGGAAATTGAGTACAGCTCATATCACTTGAAACATTTATTCACGTAAAAGGGTTTCTTGCTCCGATAATCCGAGCTGGTTGGGTATTAAATTTCACCCATATATGTTAGCAAACCAGGATATCTTTGAAACTCAATTCTGTCTTAAGAAAATGCAAATAAATATATTTGCAATTTCTTACTTTTGCAGAGCGTTTCTATTAGTCTCAACGGCGATAATGTCAAGCACAGAATCATCTGCTAATAGTAGGGGAGCCCTCGACCAGGATTTTAGCTTCATTGCAGCTGATTATATTTTAATAGTTTATCACTCCCTGAAGAAAAAGTTCCTTTACTACTGACATGCCTGACGTTGCTAAAGGGCGAATTTGTTAAACGAACATGTAACAATAAATGATCCATTTTTCTATTGCGGCACATCAGTTTCCTTGCTTTTCTATTAAAGGTAATATTGGACAATGTAGGGAAAATAATAACTGACATTTCCTGCCTCTCCACGTCTCTAGTGGGGGAAAATCGTTAACTGACAATTATCAGATGAATCAGACAATAAAATGATAAAATGTGTCCGGCTAATCGTGCCGACATTTTGAATTTACCAATTTCGATTTCATATTCGTAATCTGCTACTACAATCACTCCCACATACTGATTTTCAGCAGAATCGTACCATGAATGTTAAAATCATCCGCCATTTTGAATTTCAGCGGTGTCGAAAACCCGCGCAGACCGATTTTTAGCGGAATCGGACGACAAATAAGAAAATTATTTTAATTCAATTTTCGGTAATTTTTCCACATCCTCTATTTATGGTGTAAACGTGAGAGTTTTTCAGGATCCCGCTATACCCGGCCGGTAATTTGAAAATTTAAAAACATGGATTTTTCAAACGTTCATAACTAAGTGAATACGTGGAATGGAAGGTCATTATAGGTCTCCATAGAAAGAGAAGGTTGGCACTTTATTCTGATACCAAATTGTAATGATGGAACCAGAAATCTGGTTCGGCACGACCGAAAGAAAAATGGCATTTCTCGTCAAAAATTCATAACTAAATAAATACGTCGAGTATGAGGGCGCGCAGCATCTCTATAGAAAGAGGAAGATTGGTGCTTTATAAAAAGGGTATTTTTTGACGTCTAGTGAAAAAGAAAAAGTTGTTAATTTTCATTGGAACTAAACATTTTTCTTGAATTTAGCCATGCCATGATTACACAAAATCTTGGTTGAGGGCTCGCCTTCTATAAGCAAAAATACACACTGGCATGTGTTTGCAATGATTTAAATATTATTTACATTTAAAAAACAAACATTATCTTTCTTGTATTCTGATTATAAAATGACAAATTAGCTAAAACCATTTTTTTTTGTTTCAGTCCAAAGAATCATCGAGTGTTCTAAGTTGTGACATCTCGACAGACGATAAGTACATAGTGACGGGTTCGGGCGATAAGAAAGCGACGGTGTACGAAGTGATATATTAAAAGATAAGTGACAAAGTCCGTGTTCTGGGGCCAGAAAAAACTATTAACATAGAACTACTTTACGTGAATGAACTAAAGTGTACCTACCCACCTTTATTAGATTTAATGAAGAAAGGACTTCTGTAAAGCACAATGATTCTTTGAATATTTTATAGACACATGACAATTATTTTATTAAAATCCTACTTAAATTGTAAATTAAAAGTACGTAGGTGTCTGTATTATGAAGCGATATGGAAATAGGTAAACAAACAACAAGGACTATTTAATTTATGTTTTAATTTTAGTATGGCAATGAATATATTTGTTATTTGTTTACGACTCAGAATATTGTTAAAATGTGTGTGAACTTAGATGTCAAAAAGAAAACGGCACAAGTGATTCAATTCAAATACTTACATTAGAATTTTCATTAATTTCTCGATGTTATTGTTACGAAGCAAAAGATTACGTAGCATATTTTTCGTAATTAAATAAAAGTATATTACAAATTTATTTCAGCGTTTTATTTTGACCTTTTTTTACCATCTATCACCGTAGATGTCTGTACAACTTGCCAATGTTAAAAGAACTTCACAAACGTAACATTGTATAAAAACTAAAAAAACTGTTAACTATATCAACAGTTCAATGTAAATAGTATGTATCTGTGGATATTGAATATAACAAACATTCTTAGAGCTGTGTATTTATCATACACAGAAAAAAAGATTTTTCAAAAAAAGTCTTGAAAAAGGAAACAGATTAGATTTCCGAAAGGTCGGCGAAATACTTAATTTCAAATTTTTATACTTATTTGTGTTATTTAAAAAACCAACCTCTAACTGATCCCTTGAAGTAAAAGTCACAGGCGTAGAGGTTATTTACCAGTAACATACTGGTTAATTGTGATATATTTTGTAGATTCACCTAGCACCGCTTGAAAAGAAAACATACATGTGGCAGGAAGTCCCCAAGAATTGAAGAAGGAAAAAAATTATCACATTTTTGTTTACTTCCGACTGTATAATTTCACACTATGTTCGTAGATACATATGGCTAGATTTATAATACATTTTGCGAAACTGCGATCTTGGATGGTCTACTCTTTCACTTTATTAAATTTTGACGTAAATGCCAAGAATTGCCAGTGTAGGTATAAAGGGGTTTTATCAGAGCACAAAAATGTTTTACGATTTCACCGGCGTAGTCTAATTAAAGGAGGTAATAAAACAGCATTAGTAGAAAACATATAAAAGTACACTGGAATCTACTGTTGACATTCGGTCAGGGTTAAATGCTGAATGTCCTCAACACTGCAATTAGTCGGTTATACGTAGTAACATTTTAAAATGAAATAAAATTCACTTTATCAAGTTGAGTGCATTTGTGATTGTTTTTATGAGAGCCGTTTGTGGCGCTAAGATAAAATTCCCGAGCCTTAATTATAACAGATCATTAATGTAGGCAAGGAAAAAGTATGGGCCCTCAACTAAGCATTGGGGAACTCTTATTTTTATCTGCAAGAGTTTACTTTTTTGTTCAACCCAATCTACTAAGTAAGTAAGTAGTTTTATTCCGTTTCATTGGACAAATGTATAAAACATATCAGTTAAACAAATAAGTATGTATATAAAATACACAACATATAAGTAAAAAACATTACATTACAGTTTAAAAGATCTTGAATAGAATAAGGCTCAATATCACATATATACTTGAAAGCTTGCTTCTTGAAACTGTTGAGATGAAAATTATATTTGAGGCTTGTAGGGAGTCTATTAAAAAATGTTATTGCTGCGTAGTAGGATCCCTTCTCAGTCAGAGTTGGACGGTGTTTAGGATATGTATATATATTTTCTTTATTTCTGGTTTCATAATGATGACTAAATTGAGATGGTTTAAAGTCGCCTTTGTTTGTTTTTAAATACATTAAGCAGGAATAAATATATATGCCCGGAACTGTGAGCATGGCATTTTCTTTGAAACACCCTCTACAGAACTCATTAAACTTTTTCTTGAAAATTATTCGTATAGCTCTTTTTTGCACTATATGAATTTTGTACACATCGGTGGAGACGCCCCAAATTTCAATTCCATACTTGACAGTTAAAATTGGCATAATACACTGTTTTAAGAGTATCTGCATTAAAAGTATGTAACAGGATTCTACTAGTTGGAGGTTATTAGAGAGAGAGAGAATATTTATTGGATAAAATATTTCAAAAGGCCAGCGACCGAAGTCTTTCAGCCTAGCCTGTTTTACAAACTTTTTACATCTAATTGTTTTTTATGTATAACAGTTCCTTGCTGAATTTATAAAAATTAGGTATTTCTTTGTTTTATTCTTTATTGTTGCCCTCTGTAATTGCCTCTAAGTGTTTTTTCAGGATTTTTTCTTCTTCTGATAGTATCTTCTCGTAGTGAATTATAAAGGGTTGAATTGGGTAAGGTTTTGGGATTGTGAATATCTTTTGGTAAGGTCTTTGAAGCGTGTTAGTATAGGTTGGATACCAGCTTTTTATATTATAAATTATTGGATATGTTATGGAGAGGATTAGTTGGATGACGAAATTTTGTTATTTTATGTAGATTGTTTCTCTCTGCCACTTCTATATTGTTCAAGGCCGATTTTCTGCAGGTGTTAAAGAGGATGAATCCATATTCCATGATGGGTCGACATATCATTTTGTAAATTTTATTTGCTGTGGAAGCGTGATACCTTGGTTCTGATAAATCAGACATCTAAAGTGTTTTGCTCTAGTTATCATCTTTATTTTCATTTCCTTGGTATGGCTGTTGAAGTTTAATTTTTGGTCTATCTTAATTCCCAGGTACTTAGCTAGCTGTTGCTGTTGGTGTCAATCTATGGTTACATATTTGTATAGTTGGAGTATTTGAGATGTTGTGATTAAATATCATTAGTTGTGATTTGTTAGGATTTATTTTTAATCTCCACTTATCACACCACTGGATGGTTGCAGTTGTTGAAAATTGCAGGGTGTTTATTGTTTTTTTTTAATACTCCTTCCATGGGCTATCCAGGCTATGTCATTTACAAACTGAAGTAGGTAAGACTCTGCATTGTGTGTCTGTTGGTGGTTGTTCGGTATGTCATAACAGTAGATGTTAAATAATAATAATATTTATTAATTTCAGAAAATGTACAAGTACAGTTAAGAAACATTGTCAGTAGAAATACAAAGAAAATATCACAACTAACATCGTAAAAACATATACACAAAAGAGAAAACATGTGAACAGTGAGCTATAAAACAAATATTAATACTGCCAATAGTGGAGATCCTTGTGGAACGCTGCGTGTTTTCATATGGACTGGGAAAGGCCCCGCTTATTTTCATTGTTGTTTTTCCTACCATCTAGGAAATCCTTAAGAAACCAAAGAATATAGTTGGGGCAATGTGCATAGTATAGTTTAAATAGCAAACCTTTGTGCCTGACGGAGTTGAACACTTTCGTCCAGTCTATGTATTATTGGTGCCGATTTGATTCCAATTATATTGTTGGTTTGTATATTTGACGTCACAATGATGAGGGGGCGAATCGTAGACGAGTTTTGTTGGAACCCAAATTGATTCTTGGGAATCTGTTCGTCTAATTCATTATGTAGTCTTGTTTTTACGATGTTCTCCAACTTTTTGCCAATTACTGGTAATAAAGTTATTGGTCTATAGCATTGTAATTATTATTCCAGTTTTCCATTCTATTGGGAAGTAATGATTTTTTATATAGTAGTTATATACGTTAATTACATCTAGATGTATGTTCTGTTCAAGTTTTCTTAATATATTTTTACTAATATTGTCGGGAGGTTATTATTTAGACAAGATGTTAATAGTTTTAGGAGCGAGCGTAGATGATTCATGGCTATAGTCGTATTTCGATATGAAATGTTAAGCAACTCAAAGCACGGTAGTACTTGGATGGGTGACCCTCTCCACATAGAAGATATGCAATTTTAGGCAGGATTTGCATAGTGGACATCCTTCAGAGTGGATGCAAAACAGTCGGTCCTTTGTCTATTAAATATTAGGCAAGTAAAAAAATCCCTACTCTTTGATAGAGGTTCGGAAAAATTTGCAGGTTAGGGAGTAGCTAGTCTTTTGGAGTCGGTGATTGACCTTAGTGGTGGAAATAGATCAATGATAAATAAGTTAATTTAAAATTTTTCTTAATAGTTTCAAACAAAGAGTTCCATATAACTTTATTTAGAAAAATATTAGTTCGGTAACCTTGTCATCGAAAAGGAGGGTTACCTGACATCAAATCTATGAGATTCTTGCCTTTTGTTTTTAGTTCTTGTCGATTTTGACCCCTAAGACTTACTTTTTCGCCAAAAACAATTCGGTACTTTTTAAAGTAGAATGAATTTCCTACAAGTTGTTACCAGAACGGACTCTGTAGATCTAATAGTCTCCGAGACACAGCTGTTCAAAATTTGTCAAATATTTCGCAATTTTTAGTGATTTTTCCGGTTTTACTTCATAAGATTGGCCTCAAGGTTCAAAACAAATAATATTTTTCTGAAGGGAAATACATATGTATCTACCTTCCTGTACTTATCACAGTTTTTTAGTGTGATATACTTAGCCCTGGGCCGATTCGCCGGTTGTTTCGTCGGGGTGTAGTAAAAATAACTTTGTAAAATACCAGTCTTCAATCTATTGAAAAAATTTAGTAACAGAAGATATAGAGAGAGATATGTATTTTATGTAGAGATATGTAGGAATTTCACAGATTTTTAAGGTAAAAATTTCTAAAAATGGCAAAATATCAAAAACTTTGCAAAACTTTGAATAGCCTGTGTCTCAGAGACTATTTGATCTACAGAATCCTTTCTAGTACCAATTTGTAGCAAAAAATTTAAAAATCTCAACATTAATTTATAATCATATACAACACATTTAAAAAAATAGAGGTTGTTAATGATACGATTGCATTAGATCATGTTTTGTTGTTTGTAAAAACTGCTTCATCATCAGTGTCAATCCTAAGGTGCAACTCCTTCCAGAAGTAATCTTTAGCTAGGCAACGACGAGACACATGTGAGAGGCAAAATAAAATAAAATAATATTGAATGTTTTTATTTACAAAGTATGTATTATATTTGTATATTGATATAAACAATTCTGTCATTATTGTTAACATTTGGTATAGTTATTAATTTAGATACAAACGTTTACTTAACCAACATTTATAATAAGAAAAAACAACTCAGTCACTGAATGCCCCATACAACCATGGTTATGATCAGTACATTTTAAAAACACAATTAGGAATGCAGTCAATTGAGCTTGTAAAGACACAGTTTTACAAAAGAAAGAGAGAAGAGAATTTGGAATGGCAATAAATTATTATAACACACGGTATGTGTTGTACCTTACGTAAAATACATGTAAATAGAAACTTACGGTGAAATAATAAAAAATGTTAGTAAATTAAACATTATTCAACTTAAAATTAAAGCAGGGTTATACTATTTTGAAAAATCCGTAAAATGACTACGAATAGTAGTTGCATTTAACAACAAATGCAAAACATATTTTTATAATGCTGAAATGTTATGAAGACAAGACCGGACGAGTCTTCCAAAGAGAAGGAAACGAAATGTGATGGCTTAAAAAAATTGAAATTTTCAACACGTGTTTCACAATAAATCACCATTAAAGACTACATCATCAATATTCCGCAATAATATAACAATGATATGGCTATAAATATGTTCAATAAATATTAAGTAATAAATATCTAGATTTGACCTCAAATAAATCTTATTTCTTAAACAATCGTGTAGTTACCAACTTAATTTAACCGTGTTTTATTACTCGCCGTTGACGTATATTGCTTTGGTTCAAAACTGCAGACAACAGTAAATTGTTTAAGAAATAAATACGAAAGTTAGTGAGTATTTTAATTCTTTCAACAAATTTATCAGTAAAGTGGACAACGAGCCTGAGTGTTGATTTTTGAAACCTTCATTGCAGAATACGAAGTCCATGTAAAAAATTAGACTGTCACTGTCCAAGATATCGCACAATATTAAAAAAACCGCTTCGATTTGAGCAATTCAAACCGTGACATGCGGCTGTGTAAACCGGTCTTAGAAGAGCTTCTTCATTCGTAACCTGGAAAGAGTATAATGCCTTTGTTGACTCTATTAAGTTAAGTGCACGTAGATTTACAGAAATAAATTCATAGAAGGCCACATAAAAAAATAAGTCCACAAAAGGGCCATTTTTAACACCTTCCCTTTTCTTGTATTATTTAGAAAGCCCCTTAAACGAACGTTCGTTTTCAAACTCCCTATCATTACACTTAAAAAAAGAATATTAACTTTTCCATGAGAGAATGAACTTAAAATATAGCTGATTTCCAATGAAAATTATTTTTGTCAGAATGTTCGTTCATCTTTATGAGCACCTCTCCCCCTAACGTTCATTTTGTCGTTACAGTTTTGGTAGCCCGTGTTCACTAAATGCAGATGTATTTTCAGAAGTGTTTGTTTTTGTGCTCGACAACTATCTAAAATATTATAAAAAATAAACTTATCCTTCACTTTTTACTGTTTTTTGAAAAAACTAGAAATAACTATTTAAAACAGTAACATCACATAACAGTCAGAAGGAAAAAAAGGGCTACACGTTTTTAACTATATTATTAAGTCTTTATTAATAATAGCAAGGTACGTATTTTGTGACATAAGAACATAAAAATCGATTATCCGATGAAAAATAGCCAACTTCACAACTTTACATCTCCTTCATAATATCGTGCAGACCTTTATTTAAAAGCTTAGGAGTTTTGACATGTACAAATCAGTATATTTACGAATGTGTGTGTTATGCTAAAAAAAAATATTACTCACTACCAAATTGTAAACGAATATGACACGAGACACAAATCTCCAATTGCTCCATATATCATAGAACATTTCCTCCTTTAGATATCTCTCTGTAAAATTTTACAACTTACTACCCCATGAATGGAAGGATCTAGGTGAATATCAATTTAAAAAATGTTTTCTGAGGGAACATGTGTTACTTAGGATGTAATAAGTGTGTATTGTAATGTTAAGTGTTTTTTGTTTTTTAAGGTTTTAAATTTTAGCGTAAATTTTATTAATGAAATAACTTTGCAATTTGTTTTATCGTAGTTCTTTCTTAGATATTTTTATATAAATCAAAGTAAATCTATGTACTGTGTCCTACGGGACAAAATATTGAAGTGTACAAAATTCTTTGTCTCGCATGAATAAATCTCTCGCTCTCTCTATGTAGTTTTATGAAAGTAATAACCATTTTGGGTCGAGTCCAAAAGTATTTATCGTAGAGAGGTTGGACAGGATTTTCTTTCTTCATAAAAGAGCAAAGAAGAAAGTATTATAAATTTTGGAGCTACAGCACAAACAGTGAAAAAATGTACTTTTTGGCATTCTACAAGTTCATTTCTGCAAAGTTAGAAGCACTTTTTTGATGTCCAGAATCTCAGAAGTGGGATTCTATTACTAAAGGAAGTTGGGTAGACAAAGGAGGAGGGCCGCTAAGACTGGTTTTCGGCCCTCTTCAATTTTTGACAAAGATAAGTGAATTTGACTTTTAGACTTTTTGAACAAAAATAGGCCATTTCCAGGCGAAATGAAAAGTTATGGAAAAATTACATCTTTTCTTCAATCTTTATATATTTGAAGTGTGGCCGTAGTTTCCTCATTAACAAAAAAATATATTAAATATTATTTATCTCAAAGATAGGCAAGGAACTTCATTGTCCACCTTTGAGAATCAGCCGATACCAGATGCCCACAAGACCACATATACCCCACTTTTTTCGTTAATTTCCAGGATAAAATTTTGAAATTAGGATACAAGATATTTATTTCAAATATTCTGGATTTGGACCTAGTTTGAATGAAAAATGTATTTCTATGCCAAATATCTCTAGTTTCAAAATTTTATCTTGATAAAAATAAGGAAAAAAGTGGATGTACCATACCATACAATGTATTTTGCTGCTTTAAAAAGTGGACAAGGTCAATGTCACACGTAAAGGTTTCAATTGGCAAATTGTGTTTTGAATGTTTTCTTAACCTAGGTAACTCCTCGAAAACCCAGGATGTCGTTGTGTTAGGTATAGTGTATATTTGCAGTAACACAGTAAGTGCCACAACGGTATCTCTTACCCCAGTATCTGGAACATTAGGTGACTTCTAGCTTCATGAAATTCGTATTCCACATGCAGAAACCCTTGCAATTTTTCTATCAAACACAAGGCTCGTCGCCAGTTTTACCTGTTTAAGTAATAGCCAACCGAAACACCTTAGTAAATTTAATCTCTCGAACAACTTTTAACAAACTTTCAAAACAATTATATCTAATATATTCAAAGTCGTAACAAGTAATTATCAGCCTAATTGGCACACACTTAGTTCATTTACTGTAAAAACCATAGAAATGTAAACGATATACACAAAACAATATTTAAAGCTAGTATCTCAGCTGTTTAGGAATAATCACGTAATATTAAACAAGAAGACATACTTATCTAAGAGAAAGGACACAGTTTGGAGAAGCTCGACTTAACTCTCTTGAAACATCAATCACGAGTTGGGAATATAATCAATTAGTACATTATTAGATCTCTTAACATCACACACATTTTTATATAAATATATGTCAATCGTGAAGAAACGACTGATTGGCACACATCTGTAGCTTAACAGGTAAATACATTTAAGATACGATTGTGTTTAGGTTCTTTTTTGGAAAAATTACAAATATTTAAGTTAATTATCTTAGTTGAAAATATCCAAATTTTGCCCAAAACCCCTCTCTCTATTAAATGACAATACATGAAGGCGGTGGCTGGCAAAATTCAGTGTTGCAGCCAGCTAACGCCATGAGTTGAATGAGTCCAAGGCCAAATTTGGAATATTTTCGAGCTATCGAATACAGTATATCAAACACCTTGAGTTTATGCTTCATTTAACGGGAAAAAAATGTTTGCATGCATGAAATTTTACAACAACTGTTTTTTCGGACAAATTTGATCAAATCCTGACCAATTACACACATTTTAAAATATCACATTAATCTTGAAATGAAAAAGGAAAATCGTTCTTCCGCCCTTAGAATGTAAGCACAAATTTGGAGCAATTCTTTACCCCTGAGACATCTAAAAGGTATGCATTTCAAAAGGCATATCTTTCACCTAAATCATTTGGTACAATTTCTGTTACATTTAAGCTTGTTGGCCAAGCCACATTTAAAAAAACTCAATTCCTCTTTTATTCATCACAAAACGTCAACACTTATTTGAAGTCAACTGAAGACAAACTGGTATAAGTTTGGAACATTTTTGTACTTAGTTTATACAGACCACAAAAATGTTCCAAAACCTTTAAACTCGTTCGCTATAGTTTCTGTGTATTCTGAGGGTGCCAAAAAAATATGTCTTTAATTGTATTTAAAAAATGTTCAATTCCTCTTAAATTTCCCTCAAAATATTGCCACAAACAGTTATTTGAAATCAACCCAGGACGAATCAGTATAAGTTCGGAACATTTTTGTACTTGGACCACATAGAACACAAAAATATTATAAGACACTTCCTACTTCCCTACAAAAAATGACCGGTCTTTACTTTTTGCTCGCTCTTTGTCAGTGGATGCAGTGGAGGGGGATGAACAAGGCTTACTATGTCCGGGCAGTGGAAACAGTCATGTGACCTGGTAAATTCTAATTGAAATTCCACATCGACGCCTTGTTGCGAGACTTTTTGCTTTCAAGAACAATCCAAAAATACTCCTGCAAGCATTTTCTGTCGCCAGGTTCAGCCTTAAGCCCAGGGAACGACCAGCTCTAGAGCCAAACATGACGACAAAAAATACTGGCAGGGGTACTTTTAGATTGTTCTCCACGTCTGGTAACGTTCCAAGCAAAAAGTCTCAACAAGGTATTGATGTGGAATATCAATTAGAATCTACCAGGACACATGACCGTTTCCACCACCTAGACATAGAAAGCCTTATTCACCCCTCTCCCTTGCACCTACCGACAAAGAGCAAGCAAAAAGTAAAGCCCGGTCATCGTTTGTAGCAAACAGTGTCTATTATGAACTCTCTTTAGTACATCTGATATAAATAAGTTAATTAATAGAGACCACAAAAATGTTCCAATTAACGCAGTTTCTGGGCCTTGAATTGACGAATAAATCATACTTTGGGTGTATCTAAAAAAGTCAATTCCTCATATATCCATTTTAAATATATTGTCATAAATATAAAGTTGAAGATAAATTTGTGTAAATTGGGAACATATTTAAGCCTTTTGAGCATCTTGATTAAACTTCCTTTAGATGTATTTTGATAAAATTCAATTCCTCTTATATCTATGTCAAAATATTGTCAAAAACTTATTTGAAGCCAACCGAAGACAAACCGGAATAAGAACTTGTTGACACAGTTTCTGGGCTTTTTGAGTATGTTAAATTATACTCTGGAAAAATTCAATTCCTAATAGATCTACGTCAAATATATTGTCATAAAAATATTGAAGATAAACTAATATAAGTTTGAAACATTTTTGTACTTCATCGAAGCCACAAAAATGTTCCAAATGGATAAATCTTCAAGCTCACTTGTCACAGTTTCTGCATCTTCGTGTGTTGACTAAATCACTCTTTAAATTAATTTTAGAGTTCGTTTCCTGATGTATCTACTTCAAGTCAGTCGAAGATAAACTAATATATTTCTAAGCCCATTTGTTACAGTTTCTGTGCTAAATCTTTCTTCAGATGTATTTAAAATAAACCCCAAATGTATTAATTCACATTGATAGTGCTTCCGAGCTTGTTGACTAAATGCTCATTTAGATTTATTAAAAAGAAAAATCAATTCCTTTCATTCTACCTCAATACGTAGCATAAACACTTACTTGAAGTGTATTGAAAGTCAACTGGTATAAGTATGGAACATTTTTGTGCTTAGTACAACCTGCACAAAAATGTTCCAAAGTACATACATCGATTTTTTAAAAACACATTAATATGTTTTTTAATTATACAGCAACTGGTACTTCCTTCCCCAAATCAAAAAGTATAAATTTGGTCTCTTTACGCATCTCCTAATTAATTACCCCTGTAAGTTTTTTTTTGAGACAGGTTACTTTAGTTGGCAAATCAACTTTCGTATCGACAACAATTTTGATTTGCGCCCTGCCCTTTCGCTAATTTTGTCATGGTTTGCAACCGAACTAAGATAGAGCTCTTAAATATTGTGTACGTATATATATTTTTTTATATAATATATATACTTAGTTAATTTCTCATTTCAACAAAACTTTTTTTTTGGTAAAACGACTATTTTACTACAAGTACTATAAATATACAAAAATAAAAATAATTTTGTGTCTCTTGCATATTTTAGATTTATGTTATATTTGGTACACTTATAGTTCTTTGAGTAAAATTATTTATAATTATTAAAGATTTATTTTCACCGACAATAGTCATTATAAGCGTTTTTAGTTACAGTGGTAAATACTAGAACGTATAAAGATATTACAACATTCTCTATAACTGGTACATGATTATTACCCTGCCTATTGTAGTACTTAAACATTTTGACATCACAACTGCGTTAATCAGAAATCGAACTTGCATTTGTAAATTCGGAAACGAAATTAAAAAAAGAACATCGTAAACAGGAAAATTAACAGTCGCGGTAACGTACACAGGTCTGAATTTATCTTAATAATTAATGCGTGAACGACAAAATTTCCTCTACTTTACAACACTCCTAAAAGGCTATTGAATATGTCAAAGTGAAGGGGTAGAACGGAATTGCGTTAAAGGGTTTTTAGTATCATCCGAAGAAGCCCATTTTTTTTGTTTTTTCAAAATAACTCAAAAACAATGCAAATTTGGGGATTTTTACAAGAATACTTTTTTGTAAAAAATAAAATTTCCCATCTAGGTAGTTGAGAATTTTTTTTCTATTTTTAGTATAAAAAATAATTAAAGAACAAAATTAAAAATTTACGAAAATACGCTTTCTTCTTTTTCCAGTAATTCATCCATAACTTTTTTTAAGGCATCCTAGGAATATATAAGTGTCCAGAGAAAAAAAAGTTCTTGAAAAACAAAGAAACTGCGTTTTTCTGCTCTATACAACGGTCGGTGACCGATCACCATTCAAAGTTGAGCATTCCTTGCCATATTTTACCGCATTTGCTCTCATAAACGTTAAACTTTTTTAACAGATAATGCAAAAGAGGAAAAAATCGAGGCTGCAAGTGAATTCATTTCAACTTTACTATATGATTCAAAAGCGAACGATAAGTGCCTAGTTAAATGTCGCTTACAATTATTTAAACGATTATCGAAGAATGCGATGTTTACACTATCACAGTTACCTCCAACAGCTGATACTTCTAGACTACATGGACAGTGAACATATTTACGGATCCAACAATGGAAGGGAAATATGTTAAATCTCCTTAAATGAGGTTGGAAGAAAACAAACAATGGATTGATGCCAATTGCCATGACTTTATCTCCTGTGCCGAAATCTTTACTTGAAAAAATACCATGTGGCTGTTTAAAAGGCGGTCATGGAAATCGTGGTTGCAGAAAGTTTGGCGTCATTTGCTCCAAAGTTTGCAAGGAAGATGCAGGAATTAATTGCAGAAATGCAGATGTGCCAGAAATATCACAAGAAGATGTCGATAAAGATATCGACAACAAAGTTGATATTGCCATCGAAAGAAATATTAGTGAAGAATGATAATGTTTTCCTACAATATTTATTTATTTAAAACCCATTTTAAATAATGCATAAAATTTAATATTACTATTATAAAGCTCAACTACCAACATTAATTGTTTGTAATACTACTTTTTCGTAAAAATGTAATATTTATTTTAGAAGGTTAAAGAAACATTTGTATTATTATTAAATTATCTTAAAATTATTGTTTTATCGCACAAAAATAAATTGATTTACTGAAAATTAAAAAGAAAATGTATAAGAGCAAAGGCAGTAAAATATGGCAAAAAATGGCCCACTTTGAATGGCGATATCTCGGTCACCATTGGTCCTTCGGAGCAGATAATAAAAGCAATTTCTTTGTTTTTCAATAACTTGTTTTCTCTGAATACTTATATATACCTAGGATGCCATAAAAAAAGAAGTTATCGATGAATTACTGAAAAAAGAAAAAAAAAATTTTGTAAATTTTTAACTTTGTTCTTTAATTATTTTTAGTACTAAAAATAGGAAAAAAAAATTTCAACTACATACTTGGATGGGAAATTTAGTTTTCTACAAAAAAGTATTCTTGTAAAAATCTCCAAATTTGCATTGTTGGAGGACGTTCCAAGTGCAAAAGTGAATAAAAGTTGTACACCAATTAAACACGTCAGGTTCCAATATTTTACACTAAGTATTTATGTTTTATCCTACACTAACATGGAAAAGTTGGTAATAGTCAGTCTGCACTGAGGTTTATACTTAAATAGGTTTAAATTTGACACATTTGGGGACATTTTTGGACCTTCCATGAGAATTCATCGCAGGGACACCAAAACAAAATTAAATATGAATCTTCTTAAACAATTTATTAGTATAATAGAACGCTTTTGCGGCAGAAAGAAATCTGACAATTAACGTCTTTGGTACATTAAAAGTTCCACAAAAGAGAACTAAAAAAACATCCAACTTCTTGTATAACAAGAAATTGGCTAAAAATTTGCACCCAAGATAAGAGGTTGAATTTTCAGTTTGACGCGATATAACAGGGTTCGAAATTTTGTGCCTTTTGAAGAGTAGTATCAAAAATAATTATTATTCTTTTAGGAGAGCTTCCTTGAATTGTGAAAGATAAACAAATTGGTGTTATTTGACACAAAGTTGAACATTTTCGGTACCTCTGCCTGTACTTCTTGAAAATGTCAAAAAAGAACAAAAAACATGAAAAACAACTATAGTGACACAAAAGGAAATGTCATTCTACCTGAAAAATTTCACTTTGTAAAACGTTTTAAGGAGAGAAAATATTGAGACAGGATCATTAAAGCAAAATCTGTTTTCATTTACAGTCACTGGAACATTTCTGGTACCAAGGCAGCTGAAATTTAAAATACCTTACATACGGGGTGAGCCATTGTGTCATGTCCTCAGCCATTTGAAATTTCGAAAAATATCTGAGACAAAAATTGTTGGAGATCAAGAGAGGCACATTTTAAAATGATTTTTAAATGGAATATATCATTTTTTAACTTATAATGTCGCGTTGCTACGTTATTCCCATCCTATCTATCTGGAAGACAACAGTCAGTAATAGGCAAAGGTAGCATAAGTAATTCAGTGCCTATAAAGTATGGCGTTCCACAGGGCAGTATATTGGGCCCACTATTATTTTTAATATTTATTAACAACTTACCTGAAGCCTTGCCACTTTTTACGGTGTTATTTGCTGATGACACACAGGACAGCAGTAAAGAAACCATTAAAGAATTAGATGTATTTAAACAATCATTCGACTGGTTCAATGTAAATATACGATGCAAAAATCAAAGCAAGAGTATTTTCTACTAAATCAGTTGCATATGAAGGTGTTAAATTTTTACGATTAACTTTGGCTAATTGGCACACACATGTTGACATATTGTGAACTATCTAAAAAATACATGCTATAAGGCCAATCAAAATTGGACTAACCTCAGCAATGGTTGCATACCATGCATTATTTCATAGCTTAATGACATATGACCTAATCAAATGGGGTACCTCTAATTATGACCAGCAAGTCTTTACTGTACAAACGAGAACAATTAGAACCTCATTAAGAATAAGTCAGTTAGACTAAAAAATGCATTCGTAGCAGTCAAGAATAAAATTTACAAAAACCTTTACCATTTGTTTCATCTGGAACGTTAGTCAAGGCTACACACTAGTTCGCGGGCGTCTCAAATTCGTACCTAATTGTACAAGGTGTCCTCCACGATTATTTAAATTTTTACATTTTTAAGTTGCCATTTTTTCCAAATGGAACACCCTGTATATTTTTACTTAAAATGTTTCAGCAATCAATTATCGCTGATACTTTATAGTGACCACTTCTTTCGACGGTTTTTGAAAAGTAAAAGTGAATATGGTAGTCACTATGGGTTTGAGTAATTGATTACTGATACATTTTAAGTAAAAACATACACGGTGCCCCAAACAAAATGTAAAAATTTGAATAATCGTGGAGAATACCCTGTAGAACTAGGTTTAACTTTGAAATATCTGGAAACTACCACCAATAGTTTTAAAGTATGCCACTCTCGATGTTCTACAATTTTTATCGCAGACATTTTTTCAAATTTCAAGCGGCAAGTATAAAGACACAAAATAAGTTTGTGTGACAAA
This sequence comes from Stenurella melanura, assembly GCA_963583905.1. Taxonomy (NCBI): domain Eukaryota; kingdom Metazoa; phylum Arthropoda; class Insecta; order Coleoptera; family Cerambycidae; genus Stenurella; species Stenurella melanura. The sequence continues at coordinate 6,882,808 of OY757313.1, read as the reverse complement.
AAGAAGCTGGCCAGAGAATTTGCGGTCTGTATTTGTACATGAAGGAAAAATAAGTGATATAATTTGGTCCTTTTTGGGGAGGATGGGGGTTTACAAAAACATTCTCATAGAAAGAAACCATAGGAAGCAATTTAAATTCGTCTGCTCAAGGCAAACTAATGAACAGAATATTCTATTAAGGACGTATGATTTTTTAATTCTTTAACATAGAGGAGGGATATAAAAATATTGCAAATGTAATGAATGGCTCCTTTAGGAGAATGTTCCTGAATCGTGAGATAAAAAATTTTTGGTATCTGCCCTATTTACAATCGCCTATGCAGCAGTCGCATTTGTCGATAACAAATAACTGACAGCTGTCATTCGTTAAAATTATTCTCATCGTAAGGAAACAAGGTTGCAAAATGAATAAAATTCTATTTAAGTACCCAAATAGCTATATATTTGGTTGCCCGTTGAAAATGCCCATTAATGTATAATTTGCATTAGACCCACTGACATGAAAAAATAGAATGCAGATGGGACGCAGTCACAAGACTTCTATGAAGAGAAAGAACCAGGTGGTAAATTGAGGTTAATAGTTTTGGGACATTTTTGGACCCGTCAAGGAAACTGACCACTGTGAATGCTAAATGAAATATTTTATTTCTTGTAAAGCTTCTTTATATACTAGAGCACTTCTAGGAGGGAGATAGATCTTAGACCGAATGTAGAAATAAAACTGTTTTAAAACCGCTGGAACATTTTTGGGACCTTCAAAATTAAATTGGCTTAGTATTTGAGAAGATTTTTTTGTGTAACAAAAAGGAACTGGTCAGAACATCTGCATACAAAAAGGCATGAAATCGCAAAAATAACAATTATTCTTTTAGGAGAGATTTCCTTGGATCATAAGTGTTTCTTTACATACTAGAGCACTTCTAGGAGGGAGATAAATCTGAGACCGAATGTAAAAATAAAACTGTTTTAATACCACTGGAACATTTTTGGGACCTTCAAAACTGGAAATAAAATTGGCTTACTGTTCGAGAAGATTCTTTGTGTAACGAAAAGGAACTGGCCAAAGCATCTGCACATAAAAATACATGGTTCTGTACAAGGTCGAAAGCGTTCGGAATTTTGCACCATTTGAAATGTAGTATGAAAAATAACAATTTTTCTTTTAGGAGAGCTTCCCTTGGATCATAAATGATAAAAATTGGGGTTAAAATAAACATTTTGGGACAATGTCGAGCATATTTGATACCTCTGCCTCGTATCTTGTTGGTGTCAAAAATAAGTGTTAGCTCTTTTTTAAAAAAGGGGAGTGTGGACAAAATATAAATGCTAATTTACAATATATATATCAAATTCAAAATTTTTTGGCTCACTTGGGAAAATAAAATATTATTATTATTATTAAACCAATTTATCATAATTATCGTATCAAAATTTCACTCAATTTTGCAGTGTTGTATCAAATGCTAAAATTTGTTTTCGCAAGCCGGATGTAGTAGTTCAAATGCAGGTTCGATTCCCGACCGTTTCCATTCAACCGTTCGAGGTTAACATACAGACAGCAAGAAATTTGCACTCCAAGTTAACTGTCATGGTTTCTTTGCAAATTTTATTAAATATATCATATATCACTTGACCGTAGAATCATGTCAACAAAAAAAATATAATACAAGAAACAATATTCTTAGGTGTGGTATCACACAATAATTTAAAAAATATAAATTTTTTTACCTAAAATAGTACTAAAAGGACAAGTCTTGAAGTATGTACACATACTAAAACCTATGTACACCGCAACAACTTTACACCATGATGGGATCCTCACAGTCGTCCATCACTTTCCCGCTAAACTCCGTCGACAACTGTCTCCTCAGCTTCGGCACCATAGGGCCTGTGGAAATAGACCGCACTACAGGCCTCGGCCTCTTATCACCTATGCAGGAGAGGTCGTCCAGACTTCCGTCTCCGTCGGTCGACAGCATGTCGTCGTCCGACGTGGCGTGCGTCAACGTCGGCAAAGTGGATGTCAGGTGCTCCTTCTCCTTCTGGATCTCCTGGATGTGGTCCACTAGCAGGTGCTCCTCGTCATCGGTTTGTTGCTGGGAGGGCTGGTTTGCTGGCAGGAGCTCGTCCGGACTGAATACTTTGGAACTGCGCAGCGATGACAATCTATTGGTCGCTGCTTGGCAAGCTGTGTCCAGCGTGTCTATGTCATCCAACGTGCTCCTCACCTTCCTCAATTGCACCTTTATTATGGTCTCGATGCATTGGGTCTGACTGCCGATGTCGATTAAACTCTCCTGTGCCGGAACCACTTTATTAGTCCTTAACACGCACGGCGCAAACACTATCGCTAACGAAGCGGCACTCATCCTATTGGTTTCCTCGTGTAGCGCCACCCTAGCCAGATGGAACATCAACCTCTCCATGAGATCGTAGTTCGGCGGCGGGAGCTTCTTCAAAATATCGTAAAGGGTCGTTACTCTATCTGTCTCCACGTCCAAGTTGGCCGCCGTTATAAAATTTTCGTAGCATTCAAATGTGAGCAAAGGTTCAGGCATCTCTCTCAGAAAGCTCTTCAGAACGGAAGCAAGAACATGCACTTGGTACCGCTCAAAAGCCACCTCTTCGGGATTCTCATCCATTTTGTTCTTAAGCTCTTTTATTTTTGAACTGACACCCGATTTCCTATAGATTCCCTCTGTGTACAGGCCGTACAGCTCTATGGTGCTCAGCAACCTCTCGATCACTGGCGGTATCTTGCTTTCCTCAGTCACTAAAGTGACTAACGACACCCCAAATATCTTGCGGGTTTCCCCTTGAAGACCAGTTTCTTTTGGACACTGACTAGCATTTACGTAACATTTTTTGTGGCAGGTCATCTTACAGCTCTGACACACCAGTCCCCGCTCGATGGGCCACATGAAGAACGAACTGCAAATCTCACAGGCCGTCGGAATGTTTATGATTGTCAGAAGGAATGTGTGACCGTTGAGCTTGTACGTCTCCACCTTCCTCTTCTTCTCCTTTTTCCTCTTCGACTTGCTCGGTTTCTCCTCTGCCCTGCTCGACATGAACTCGTTCATGAAACCGCGGAAAGCGTTCACACCCATCGTGACAGGAAAGTCCTTCGTCTCGTTGGCCTTTTGTTCGCGTTGGCACACCGTTTCCATGGCCTGTATGAAAACTAAGATGAGATCTTTATACTTGATATTGCATGTTTCGAGACTGTTATGCTTCGTGGCGTTGCTGTAGATCTGTATCAAGTTGTCTTTGAACTCTCTTAAAGCTTGCTTAAACAGTTTGTCTACTTCGCTGCTCTTCCCGCCCTCAGCCTCCATCTTCATTATCTTCTCCGTGATGAACTGCTGCATCAACGTGAGTTCCTCGGCACCCGTTATGATCTGATCAGTTCTATCCGTAAACTCTGATGTTCCGGTCAGGTTGAACTTGCTCTCGTCAGGTTTACGTAAGTCATATTGTGCTCTTGAATGCTTTCTGTGTTTCCGCCTGCCAGATCTGACCTCCACGTTGGTTCGCTGCAGCTCGCAGGGCATTTCGAACACGTTCTTGTTCTGGATGCACTTGGTGTGGAACTGTTTTTTACAAGTAGAGCACTTGTAGCCAGGGGTGAGGAACGCATCTAGTTTCTCTTTGCAGAAGGTGCAGGAGTCGTCCTTTGAAATCCTGGGAATTTTCCGGAATGTATGTCCAGCTAGAGACAACGTATTAACATCTCCCCACTTGTATTCGTTACTTTTGATTGCTGGGCTAGCATCTGGTCCACCAGGTTGGTCGGAAATGGTGGCTTTGGTGGCAGGGTCGCTGTTTCGCCTTCTCAAGTCCAAAGCTGGTAGGTTTGGTCGTTGTCGCTTGGGAGTAAGTGACTGTTTATGCAATGGCGACCCAGTTTCCCCTTGTAAAAAAGCGTTGATTGTATCTTGATTTCTGTTGAAATCGGGGTGTACTTTCGACTCATCTATAGTGCCCAGCAAGAGATTCTTCTCGATGCTGCCGCTATCGGTAACCTCCTCACCCAAGCTCTTGACGTGAGAACGTTTTGACTTCCGGGTATTTCGTATCGGCGCCTCTGGCCTTCCCAAAATTTGCTCTAGTTTATTAGGCGTTTGGTCGTAGGGGTAAACATCAGGTCTGTCATCTAAAGGTTTATCCCGATTTGGTCGTCTTACGGGGTGGTAGCTCCTTAGGTTCTTTCCGTCGTTTACATATCTGAAGTCTCTCCTGACTGCTGGGTTGACTGCCTGAGTCCGGATTAAAGGAGGCTTGACAAAATCTTCTGAAGAAAAGCTCTCGTATACTTTTTCGCTCATTATAGGTGGAGCTGATTGCGTAGCACCACTTTCTGAGAATGTCTCGCTTGTTGTGCTTGTAGAGGACCATTGTTTGCCTAGAGACGGTCCATCTTGCTTGGTGAGTTCGCGAACCGTCACGCTGGAATGCGAGTCAGAGCTCTGTTGGGACTCGTAACTTCGTTGGGATGCCAACGAGTCTCCACTGCCTTTTCTCTGTGGCATATAATCGAGATCGGAATAATCTATTGTTTGATGAGACTTTTGTATCTTTTTCCTCTGACTTTCCAACAGTAGTTTCTCTTGTTTAATGTCCTCCAATCTGCAACACAAAAGAAGATTCTTTAGAATATATAACTTATATAACTTTATAGGTATATATCACCAACAGTTTCCATAAATGGACAAATATTAAAAAATAAAATTGCTTTTAATTATTTGGATGTGCATCTAGATCACAAACTTAATTTCAAATGCCGCAAGAAATTAAAAAATTCATACCTAACTACAAGAAAGCATATCTGAAACTTGACATATAAAAAGAGAATAAATAAAAAACACATCCGCTATATTTAAATGGCAAAAAAAAAAAAAACAATAAAGAACTGTGACGCCATAGAAACATCAACCATCGGATCAATAACAAAAATTTATCACCCAAGAAATCTCTTTCTCAATCAATTTTCTCCACCAAAGTACTAATATTAAACCTAGAAACTAGAGACGTGTTAATCTCACCACTAAATTCGCAAAAAAAAAGAACACACTTTGGCAGTAATTCAACCACTCTGTAAAATACTGGAACAGCATCGCTCGAAACATAAAGACCCTGAGAAAATAATATTGGAGTTCTTCAAACAACTTAAGGAAGAAAAATAATGGGAAAGAAAAGGTTTTTTTATTTTGTATTACAATCTTATATAAAATTATATGCAAAATTTTTAATATGTAACTGAAGGACCTCAGTCTATTTGTTTTCGTAAAATATATGCTATTACAACGAATTTTTAACTTCATTTCCTGTGCTATTTACTTTATTCTTAACAATACAAATAAAATAAGTTCGATTTATTTATCACACAATATTGGAATAAAACGTAATAAATTGTGGACATTTTCAAATGATTAAATGTCAAAAAAATGGCGAACTACTGAAACTGTAGTGCCTTATCATGGAGGTGTCTTAAATGAAACCCATCCGTAACCCCCCAAATTTGGAAATGGCGGACGTTCAAGAAACCACGGGATCATCCGGCCGTGCGGCTAGGCATCGGCAGAGTCCATTGGTTGCTGGATCGACCACGTGACTGCACTTGACTGAGCAGATCTGCTAGAGAAACCGAGCGATCAATGTTCAGCTGTGCCATCACTGACACACACCTCCGACAAATGAAGTGGGGATTCAGTATATATACTTATAGCACTAAATTAAGTAGCGGCGACATACAACTTAAATATTAAAATAAAATAATTAATTTTCATACTTTTACCTTAATTTTGTGTCAAATTCGTTACTCAATATGTTGGGTACATTGTGGATATGAAAAATTTCATTACAAAATGATGAATAATTTTAAAATTGTAAATATTGTTATTCTCTTGCGCAAGCGCAACAGTTATAGACTGAAGACTAGTAGCAGGTGTGCTTCATCCAGGCCGGAGAATATATTACCGTACCAACCCAAGATTTCCTTTATTGCAATTTTATTGTATATTGTATAAAGTATTTTACTGGTATGAAAAATTGATTGCTGATCTATTTTATTCCAGAAAATAACGTTGACGTTAAATATTTCGGTTTTGTTATATGTTATTCTTGTATTGTCTGTCTATGCAAAAATTTATAATTACATACCTTTCTAACACATTTTTCTTTAAATTTGAAACGAAATGAAATGAATGACATTATTAACTTTGACCTCGCAACCATGTCCAAGAGATTTTCCATTCAGATTTAAGTTAATCGTAAAGAGATCTCAAAAAATTTTACATTTGTCAATTAAAATTTGTGTTCTAGAATGGGATGGATCACAGTCCTAATTACGTTTTAACTTGTAACATTGGTGAAAGAATAAAGCTGTTTATTGTCTTTTCCACCATTGTATATTTGATTTCATGGTTAGGTTAAGATAGGGTAAAAATTAAATAAATGTTGATAAAATGAAAATAAGTTTGTATCATTTTTTGTAATACCACCTTCAGCCATTTTGGATCACTTTATATATTCTAACTTAAATAGTAGATTACTTATTTAAAGTATGTACTTTTATGTTGAGAGAAGATGCTTTTTATTGAATACAAAAAGTTATTTAAACAATCATGAATTACTGTCAGAATTGTTTTTTATAAAACTAATTCATTACCAAATAAATCTTAATTTAGAACTAAAATTTCTCTTTGTAACATAAAAAATATAATTCCTCTCTAGTGAGGTAAGTCTAAACGTCCAGTCAAATTGTACAATTGTTGAATACAACTTAATATTTAATCAGACACTTTAAAACGTATAATTTTTCTCTCATTTCTATAATAGAGCTGTGACATAAATGGAAAAAAAAAATAATGTGAATATACCCCAAGAATGTAGAGGGATAAGTATAGATAAAATGGCCCCAGAAGCTTTTGGACTAACTTCAGTGCCAGTAGATCTACAATAGGAAAAGAATACATTTCTTTTTCTATTGTAGATCTAGGTTTTCGGGTATTAGCCCCTTATCTCCACTAGTAACCCTTGTACCCTAATATATAAATAAATATTTGTATTTTCTTGACCGTTGATATCAAATTAACTTGATGTATCCTGGGATTTTTCGGTCATCTTTAAATGAAAATTCTTATATTTTCTTACGTTTCGGTTTTATTAACCATCGTCAGAGGAAAAACTACAATATTTATATTACCGTACAATTATTTTATGTGATTTTACAAATTTAATTTTATTACTTACAATTTAAGAAATTTTTTGTTTACACTATATTAACATTTTACGTTTATTTCTGTTGAAAGTTTTAATGCAACTAAATGCTGAACAAAAGTATTGCCTGCTTTCTGGTCTGTGTTATGTCACTATTGGTACAGTTTATTTAATTTATGGATGCTAGTTATGAGGTTTTCTCTAAAGGCTGGTGTGTGAAATATGATACTTTAAGAATTATCTTGCGGACTTGATGGAACGATGTAAAAATATATGTTGTTTAGTAATATCCCCTTTTTAGTTAATTTAACAAATTAAAGTATGTTTCACTTAAATTCTCTATATCAGTGCGCACTGATCAAAACAAAACAAAAACGACCTAAAATACCATGCTTGTTAATTATTGACGAAAATCTCCATCTCCAACTTCAAACTGTTGTTTCATATCCATACAGGGTGTTATTAAAAAAAGGAAATTTTTCCTTTCACAGTGCTGTACATTTTCAAATACTGCATCCATGCTCGTTTATTTACACTTTACTTCTCTATAAAATGCGACTTATATTATTTTATAATGGCTAATTAACTTATGTAATGTAAGCCTACTTAAATGAAGAAAACATACTTGTGGCAGAAAATCCCAAAGAATTGAAGAAGGAAAAAAACTAAGATAATGCCACAAATAACATTTAGACAAAGAATGAATTTAATAAAACTTTGATAAGAATTCATTTAAAAATCTATTCCGAAATCATTAATTAAAACGAACACAACCTATTATCAGATTGTTCGACGGCCTGGTTGAAGGATGCTTGCTAAATAAATAGGACTTTTACAGCGTTGCCAGTTGAGTAAAATCCCCATATCAAGGAAAAAGAAAACAATATGGAGACAATTATTAATGAAACTTTATCAAATTTAATAAAGTTGTTTAAAATCAACTTTTCATTTGATACAAAATTGTGCAGTGGAAAAACGAGGACATGAAATGAATCTAAATAGAAAAAGAAGAGTATAATAACACAAATGCAGATATATACAAAGAGTATCTCTGTTGAACGGCAAGATTTATGCAGATTGGAGAAAATGTAATTCTAAGCCAGACAAAAGAGGTTTTGTTTCGATGATACAGGGCGTTATAAAATTCTTGACCACGATGGAGAACTAAATGCAAGTTCTAACAGTTCCACAAATAATAAACAACGTAAAGTTATTACACATTGTGTACATTAGTACACTCCTGTGCAATGAAATCCCATACACCTATATTTTGCTATATTAAATCATTCTGTCAGTGTCATATTTCCGCAATGCCAAAATTAACTGAATGTGAAACATTTTTAATTCTCTCTAAAATTGAAGAGGGATGGATGGTCTATAGAGCAGTTACTAACGAGTATCAATTGAATAACAGTACTGTTATGAGTGTGAAGGAAAGCTGGGAGGAGGAAGGTAGCGTAAAGAGAAAATCGTATCGAGGTCAACAGGTAGTCGAAGGATAGGAAAATCGGAATTAAAAAACTGTACAAGTGCCAAGAAGATCGTATTAACAGAAAAACAGAAGCAAACCCGCATTCTGTTTTGTTTAAATTATGTCTATTGTCGTTGACGTTTTACAACAATGTTCTGTTTTCGATGAAAAATTTTTCAGTCTTCTAATGATGGAGATATTCGAGTGTGCCGTAAATACCAGGCTTTACAAACGTTACGTGTCTGCCCGGAACAGGTCTGGGCGATTGTCTGTTAATGTTTGGGTATGGATAAGCATGCATGGCCCTGGTGTAGCGTGGTATATTAAGGGTAATGGTAGATTAATGGACAGGTTTATGGAGATATTTTGGAAAACTTTATGCTTCCTTCGGTGGAGCAGTTATATCCAAACAATACCTTCATTTATCAACAAGACAATTGCCCTATTCCTAATGCCAGGATAATTAATCAATGGTTTGGGAACAATAATATTGAATTATTACCGTGGCCTTCATACAGTCCCGATTTAAACCCAACTGAGAACGTCTGGGGTTTGCTAGTAACAAAAATTTATGAGCAAAACTTCAGACCAAGAAATGCAGACCCAGACATTCAAAATGGCTGGGAGAAGCTAAGAGAAAAGGAAAACTATTGTCGTAGACTAATTTACCATCAATTTTTACATTTGTTATAAATCGAAATGGTGTAAAAAAGTAAAAAAATACAAAAATATCTATGTTTTTCTTCTTGATTAACATTATTCAAATACCTTACTTATGACGTTTCACAATCTCAGTCTTTTATAACCTATATGAAAGTAAAAAATCTAATTTCCAAAAAAGACTGATTTACACCACTCTGGCTGATACAGACTGATACTTTATTTTACAAGTGTACGGTATCTCGTTGCACAGAAGTGTATTCTATAAAATTGAATGCATGATCAAAGAGTGGTACCAAGGAATTTTCAAACTCACCTGCTATGGGTAGCATTATTTAGGTACGGATAATATGCAGGATGGCTGGCTGACACACTGGGCAGAGACACCGTTGATCTTAATTTACCGTGGGCTGCAGTATCGATATCATCTTCTGGAATGCCACTGCTCCTAAAACGAGAAAATTCTTGAGTAACTTTCACTTCTAACAGATAACGAGAATAGAATTATGTTCTGGTTTCGTTCTTACTCTAGGGAACCAATACTTTGTTCTTTTGGGGATAGATTAAAACAAAACTATGAAATCAAAATAGTGTGATACAGTTGAGAACCTAATGGGAAGGACAATTTTAAAAAATGATGTGTGCCAATTCGAAGAGCCCCTTCTCTGGGAACTCTTGTGATTTTGACAAGATTAGATATGTGACATGGCTCGCTTGAAAAAATTTTCTCAATTTTTGACGTTACCAATTTCTTCTGATGTTCTCTTATATACAATATTATTAGTCCAGTCAACGGAATGGTAAAATGACCAAAATCTCTAACTTGACTGCTAATGAATGGATTTTGATAAAACCTTGTTCAATATATGTTTGTAAAGGAAAGGGGCAGAATATACCCCTTTATCAAGGGTTCTGTAACTTGTAGAATTATAGCTTCAGAGCCAGTGTGCAAAATTGACTAATTTTGAATACCTGCTAACAATTGTGGTATACTCAGGAATAAATTATACTAATCACCGTGGGTCGGGGGTCACAAGTCCCCAAAGTGGTCTGATTTTGGGCCCGGGGCCATGGAATAATAAATGTTTTTGAACCAAATGAACACCTGTTAACAACTGCGGTATACAATTCGGAATTGATTAAAATATAGTTACAATTTTTTGCTGGCACAGGAAAAAGCACGGAAAATTTAAAAATTTGTCATGATCCAACCGAATGAACACCATTTCTACTTTGCGGCAAAGTATTTGGGACCATGTACAAAAAGTTACAATTTTCCCATGGTCCAAAAAAAAGTTACAAGGCCATTTTAGACTCAGATTAAGCAAAATTTGAAAAGTTCACTAAGCACCTATAAAATGCAAAGTTCTCGGCGGAAAACGCTGAATATTGGCATAGGCCTTCAGGATATCGTAAGAAACGACATACATAAAAGTTTCAACTTTCTGCCCTCCCCCCCCCCACCCCTCGCGCCACCAGGGGGCCCATAAATATTTAAAACTTTATTTGTTACGTTTAATATGTATAATTTACAAAATATTTAGTTTAAAATGCACACCTAAGCTACAAAAAGCCTGTCTGTGTGCATACATATTATTTTCATATTATAAACGATTTTTATGTGTATATTGATAAAGATATTTGAAGATAGGTTTATTAAATTATTGATTTATTGTGAAATTACGTTTACTCATTTCTTTTCTGCACCACATTCATTGCTATGAATATCGAAGTCTCTATAGAGGATATTTAAAAAAAGTAAATCATTAGGGTCCAAAAATAGTCTATTTTTGGACCCATATTTATGGGCTTTCCATTTTATAGGTGCTTTGTGAAATTTTCAACTTTTTTTTAATTCTGAGTCTAAAATGGCCTCGTAACTTTTTTTGGACCGTGGGAAAATTGTATCTTTTTGTACACGGTCTCAAATGCTTATAACAAATGCTTTGGCGCAAAGTAGAAGTGGTGTTCATTCAGTTGCATCATGACCAATTTTTAAATTTTCTGCGCTTTTGCCAGCACCAGCAAAAATTGTAACTTTTTTTTTATCAATTGTACAGACTATCGTATATCTCAGTTGTTAGCAGGTATTTCATTCGGCTCAAAAATATTTATGGTCCGGGCCTAAAATCAGACCACTTTGGGAACTTGTGACCCTCAACCTATGGTGATTAGTATAATATATTCCTCAGTATACCACAATTGTTCCCTTTTTCTCCCGCAACAATAGGTGCTTTTTCACTTCATGGATTCGATTCCACGTACTTTAATTTATATTTCGTGAAAATCTCATTGAAGAATGTTAAGAAACAAATAAGTTGTATATGTTTTACTGTATAATTGTGCATTTTCTGAACGTGTATGAATAATGTAGAGAAATTCAAAAAGTACTGCACGCATTTAAAAAACTCTAAAGTCATTCGAAATAATGTTTTTTTTGTACTTACGATCCAAATATTAAGACTGTGCTATTATTATTAATTAAGATATAGCGAATTGAATTCCAAAATTTGGAGGTGACTGATCGATGAGAAAAATACTCTCTACTTTCATCGCAAGGCATATTTTTCCAACAAAAGTAATTGCAATAAAATGTGAATTAGATTAATATATCATTATATAAGAATATTTTAGCAAACTGAATTATCACTCTAACAACTCCCGTCAAAGATATGAATAAATCTGTAGATCAACTGTCCAAAGTTTACAAAGTCATCTTTCTCTATGATAAATTTTTTTATGAATTTTGTGATTAGTTCCACATTAAAGCTGAGACTTTTCTCTACATTTTGTGTATTTCCATTTTTTTTAGGGGCTCTGAATAGTAAGAATTATCAATCAATGAGTCCGGTCGTACGAAACTCCCGGAGAATTCTCATTTTTCTCGCATTTTGAAGCGGCTCAAAACTATAAGTGGAAAACTCGCTTTATCTTCTAAAGGGCCTAAGTAAGAAAAAAATTTGTAAAGATCATTTTTGTAGAGAAAGAGGCGAGCTACAACTTTTGTTGAAAACTTTTTTCTCTACTTTCATTATTTTGGCCGCTAGAGGAAGAAAATCGAAAGTCAAAAAGTTTTTCCAAATTTTTTTGAATTATCCCAGAACTTGGAAGTGCAAAGAATGCATCATCTCATTCTCCAGGTTATTACCTACTTAAATCCCGAAGATTATATTTTATTAATTTTTGTTACCCTAAACGGTTAATTTGCCTGTAATAACTAGCCTTTGAACGGAATCGAATCAACTTACTCATCAGAATCCAGTAATCTCCTATCTGGCTGGTCTGTGCGTAGTTCTTCTTGACTCGACTCCTTGCTGACAAAAGCTTCATCTGAACTGCCATGTTTCACTTGAAGATGAGACGGAAGGGCACTTACAATCTAGAAAAGACATAGAAATATATACATATAACCACATTTACATGGAATTTTTAAATATTCTTAATATGAAGTAAGAAACACTTATTAAAAAAAAAAACAGTGATGGAAACATTAAGAACACTTTATATTGAAAATGTTGATGATCGCATTATAAAATCGAGTTAAAAAATAATAATATACCTAAAATAGTTATATTAGGTATATTGTTATTTTTATACTATTAGATATCAATAGCTATCAAAAATGGAAACACAAAAGAGTATTTTATATCCTGTTTAAAACCCATTTTGATATTTCTTCCTAGCATGTTTGGTTTTCGAGCAATTCAATTTTTTCTATAGGCCGCACGTAAAAAATTTCAAATAAACGAAAATTCGCGTGCATTAAAAATACAAATTTTTCAATTTTTTTTAATATCTATTTTCTCGAAAATCATGACATACAAGAAAATTACAAGAGGACTTTTTTTAGGCAATTAGTTAAGCTTTCTTTTTTATGATGAGCAACGTTTTTATATCTTCAATGGTTAACGAGTTATCAGTAAAATAAGGTTTTTTCCACCGAAACGGTGGTTTTTTGGAGGGTTGCGCGGTACCCTCAGAACTGATCTTTATGGTTTTGTGATGTATAATCTCTCTAACAGTTACCAAAAGAAAATCTCACATAATATTTTTTATTATGGAAATCTATAATTATTGGACCAAGTTGCAACAAAACTATTTCTTGGACATCTAAAACAAATATTAATAGACATATATGTACATACATATGTCTAGATTTACACCACGAAATTGCGTAACTGCAATCTCGGATCAGGGTGTCTACTAAATCTTAATCTTAAAATTCCCTGACTTTTCCTGATATTTCCCGGTAATATGCTATCTAAATTCCAGGTTTTTAACTTCCTACACTCAAACAAATATGAAAATATGTATTCAACTCAAAAAATTATAAATAAATTCTATAACACGATAAGTAAAAATTCTTGCATTTTTTACTAAAATGTTTATTTTCGAAAACCTAATTACAAGCTGAATTATTATCATTGTCTTTAAAGAAGTCTCTCTTTTTTCAATTAATCAGAATCAACAATAAAAAAATACAGAAGTAGTGAAATAGTACTAATAAAAAATCTATCTATTCATATAGTTCATAATCTTCATCTGCGAGACATTTCTAACAGATTTAATAGTTTGTACTAATAATTATTTGAAAAATTCCAGGTTATACAGCTTATTTTAGTAAATTCCCTGCTACTTCCAGGTTTTCCCTAACTAAAATAAATTCCCTGACAATCCTAGGTTTTCCAGATTAGTAGACACCCTGTTAGATGGTCTACTCTTTCCCTCTATTGAATATTGACGTAAATGCCAAAAATTGCCACAGGTAAAGGGGGATTTTGTCAAAGCAATGTTTCACAATTTCGGCGGCATCATCTAATTAAAGAAGATAATAAGACCGCATTAGTAAAAAACATATAAAAGTACCCCCATATACTGGAATTTACTATTGACCCTTGATCAGGGTCGAATGCAATAACATTTTAAAATGAAATAAAATTCACTTTAATACGGTACATGGCAGTTTTATGCTATTAATCCTTAATTTTGTTTGCTATGTATGATTTAATATTATATAAAAATGGTTAATTTTATTTGGAAGAATGTTGCCAGCAGTTAATTGAGTTTTTATATTTAATTATTATGGAAATAAACAAAATAAACACGCCACATATATTAAACAGAACAGGAAAGTATGTGTAATACTCAAAACTGTATTTTTATTTGCTAGATATGTATTACACGTTTTTGTAAGAATCATTACAGTTTTTAGGTTTTACCAAAAATACATTGTAGCAGATAATAATGAATATTTCACCACTTTGTCGTTATTCTGATTATATCAGAGTGTTTGCAATATTCCGTCTATATGAGATCAAATTTCCGAACCTTGCGTACAAGCCAAATCTCTTTCATACCACCACATATTTACTTTATTAGGTCTTAGATTTTATCGAACTATAATTGCATACTTAAAACCCAATTCCTCTAACACTTGAAATTAATCAGTTCCTTTTCATTTTCCCTGATACAGTTGTCTTATCATTTATATACACATTATTTGTATATAACTATATATACTATTAATGCTATCGATGATGTCATTCTATAAATCACAATTATTAACAGTATTTTTTACCTAAAAATTAAACATTGGAGAAATTAAATACCCAATGATAAGAGATAATTTTATTAGTTATAATAAATTTAATAACAATAAATAAAACTTGTACTTACTAGAATCTACAAGTAATTTTTTTAAAAGTATCCCTTGAATATCTTACAAATAAGTATAACAATAACTGCAAGTTATTTGCTTTGACTCAAAATTTGTTTATCAAAATGGCAATCAATTCTAATAATTCATCATCAAGTAATTCCGCGAAGGCATTATCCACAGAAAATTAAACAATTTTAATTTAAATATCATGCGGAAATATGTGTTTTTAAATATGAACCCTCAATTCGAAATTATTATGATTTTAAGACTAATATTCTAATACCAGCCATAGATTTTAATATATTTCTTAAAACCAATACATCGTTATTGAAAAAAGGGATAAACTTTTATCTAAATCTTTTAAAGCAATTTGCTATGTAATACACACGTAATCTGCCTTCTTTATATTTATAGCAGATATAAAATGACATTAAAGGGTTTTAATCAAACATTGTATATAAAAAGTATGAGAAAATAATAGAAACAATTAAAGAAAACTTCATTACAGCCCTGTTATATTGTCATGCCTTACGCCCCTTCGGGGGCTGGAGGCTGATAGCTTATGACTAATAGCTGAAATCCTGAAATTGAGTAGCAATGATGGTAGGAAACTGCAGTCCCATCAAAACCTGTAGTGTGCGCCATCTTTGAGACATTGGTAAGTACTACATTTTTTAGAAATTTGTAGAAGATGGTTTAAGACTTTACTGCAAATGTTAGAAATGTATGGAAATTTGCTGGAATGCTTCTAGATGTCTTTTGTGGGATATATAAGGCAAGATTCATGGCGGGAGACGAAATGCTTAATGAATTGAGGTTAGATAAAATTCGAAGTGATACAAAGTGAAGAGTAGAGTGAAAATATCAAGTAATAAATATTGGTTAAGGTTAGTTTAGACAGTAAACACGTATATTAATAATTAATAAAAGTAATGTGAAGTTTTTAGTAAATTATTCAATAAATAGTGTTACTTAATATTTATCTCTTGTTATAATTTTTGAACCCGCGGACTTTAAAGGGTGGTTTCCTAGGGGTGGAAACATGTGATAATATTTTATTAATCACCGTATTACAGAGGCAAAAAAAACCCTTTCAAAATTAATGCAAAACGTGAGGAAAATAAGGGCGATCAGTATTAAATTATTATATTCCTACATTTTATATTATTATTACTTATTATAAATGCTTAATTCTATTTAGAAGCTAGTTTGATAGGGCGATACAATCATCAAGGAAATTGGCACCACATTTAATGTGTCGATATTTTCTTACAGATAGCATTAAAACCCGGAAATATCATAACAAACATACAAAAAAGTCAAATTAAGATTTGGTAAAATTAGAACATGTAAACAACTTCGAGAGTGAAATCAATGAGATGTGACCCCCCTAAAACTTTATTCAAATGTACAAACCGTATATAAAAATTTAGATAAGATAATTCAGTTCGTCATTAATAATGAATTTTATTATCAACGATAAAAAATTAAGACCAATAAACTTGCTAATAAACAACTAATCAATATAATTATGTCCGTAAATGAGGCTTCTAAGAGGCACATTTCCTGTCCATCTAAAATATTATAAAAATAAGTACATATATGATGTGTCCAAAAAAAGTGCATTTCATATAGACAAAAAACCCATATCATCTGGGGTTTTTTTAGTAAGCAAAAATAATTGACATGTTTGTTCTGAAAACCTATTTATACCTTATATCTATATGTTTTAAATTCACAAAGATAACACGCATTCACAGATTGTTTTTCCTCATCATCACATATCCTTAAATTAATTACCAAAACAAATTAAATACACCATTAACATCAGCTGCTGTCTCTGCAGAATGTGTTTTCTTCTACACAAATTATTAACTTCTTTTCATTCTAAAAAAT